>JAHLSL010000040.1:12470013-12542895 GCA_025920805.1 Petroica traversi | reverse complement strand
CCGCGGGCCGGAACGCGCCCCTGCGCCCGCGGGAAGCGCGTACGGATGCGCCCGTGCCTAATCCCGTCGGGTTTATGTTCATTCAGCTGTCTAGGAATTCACTTGGTTTGACTTCTGTTATTAGTCCAGAGGGGAAGCATACCTCTGCTATTCACGGCTGCGTGAAATAAAACCGGTAACAAATAAATTGCTTACCGTTTGGATGCTTTGGTGCTGTCTGGGCGAGGATCTTGATTTGTAAGGAAAAAAACCCGCAACCTGCATAAAGAGGTGGGTTTTTGTCCAGCTTGACTTTGAAGAGGTAATTCTTTTTGAGGGGGTTAATTAAGCTATAGGCTCCAAAGGAGCTTCCATAAATTTGTCACCTTACCACCTGATATATGGAAGGAGATAGAAGTAGATTTTTATTAATGTGAAGCAGTGATAGCAGATAATAAAGGATTAATCCAAATTAACACATCCCTAATATTTTTTCCCAACCCTTCCTTTGCCCTTTTCAAGAGGATTTGGGGAGGAGGAAGGAGACAAGAAGTCCCTTTACAGCAAACTAATATGAACGACATGATCAGTATGTTCAGCTTGGCTCCTGCTGCACAATAGTCTACAAAATTCTGAAATATAGGCATATCTTTCTGGGAAGAACAAGTCAGGGGATAAAATCCAAATTCTTTCCCCAGAGGGTGGTTTTAGGACACTTGGGAATGTGAACAAAAAATGCTGGTAGAGGGGAGTGTGAGAGTTTTGTGTCATTGGTTGATTATCTACACCACATAAATCAGAACCATATTGCTCAGCTCCACACCTCATGGTCCTGCTCTTTAACTAAAGGTTTTGTAATATAGTATAAGAAGAACAGATTCATATATACTTAAGTGGAATTAAACTGATATTCCTTATACAGTTTTGGAAATCCAAAATATGGCAGTCTCAGCAAAGCTTTACAGGTCAGAAGGGGATTTATATTTAGGAGGTGCTCTGCTTATGAATGTCGTGAGACATGCTTAATTGCAGGAACTTTTGGCAGGGACCTTTAGTGTAGGTTCAGGAAATTTTTGGTGGAGTTTTCCAAGGCAAGAAGGTTCCATCAGCCCTCATACCAAACTACAGAAGTAGACATAATTAATAAATTAACATAGAAAGGTTATGAAAACAATTATTATCTAAAAACCTTAAAAATAAAAATAAACCTTGCTTGGCAAAAAGCAAGAAACCCTCACTATTAAGTGGGTAGGATGCCAGTTTTATTGAATTTTATCTTTAATGTTTTGGAGCATTTCCATCCACCAAAATTGGAATGATTAGAGAAAATAGAGCAGTGTTAATAAATAAAACCAAATAACTTGTATGTACCTGCACATCTACTATAGTCTACTTTAGCTGAGGGTCAGAAGTTCCTTGATCTACACAGGTTCAAGGAGTGAAATTCATGTGCAGATGCCCCACCACAACACCGTACAGAAGAAAGGAGGATGTTTATTGCCCCACAAGGATGCTGCTATCCCAAGGCTGCTTATTTTAAATTATCAATGTGATAAGCAGTTCACCAGCATCAGATCTGAGTGGCTGTTTCTCCTTAGAAATCAGGTGAGGATGCTCTTCTTTCAAACAGGTTTCCTTGTCCTGAGAGCTCTGCCTAGTTACTTGTCTGCAGCAGTCAGCAGAGCACACCATATAGACTGTCCACAACACACTGGCACAGCATTTGGAGAAATCTGTTGTCAGTCCAGCTTTTCAAGGAAAACAGGAACATGTTTTTTACTGCTCTGAATCAATGGAGTAAAACAACAAAAGATGAGTATAAATCTCAAAGATAATCAGATTCTTGTAATATAGTGTGAAATACAGAGGCCTCACTGAAGGAAGAGGCAGCAGCTGGTTTGCCCATCAGTAGTCACGTAGCTCAAAGTACAGGTCCCTCCTCCACAGTGGAGGGACAGAGAGCGGAGGGGAGGAGGGGACAAAGTATATAAGTGTTCAGGGTTTAATTGTTTCTGCTGCCTATGAAACAGCTCATTAGTTAGAAAAGAAAGATCTGTAAGAAAAAAAAAATGTGTCTCACAGTGAACCACAACAGCAAATCATGCTGAGGTCACACAAACGGGGATTAGAAAGATGGAGAAATAGGGCTCAAATTTTCTGCTGTCTGGATCTATATGACTCTTGGTGCTCATGACCATACATTAAATGAACCAAAAGATGAGAATTTCAAAGTGCTATAAAACATTAATTGGTACCACTAACAACATATCAGTAGTATGTGCCTTGCTTTGGCTTAT
The DNA here is from genome assembly GCA_025920805.1 of Petroica traversi. Lineage (NCBI taxonomy): Eukaryota > Metazoa > Chordata > Aves > Passeriformes > Petroicidae > Petroica > Petroica traversi. Next base: position 12,540,619 of record JAHLSL010000040.1, on the reverse strand, counting down.
AGCATTATATTCCTTAGAGTGTGCTGTTTACTGGGGGGAAGGCTGACATGGAGTTTGATGGCTGTGCTCAGACTAGGGAATTAGAAAACGTGATTTCTGGATAATTTCACGTGTATAACAAATACACTGGCAGAAAAACGTATTTTCATGCTATGTAAGTTTTAAAATCAAGAGCAGAAACAAATTACAGTGAGTACTATCCCATGTGAACTGCTAAGAGGAGCAGCATCAAGAAGTATAATGGCCATTCTGCTGGGGTGGTTATTTCAAAAGTGAGGAAGTCAGCTTTGATAGGTTCTCAAAGTAATTAAAATGCAACTCCAGCGACTGGAAAGTCTAGCCAGAAAAATCTCAGAGGAAAAGAAGGGAAAGTATTGCCTAATGTTACATAGATGTTTGGTACCTTAGATCTTTTGGGGTATCACATTCAGAATTGAAGTGGATATATCTCTCAGTTTCCTGTCTTTCACAGAGTAGCCTCCAGCTTTCACAACTGTGCTATCATGTGCAGCTTTTCTCCCACAAAGATTTACTAGCTGTGAAGTTTGCAAAAAGACAGCAAGAATTAATTTTCCCCCATGTTGCTTACTTGTTTTGCTCAGTGAGATTATTTATATAGGAGTCTATCCTCCCATATGAATAAAAGCAGCAGAATTAGACTCTGGCAACAGAAACATTTCAAGCTCTCATCACTGCACTTGAGTCAGTTTACAAGAACTGAGGATCTGTAAACTTGCTGTGACTGAACTTGTCAAGAAACATCTCCATGGTGTTTTTACAAGGATTATTTTATTTTTAAGTTGATTGATGATTGCATGTTCAATGCAAATGTAATTAAATATAGAAACTGAAATCTTAGTGATGATTTGATAATGGATATTTATACTGAAATACATGTTCCCCAATGGACATACAAGTTGCAAGAAGATCCAGCTGGATTTGCTTACATGTCTTCAAAACTGAAATGTTAAGGGAGCACTTTAAAATTAGCTGAGAGTTTTAGGGGAACGTATGGCAATGGCAGAGTTACAAAAAAAAAAAAAAAAAAAAAAAAAAAAAAAAAGCAGCATAGAGATCGTATAGCTGAAAATAACCAGTGAGGAGTTGTAAGGAAATTGGCGCATCTTAGAGCAATTTTCAGATTTTGGGGGGGGACAGGAAAGGAGAGAAGAAAGGAAAAAAGAAAGGACAAAATACCCCTTCTTAGCAGCACAGTATGTTGCCCTTGCAGGAAAATGCCTTCTGTCGATAGGGTAATTTTCAGAGGTGCTCATGAACCAAATTGCTGATCATCTCCAAAGTGAGTAATTATCCCAAATAGGATGCTTTCCTAAGAAAACTGCAAACACAATTGAAGTGGCACTATGATAAATTATACAACAGTGAACAGCAGCATTATTGTGGTGCGGAAATTATGCACAATAAACAAAAGAGTTCATAAATGTTTATACCACATTTATGTTTCAAGTTCTTATCTTATAGGGACTTTCATAAAGATATAAATTTCATGAAAATCTAAAATTGCTATAATTTTGGATAAACATTTTATGAGAAAGAGGCAAACTCATTGTTTCCACTGTGTTTCAAGTCACTTTTAAATAAAGAACTCTCCTTTCTGCTAGAGAAACTTAAAACAAACCTGAAATTAATCAGATACTAAGAAGAGATTCACAGATTTCATGTAGGGAAAGCAATTCTCTGTATCATTTCCAGAACTGAATAATGACAAGGACAAATATAAAATAATTTCGTCCAGGTAAAGACAACTGCTTAATTCTTGAAGATAGCAAGGTTGCTTGAAGTACAATGTGCTAATGTAGTTACAATATGAAACTGTGCTGACAAAAGAAATCAATAAGCTGAATTTATATGTCTGAAGGAAGCATTGTACATTTCTGTGTTGGGTGCAGCAGAAGTAGTATTTGAGAGATGAGACAGTTAACTTCTCTCGACTCTGGTGGCAGATTTCCACATGTTCCATGTTCCCACATTTCTGTATGTGTGACTTTATTCCTCTTCTCAGATCAGTCACTCCAAAACCATGAACCAGCAACAGTTATTACCCCATCACGATTAGGAACAGATATTTGGGCAGGATTATGGACATGTTTATTATTTCACCTGAGACCGTGACTGCCAGTGCAAAGATACTCCAGCTGGCCCTAATATAACTGCCTACATATTCAGCAACATGGCAGTTGTGTACTTTTTCTCTTTTATGGGTACTTCCAAACAAACTTTTTCATGCTAGTTCCCTTCTTTCCTATCATTTAGCAATGGTTTATTTAATACCATTTCCAGAGGAAAGATGCCTTCTTTTTAATTTTTTTTCTAACTTGGGAGTATTATGAATTCTACCAAACAATGTTTCATAAATGAAATTTCCTTAACTCATTAGAACATTCAACTTCATGCCTGACAAGTGTAGACACCTGGTTTTGGTTACTGAAGTCCCACCAGCCGTTTGTTACCTTCTCTTCAATGAAAACTATTCCCCCATTAATCCTATTACCAGATCATGGAAGTAATAATATCTGGTTTAGTGCAATATCAGTTAATTTAATTAAAGGGACCTTCAAGAATATTATATTACTGCAGCACTGAAGAAGAGACAACAAGTTTTGCTGGCCTGAGCCAAGATGTGCAGAAGTTATTTCAGCATGAGGAATAGCAAAGAATTGTTGTTACATGGTGAGAATTTGAAAAGCAGTTGTTTTTAAAGTGGTTGTGTGTGCAAAACACAAACCTTTCTCAGCTGCTGTTCTGTGACTGTGAAATTTGTTCCCTGCAGTGCTTTGAATCACGATGAATTTCTGAGACATGCAGAACAAAATTTAAATCACCCTTATTGAGCCATTCGTGCTTTCATTAAGAGTAAAGACTAAAAACATACAAAACGGCAAACATACAAAGGAAGGTGGCCTATAGAATGTAAAATTAGACATAAAGGAATACAGTTTATGGATTCCTTTGGGTTACAATTCTATGTTGTATTGCTGGTGATCAATAGGCTGGACATGAGCTGGCAATGTGTGTTTGCAATCCCCCCGTGTGCTGGGCTGCATCCAAAGCCCCGTGGGCAGCAGGGCAGGGAGGGGAATCTGCGCCTCTGCCCCCTCTGCCGAGACCCCACCTGCAGGGCTGCATCCAGCTCTGGGCTCCCAGCACAGCAAGGACAGGCACCTGCTGGAGCCAGGCCAGAGGAGGCACCCAGGTGATCAGAGGGATGGAGCAGCTCTGCTGTGAGGAAAGGCTGGGAGAACTGGGATTGTTCAGCCTGGGAAAGAGAAGTCTCTGGGGTGAGCTAATTGTGGCCTTCCAGTATCTGAAGGGAGCCCACAGGAAAGATGGAGAGAGACTATTTACAAGGGCCTGGAGAGACAGAACAAGGGAGAATGGCTTCAGACTGAAAGAGAGCAAGTTTAGATTAGATAGTAGGAATAAATTATTGATCGTGAGGGTGGTAAGGCTCTGGAACAGGTTTTGGATGTCCCACCCTTGAAATGTTCAAGGTCAAGTGGGATGGAGCTCTGAGCAACCTGGTCTAGTGGAAGGTGTCCGTGCCCATGGCAGGAGGGCTGGAATGAGATGATCTTTAAGGTCCCTTCCAACCCAGGCCATTCTATAGTTCTATGATTCTATGATTATGTGATTATATGAAATATGCTGTACATTTTAAGTACTGCCCAGATTAGAATATCTGGGATTCAGAGCTATCTGACTACCTGACATCAGTGTTCCCATTTTCATTGGAACTGGGTAATTGCAGACTTATATGTGATACAACTGAGAAAGGACTGTGTACAGTCAGGGAAACTTGTATGGAGGACCTTGAAATAAATCTTTATTTACATATATTAATAGGACTGGGGGAAAGGAAACACATTTAAGTTTGTCTAAGTGATAAAAGAACTGTCCAATTGCCCACATCTCCAATTATGAAAACCGCCGTGATGAAAGTGCTTAGCTGTGTTTTCAAGAAGAGATCAACTAATAAATAATGATAGAAAATATAAAAAAACATGGGTTTTAGCACAATACTTTTATGAAAGCATAAAAGTGATCTAAACCCCATAATTTATACCCACACTTATCTTTTAATTCGATTTCAGACCTACAACTTCAGAAGTTCTTATTCATGAGGAGACATCTGCTGCTTTAATGAGATATTCTGAGCTCTTGACATCTTCAAGCATATTGATGCAGCAAGTGGTTTCAAAGGTTAACCATGTTGGTTGCACAACATTTTCTTTCATTAGTTTTACATCTGATGAGTTTTGAAAGATTAGAGTTCTCAGTTTGGTTTCTTTACATGCTGTATTTTAAGAATAAACATTCTCTTATATCTTTTCTAAATGAGGTGATGCCAGTTTGCTAATCTCACTTGCCTTTCTTTCTTTCCAGCATGCTTTTTCGTTCTTCTTCTATATCTGTTGTAAATTTTAGTAAGGTGAGGAATTAAGCACACTACTACACATGAGAATGAAGTCCTGATTTATAGTGAATTATTTTTACACCCAGTGGTATTTTTTTTACCTACCATAAGCACCTTTTAACTGACTTCAAAACCAGATTGCAATACCACACATCTTCCATAACTTAAGATAAAAAAAAATTATCCTTACGTACAAATTTCAAACTTACAAGATCCTTAAGTAGAACAGAAAATTCCTTTTACACTGCTTGCTTGTTCAGATTTTCAAAGTAAATAATGAATGTCTTCTGATAAATAACCATTTGAGTTGGCAAATGTCAGGGTGTTAAGAAATTTGTCTTTTTAAGGAGGAAAAAAATCTTGTATTTTTAAGCAAATCTATGTTATCTGAAGTACATAGATACATGCTTTTTCTTAGGAGATACATAATTTTCCAGAGTTTTTCAGCCATTCAAGATTTAATTTTTTTTATTACCCACATTAACAGAGTCTGGTGTAGCAAGAACAGTAGTTATGGAGCAGTAAATCTTGTAGGGCATTAAAATGTTTTGCTCAAGGAAAAGCTCACTTAAAAGATATCTGACTTAAAACAGGGAACAAAACAACCAGCAGTACTTACAGAGGTTGCTAAGAAATGTACTGAAATCACACTTATCTAAAATAACAATGCCTGTGTTTGCAACACACTTGCTTATGCCTTTTTTAATGTTAAATTTCTTCTCTGTATATATAGCTAACAAGGAGTGAAAAATACATTTTGAAAGAGAATTTTTATGCCAACTTTAACAGAGGTAAAATTTGAACACATTTTTAAAATTGCACGAATAATTTATTTTTAATGTCTGTTTGGGAGCAGTGGCATTTGGGATATTTATCAAACAAAGAAACCTTTTCCATCGATCTATGTGTAACAAGCTGAAAACTTGAGAAAATCTATCTGGAAAATGATCATTAAAATATACAAAGGCCTAACATTTCCTGACTCTTTCATGGGAGTAGACATCAACTTTCTCAGAGCCTGAGAAAGCATAAAAATCTCTTTCTACTGAAGTAGTTGTAAATTATATCCTCAAAGACAGATTTTGCAGGTGGTTCAGTTCCTGCTCTCAGGCACACAGGATGACCATGCATGTATTCCGGCTCTTTAAACTCGGACAATTCCACAGTGTTTGTTACACCCCGAAACAGCTGGAAGCACAGTAAATTATATCAGTTCTCAGAATTAATTTCAGGTCATCCTTCCAGCAAGTTCTTTAGACCCAGCTTTTTATTTTCAAAATTCTCTGTCTTTCACTACTTCAGGAGTAAAAGCCTTTGAGTTCTACATACATTCTTTGAAAACAAAAAGAACACTTTAAAATCTCACATTTGCCATGGACAAAGCACGATGCTGCAAAATATATTCATTCCTGCAGAAGAAGCAAGATTATCAGGGAAAGCAAGCTAAGAAATCCGTTTCCTGCAACAGCTCTGCCAATAACACTGATGAAATCATCAGTTATGTTTTTGACAAGCAAGAGAAATCAGTGTACTGAATGTAGTGCTGTGCTGACTTGTACTTCACAGGAAAAAGAAAGGGTGGAGGGTTGAGAAGGATCAATATTTTTCAGAAGGAGAGTTAGAAAGTAAAGTATTACATAAGGGACTAATAAAAATACTATTTTTTTAACTTGAGGATTTTCTGTTTGTTTCTTACATTTATGAAATCATGTGAATTAATCCCATAATTTATACCCACACTTTTAATTCAATTTCAGACTTTCAACTTCAGAATACTGAGGTTTTTTTGTTTCTTATATTTAGGAGCTAAGCAGAACATAATCAAAACTGATTTAGGACTGGATTTCTCTTCCTGCTCACAGAATTCTAGGGGATCAGGATGTGCTGAGGAGGTTTGGAAACACAAAGTAGAATCTCCATGGCATTGTTCACATTGGATCCAATTTTACTTAATGAAGTAAAAATGATTTTTTGACTTGGGAGTATCCATGTTGGTGGAAAAGATGGTAAATGAGACTCATTTGGAGCACTGGGCTCCCCAGTGCTCCAAAAGAAAGAGAGAGGGGCTGGAGTGAGTCCAGTGCAGGGCCACTGGAAATTAAGGGTAATTAAGGCCTTGGAGCATCTGATATACAAGGGGAGATTGAGAAAAATCAGAGGAAAATGGAAAGGGACTGTTAAGGGGAATTTTATCAGTGTGTAAAACTATGTGGTGGAGGACAGGAAAGAAGATGAACGCAGAATCTTCTCAACACTGCCCTGTAGTAGGGCTTGAGACAAAAAGAATTCCTTAATTCTTTCCATAGTATTTTCCTTGCTCTCAACATCCTGGATCCCTCAAGAACCTTTCCTCCTACTGAGTGACTTCCATGATTCCAGAGATAGCCAGAGAGGGTGTTAAGATGCATTCCTGGTTTTTCAATTATGTTAATTGCCAAATAAATTTCTAGTTGAAAGCATTTAAGCAAGGGAAACATTAAAGTATTTCTTCCCTTTTTTCTTCCTAATAGCATCCATGTTGTGAAATTTCAAACAGTCATAGAAAATGATCCATATGAACTTGAATTGCATGGTGAATTTAAATAATAATAGTAATTATTTATAAACTCCAGGAAAACTTGTAATTATTAAAAAAAAGGATTGGTAAAGAAGAAAAAATGATTCTTTGATTTAGACAAATCATACTGTGTATTAGAAATGTCATTTAAAACATGTTGCCCTCAACTCAGGCTGTCTATAGCTCCAGTAGTAAAAAAAATTTGTGAGAGTCTTGTGGAAAATTATATCAGAGCCTCTATCCAATAAATTATGCTCGTGCTCTTACGAGATGTCTCTAACCAAACTCGTGGTTCAGCTCACTTTTACAGGTAGGGTCATCAGCCTAATCTGTGTTATGTAGGTTATTGCACAAAAAAAACTCTTCTCAGAGTGATTCTTTGATAAGAGATAATAGACACTCTGTAGTTTGATCCTTGATAACCATATCTTATTCTATTTTCCTTAATTCTCTGTGTTTTTCTTAATTTTATTTTTTTTTTTTACATTTTTTTTAACTAAAATTTGCTTATTGTCCTCTTGGTATTTTCCTTTAAAAATCCCTATCATAATTCTGTTGCCTTAACACCCGTAGACATCCTTAAAAATATATTTTTTATATACTGTATATAATTGCAGACAATGTTTGCTCTTTATTTTTATCCTTCTGCAGATTATATTTTAGCCAGACTTTCACATTAGCTGGGTACTCAAAATATTTTTCTGCCTCCAGTTATCATTCACTGTGCTAATATGGCTACTGAACTGAAGCATGCTCTTATAAAAAAACTTCTGATGGCCTGAGGATGTAAGAAGTTTGTGCTTATTCCCGGTTACAGACAGGCAGCTCGCAGAGCTGACACGTGTAGATGGTGTGGTGATGCACAGAACAGCTCCAGTTCACACACTGGGGCAGACCTTTAGTACAAGAAAAGACAAAAAAGGTTCAGAAAACTTAATTGGCCACAATGTTAACAGTTTTCAAGGTGTTTCAACTTTATTTGCCAAAATCTTGTTAACATTATGTATGACTTGAAGCCAAACTTTCTGTTTCTCACATGACAATTATTTACACTATCTTAAGGATGACAAACCTGATAGTAACATATGGTACAGTGACACTGAACCCTTCCTGAATATTTTATTGCCCTTCCTTTCAGCATTTCTGCTTGGGAGTCCTTGAATCACAGAATCACAGACTGCCTGGGGTTGTAAGGGTTGTTAAAGATAATTTTGTTCCTGTACCCTGTCGTGGACAAGGACACCACTCACTAGACCAGGCTGCTCAGAGCCCCATGCAACCTGTGCTTGGACACTTCCAAAGGTGGGGCATCCACAGCTTCTCTGGGCAACCTGTGCCAGTGTCTCACCAATCTTACTGTATTTTTTTTTCTTTGGGATGTCTAGTCTAAGCCTACTCTATTTAATTTTGGAGCAATTTCCCCTTGTTTTGTCACTACTTGATGGAATTCTTTTGGATCAGTTTTTTGATTGTTGTCTAAATGAGATTGGAAAATATGAATCTGGATTTTTCTTTCTCTGATCAAATAAAACCTCCTATAATTTTTCAATGTGATTTCAAACGTTTTTCCTATTCTCAGTGAATAAGATTCACTGAGAGGATGTCTTTTCCTAGCAAACCCTCTCCCTGAGAGTTAACAGAGCAGTCATTCTATGAGGGTCCCTCAATTCTTAAGAGCATTTTGAAGACAAAGAGAGAGAAATACAAGAAGATAATCTCCTTTTTTGGTCTTTTTACTTTAGTTTTGAAAATAATTTATGCAATCAGTTGAAGTGTGAAGTTGTATATCTATAGTTTTATAGCTGTACCACCTTAAATATCAAAATGACAGAATATCAGCATTTGAAAAGAGAAAAACTACTAGAAAAGAGACTATTTCCACAAAGATATGAAAGTAAATAGAGAGTCCAGGTCTTTAGCAAACTTAGGTTTTATATATATTCAGAACAGCTGTGATATTTTCACTTAAGGGACTACAATTCAATTAAAGCAAGTGTTTCACTTCCCTGTGTATTCTACCAGTTATATACTGAGAGGCCAATGACTCTTCAATGACTGAGTATAAATTCTCACTGTCTCAGTGTTTGAAAAGCCTGTGCCAGGAGAGGAGATTCACCTCTCCTTGAAGACTAACAGATGGATGTGCACGTTCATACTTAGGAAGGAGATATCCTTGAACATCTAACCAAGGAAATGAGTTTTGCATTTGATTCTAATTGCTGTTGACTGTTTTATGGGTTTTTGTCCTGGAATAAAGAGTTTCATAGTCTAGATCTTGTTCATCAGATAATTCCCCTTAGTGTTTTTTTGATTGTTTCTAGCTTAGACAACAGCATTGTGATTTGCTTGAAATGCAGATCATTGAAGTCATAAACCAGGTCGGTTGCAAAGAATTTCTTAAGTTCATGTTGTCTTCCCTTTTCTACTTAAAAATGGGTAATTTCAAAGTTAAATTAGATTACTCAGAACTTTATGAAGACTACAGAGGGCTTGCCATATTCTTGAGCAGCAAATACAAGAAAATGTTTCAATTAATTTTATTCAGAGAATAAGGAACAGCTTCTGTGCCCTGCATTAGGTGGAAGCATTTTGAAGGTTTTGTTGTGAATTTAGAAACATCTAAAACATTGCTTTATGTAGGAACATCAGAATTGTTACAGCAGAACAGAAAATTTGTCCCTTTAGTTCTTCAATTTATGAACCAATGCCCAACCCAATGGATAGCCCAAAAAAAACCTCCAAACCAACAGCAGATAGTCTGACATATGTATAATATTTTTTTAAAATTAACTGATAATTGCAGATAATTTTGTCTACAGAAAAATTAATTCATTTAAAAAATCTTAAATTTCCGTCTTTAACAAAACTTAATGCCATCTAGTTTTAGAAAATTGTGCAAGAAAGAATTATCTTTATTCATTCATTATTCTACAACATACAAAAGGTATCATAGTGTCTCTTATACTGCCTTCCTTCAAAACTTGTGTATTGCACAATACCAGGACAATATGCTTTCTATTGTCCAGAAGTAACCACAGCTGTAAACTTCTCTCTGAAAAATTAAAGTTATGTTTAATGATAAAATATTCCTATTTCCAAAGAGCATTATGTTAATTAGTGATTGCCTAATGATTAAGTTATGATTACTTGGACATTGCCTGGGGGAGCAATAGGTCAAAAAAAACAGAATGATCAAGCACTTCAGAAATCTGGTCAAAGAAGAAATTTCATCCTCCTGTCTCATTGAGTGCTAGAACACTGCAGTCTCCTCAGTTTCAAATATCAAGGGGTGAAATAATCTTTTATAGTCTCTTTCTGCTTTCATGTACTGTGCAAGAAGGACACTGGATGCTATTTCTGATGAAAAACAACGAAAAAAAGAAATTCACAGGACATCAGTGCATTAACATCCTCATCCATATCCACAGAGGGGAATTCTTGAGATCAAAAGAGATCTTGACAGTAGCTTCAACTGGCTCAAATTTGACATATTTGACGTAATGGTATATCAATATCGGTCTGTTTTCATTTATTCTTTTCTCATAATTTTAACTCTAAAAATTCATTTCTGTCTTCATCTGTAAGTTTCTGACTCTTGCTGCTGGTCTAAAACTGCTATTTTATTTGTGTTTCATAAAAGTATAGATACTTTTTTTCATGATCAATTTTTGGTACCATTATGAAAATCTATTATCACAGCAAATTACTTTTTTCAACTATGCAATGAGAGAGTCTGATTTTGCAACTAAGCCTGAGGCTATTTTTTAATTCTTTAAAGGAGATAAACATTTTTGGTAACTGACAAGCTGAAGAGTGGGAAAGTAAAAACATTAGCAAATGTTTTACTTGTGATTAACTTTGCCCAAAACATTGACTTAAGAATGATGATTTACTCTAAAAGACATAAAATTGAAATTAAAACAGTTCATTTCAATTAACAGTATCCATTAGAACCCTTACACCTGTAAAAGAATTATAATATGAATACATTGGCCCAAAAAATTAATATTGGCCTATGGAAAAGCTGGAACCAACCCTAAATGCTTGTGTCTGACTTGTCAAATGGCCCATTAGCCTGCTGAGATTTGTGCAAATGGGTGCTTATCTAAGTTCACAGAATATTAATTAGTGTAAATTTTTTAAAAGATGGTTTGTTTTTAAAAAAGACACTTTTATGCAATAAACAATTTTAGGAGAATTATGTTTGCCTGTTGTGTGCTGTAATTTGCCCCTTACTGCCTTTCTGCTGAGGAATACTCCGATAAAAGTAGTTCTTTTTTGCTTCAACTTCCATACTAGAGACATGGCTAAATTTGCAAGGATAGTTTTATTCTCCAAAGAGAAAGAAACAAGAAGAAAACATAAAATAGCCCATTAAAATCAAATTCCTCTGTTTGTGCCTGGCTTGCTCATCAGGAACGGCATGCCCTTTAATTGAAGTTAACTACCCGTACCAGCACATATGTGAGTAACTCTACTGCTCTGCTATATTCCTCTAATCCAGGAGAGTAATGAAACATAAAGAAATAAATTTAATCAAATTCCAGATAAGTGGGGGTGAGAAGGAGAAAAAACTGCTGCAAGGTGTTTGGTATTAAATGCCCAAATAAGAAAAGCAGACCTGTGACTGCTGGGGTCATTTCCAGGAAGGTTCCCTGGTCAATCACTCCAGTGTTGTTTTCCATCACACATTATTTTTGCACTCTGTTTTAAGGACACATCGATTATCAGTTATAGGAATGATCTGTTAAATTCCCTGAACTATGTGCTGAATGTTGGTTTCCAACAATTATCTTAGGCTTCAACACACAAGCAAAGCAGGTGGTTGCCAAAGGCTTGAACATATTAAAAGCAGCAAAGTGTTCACTGGCTGAAACAGAAACTGCACTCCACGAGGATCATGGGGTTTTTTAATTTATTTTTGACAGTAAAAAATCTGAATGGACGTTGGTGTCAGAAAAAGTAGATAGAATAGTGAGGGGAAGAAAAGACAAGGCATTTAAATACTCTTTTGCGTCTATCTGTTACAGGACAGAATGATTCATTTTGAGTACATATTACAATACAAGAATTTTCTTCATACTATCCTAATTCTCAAAAAGAAGAGCACATATCAAGTATTTTAAGCATTTTTACTGATACTGGTGTGCTTTCACTGAAAGGAAGAGGAGTTTTCAGGAACAGTTAGTTTTAATTGAAGATGCACATAGAGAAGTTGGAGGATTAAGCTTTCCCCTTTATTTATTTATTTTTAAATTCAGGAAAGGTAATCATAACAGGAAAGACACTGGTGCAAACCAACTGGAAGAAAATCATAATAATGTGTCTGTACCTTTGAATCTACCAGATATGAAGATCCATCCCCAAAGATACCCAATGCAAAAAAAAATAAACATTCCTAATTCGAGAATGAGAAAACCTCATCGAAGTCAGTGGCCTTGGGGAACATCTGCCCGGGTCTGGCAGAGAATTCAATGGCATGAGATTCTTGCTCAAGGAAAAAACTCAGGTACAATGAGAGAATTTAACCTATTTTCTGCAGCAAAGGTCACAATCAGATCTATGCTTAGTGTATAAACTCTATGCTCACACTAAACCTTAGCTGTCGATTACACACCTTGCCTGGGTTTTGATTTGCTATGTTGTCCTTAAGAAAATTGTTGATAGGTTAAGTGAACAAGGGCAAGACTCCAGCACCTGAAAGTATTGACTCTTTCAGAATGGACATAATTAAAGATTAATAAGTTCTTTTGTCATTTATATGTAATATTTCTTTTTCTGTTCCATAGGATCTTGTATTTTTCTTTGGTTTTATAGCAGATATTCTTAATTACAATTTGAGGAATATGAAGGCTAAGCCTTGCAATTTCCATTTCTCCCCTCCTTTTTGCAGACTTCACATTCAATTTTTAATGTATAAGCACATGTTTAAGCCTGCACTATATAAGTATACAACAATAAAAAGTATTTTCTGTGTGCGATTCACATCCTCTGTATGCATCTACAGCTGGGGATACCATAACCCTGCATTGAGGACCCCAGTTCCTATTACTTTAGCTGAATCCAGCTAATTCAATTAGCAGTTAGAAATGACTATTCAGTCAGATTCACCACTAAAATTAGATCTCTATTTACAAGAGCATTTGCTTCTCCTTTCCTTGTCATCTTTTCAGAAGATCTTTGTCTGGAAATGAAAGAGCTGAGTTACATTTTGCAGCTCTGATTCATCTGAAGTAAAGTTATACTTATGTGGGTTTTGATTAGTATATCCATAGGGATGACAAAATCATGCCTCTATGAATTTTGCTAATCATAAACACCTGTGTCAGGGGTTGTTACTTTGGTCTTTCACGTCATGATGTGCCACAGTCAGGCTTTGGCCATGAGAACTCACAAAAACTTCTACATAACTTGTTTTCTTGTCTTTCTTTTTCTAAAAGACACATTTTAATGTAAACAATTTTGAGAGAGCAGTATTTATTTTCTCTGGCAAATAAAAAAAAATAAATTATATTACTGAGAATACCAGTTAAGATTTGTAATGCAGCACTTCATATTTGCTCCTTGTACTGTTTCTGATGCGGAAACAAGCACTGACTCCATTAAAGCAGGGAAGTATGCCTCTCCAAAGGCATCACCTAATTGTCAGGAAATTGAATCATGTTTCATAATTTGTAGAACTGGTATTTGTGAATGCATGCAGAGATCTGAAGGATCTTGGGGAAAAAAGGTACACATTGGGTAAAATCTCCATTGGTCAATAAGTGACAAAAAAAAAAAAAAAGAGTAGGATGTTGATTCAAATTTGCTGTAGGTACCTAAAGGGAAATTTGCTACAAGACACCTTTGGGCATAAAAGTCAGGTCAGGCCAAGTCACTGCTACACTTACACTGCTTCTTATAAGACTTGTCCTCTACTTGTTCAGGTGGTCTCTGCTATAATAATTCCTATAACAAGCAACTCATCTCATGGCTTGCAACAATTTAAAGGAATCTCCATTACAATCTCCACCTCTGGTTTTTCTAAGCTGGGTTATATTGTTTAACATTGCAATGCACTCCTCCTCTTGCTCCCAGCTTGGATAGCAACAAGAGATTCCTGCGTAAGTGTAATTTCCATAACCTGTAACTCAAAACCTGGATTGCAACAATTTAAGGCGTTTTCATTGCAATCTCCACCCTTGTCTCCTTTGGACCAAAATATAGGGGTCAACATTGGAATGAACTCCTCTTTTTTCTCTCACTTCAGCTTGGACTTATCTGGAGACTGCAGTCTCCTAGGGGTGAACTTGCTCCAAGCGGAGCCTTATCTGTGAGCCACAGAGCTGTAGCTGCTCTGCAGAGCTATAAATGGCACAGACACTTGGGGTACATCTGCTTTATTGTGTTCTCATTCACAGTCAGGGATGCTTCAGGGTGTCCTCCTCAGGGTCACTGTGCTCGTGACTCGAGCTCATACTGGAGTTCCAGGCTGCCCAGTGCAGCAGCACAGCTGCCCTGGCCATGTGCCAGCCAGATGCATGGCCAGAGCTGCTACCAAAATGTTCCCAGAGTGAGAGGAGAAGCAGCAGAGCACTACAGCAAGCAGCACAATGAGTGCAAAGCCAATAATGAGCATTAGACTGGAATACACGGCAAGGTGAGCAAGCCCCACGGCAGGCACAGGAATCTGTCAATTAAAAGCTAAGCAGCAATGACAGTTCTGCATTTGATCTGGTGCATTTCAATCAAATCTGTTTTTATCTCAAAATCTTTGAGCTCCATGTTGTGTGCCAAAAAAGGACAGTCTTTAACCCCAGCCAGCAGCTACACCCCACACAGTCACCTCTACACTTTCCTCCTGGTGGGATGAGGGGGCAGAATCTGTAGAGCGAAAGTGAGAAAACGCACAGGTTGAGAAAAAGGTGGTTTATTAGGGAAAGGAAAAGTCATGCTTACAAGCAAAGAAAACAAGGAATTAATTCCCCAATTCCCAAGGGCAGGCAGGTGTTCAGTCATCCCCAGGAGAGCATGCTCCCATCCATACCAAATGATGACTTGGGGACGCAAATGTCATCTCTCCAAATAACCCCCTCTTCCTCCATCTTTCCCCAACTTTTTATGCTGAGTGGGACACCACATGGTCTGATATACCCCACTGGGGTCAGCTGTCCGGTTATGTCCCCTCTCAACTTCTAGTGTGTACCCACAGCATTGACATCATGAAAACACTGCTCAACAGTAGCTAAACAATCCTCTGCCAACACTTTTGAGCACAATTCAAATAATAAAAGCTACTTTGGAAAAAAAAATCTCTAGCCCCATCAAAACAAGTACAAACACATAGCATGAGAAGCACAAAATCGCATTGCACACACTGAACATAGCAATTAAAAATTTGAAACCAAAAGACCTATATATTACTGCAAGGCTAAAACAGTGTAAGTTTGTCAATTTAATTAATGTTTTAGTAAGGTGTTCTCTAATCAGAAACTTTTATAATAAAGATATCATGAAAATGAGCATTTTGCAGGGTTACTAAAAGAACGTCAATCTGACTGTTGCATATGCCCACAATACATCCTTGAATGTAATTGTCATCACAAAATTTAAAATTCCAATGTAACAAACATGCACAGAAAGGAATCAATTCTCTCTAGAGATAATAAGCAATACTTATTTCTAGATTTTGGGGTTTGGGTTTTTAATTTATGAAAAAATATATAAACGCAACAACCCAGAAGAGTATCTTGTACTAGATGTGCTATTATACTGAACAAAAGGAAGGTCACAAGAGCTTGAAAGTGCTTGTATTTATGTGTTCTCCTTCTTTTCTGATAGGTTTCCAAGGTTAAATGGTAAAATGTATCTTAGTCAGAGGGACTACTATCAGTGAATGAAGGGGAGATAATAATTACATTCAAACCTTATTTGTAGGAGAAGCATGTTGTGATAAGCAGACCAGGAAAAGAAAACAAACAAAAAACCCCCCAACCAAACAAAAAACCCCCACCAAACAAACAAACATAAAACCAAAAAAACCCAACAGGAAATCAACCCCTTCAAAAAACCCCAGGGAACAAAATTGCATTTCTTACAGCTTGACTGAGACTTTGTATTTATCTCCAGGGTGAGTTGGTTTGCTCCAGTGCCTCAGTTTCCTCTAATATAGAAATTGCAGGCATTACTTAGCTGTTTCAGGAAAAGTTAATTGAAACTTAGAGCTAGCAGCTTAAAGATTAATAATAGCCAGAGCAGACAAAGCCAGCAGCTTAAACATCAATAGCTAGAGTAGGCAGAGACCGTAGATTGTGGTATATGAACTGTAACAACAGTATTCCAACTTGCTGAATAACTAAATAGAGAAGCTGACCTGAGGGGATGTGCTATTGAAAAGGAGACAACCACTTAGCAATTGCTTGGTAACCAAACAGAAAACAAATCAAATGGGTAAAAAACAAGGGGACCCTGGACCTTAATTTTATTATTGATCCAAAAATTTTACATTTGGAGTGGAGAACTCTGATTGTGAGGATATAATTGCCCAGGGATTTTTTTTATGGGGTCCCTCTTTGGAAGCACCTGTCTCGAGCTGTAGTGGTATTAATAAAAAGTACTTTCATAAAGGAATCTGTCTTTTGGCTTATGCAGAAATCTGGTGACAAACCCTGTTCCAGTGGCTGGCATGTGCAATTTCCATAACATAGCTTAACTCATTAGTTATTATAAAGCATATAGGTCTTCACATAAAAGGTATTACTGAAGTGCAAGGGTACCATTTTAATATAAAAAGAATAAAGTGTGGAACATAAAACACAAAATGCTTCAAGCACTGAAAAGGATGGGGAGTTTATAGAATGAGGCCAAAGGAATAAAAAAAATAATTTTAGGGAAATGTGAAGTCAAGAATGAAGTATTGTTACTGCAAAAATATTAAGGAGGAAGGGAGTGTCTTGTAGTGGATAACCCTTTAAGAGACATTAGGGATATTTATTGGTAGAGGTGACTGTCACCACAGGCTATTTACATGAACTGTTCCCTCAGCACTCTCCAAGAAGGAAAAAAGGCTGAAGAGAGAACTTACACCAGAGAAAGACTTACACCAAATCAGAGCAAGAGCAAAAGCCTAAAGAAACATAGCATTACATGAGGAAAAGAGCAGCACAATCTGAAACAGGAAACATATCTACAAAAAACACTAAAATGAACAGGACCCAGTACAGAACAGCAGAAACTCAATGCACAAGGTGTGAGCCGTCTTAATATGAAATAATCATTAGAAGAACCTCAAATAACACACATCCAAGTCTGGAATTATATAAGGAAAGCAAGATAATGCTGAGTAAAGAAAAAACACAGAATGAACAACATTATTTAAAGCTTATGAGGATGGTTTCATGAAATATGTTGGTGAAAAACAGTTTCATGTGAGCAAGTGATACATAGGATTTGTCAGAGCAATTTTGGACAGAATGTACAGCCTTCAAATAAACATTTAAGAATCTCTTGACCACCCAAAGGTGACTTTTATCAAGGCCATCTGGTCCTGCAGGAGATACATGCACTTTAGGAAGATAAAGAGCTACCTTGAGGAGTAAAGAAAACTAGCATGAGAAGAAACAAGCAAAAATGGATGTATGTGTCACATGAGGTATTGCAAAAACCAGTATAGGGTCCTGATGTTTTCACTGTGCTTGACAAGAGAAGGATGTTCTATTTAGTCACAAAATATTAAAAGGAAGCAAAATGAATAGTGGCGGAAGATAGGAATTAAAAAAGCTTACAAAGCAGTTATGCTTAAAATAGCCTGAGTAGTTAAACAACTTAAATGCAATTAAAATGCACTTTTTTTAATCCCAGGGCTAGTCAGAAAATGCCATTAAAATATAGTTCAATAAAAAACATGGAAAAATATGTATAAAAATAAAATCTTAAATCCAAATTAAAAACAAAAATAATTTCATCTTTTTTGAGGTTTACAGTGGTTTGGGTAGCATATTCTTTTTTGTAGTGAGGACAAAGTAATTTCATGCATGATCAAAAGATTAAATCATAGTGTGTAAATAGTAAAAGAAATTATTATATAAAGTTAATTTCTTTCAGGACAAGAAAACTTATCTAGTGGAAAATTAATGAGCAAATAATGTAACTTTTATAATAAAGACTGCATTTTGGTCCAAAACACTGTGGACCATTTTGCTAATTCAAGACAGTAAGTTAACAATTATTGTGGCTTCCTGGTATTTTGCAAAGGTAGAAAGTAAGCCTTCCCTTAATCTGTGATAACAAGTGATTATGACAAAGTTATATTTAGTATTATTGGTGGAAAGAAAAAAAAATAAGAGTTTGAAAAACTATTAATTTGAAAGTATTTTCCCCTTATCTTCAATAAGGTGTTTTTTTAGGTTTTTCCCTGATTAGATTATTTGCATTTTGCAAATATTGCTTAGATGTAAAAGTGTGCTGCAGCATGTCATAAGGTTCAACCACAGTCATATGGAAATGGAATAGCAAGCAGTCACTCTATTTTTCATTTTGTCTTTCTCCTCTAACTATTTTTGGAATCAGACACAATTTTGGCAACTTCAAAATATTCAAAAAAGGAATTTTTTTCTTCCAGAAACACAGGTAAGTAGGACATTTTTCCAGTTCTGTGGCACACTTGTCCTGGTTTTGTTATACTTTTTTTTGTTTTAATTTCTGCTTTAATAACAGACCCTGAAAATCCCTTTCTGTCATAACATCGTTAAAGAGAAAGAAGGCAGGTCCTGACCTCTTTCTGGTAATGCTTTTGAAATATTTCTAATAAAACCTGTTAGTGGAGAACTAAAATGAATATGGCAAGTAGTTGTGAAACCACATTGCTGAGGCCTTATAAAAGTATGGCTTAGACCTAGAATCCAAGATAGCTTGAACTAGTATGAAGAAGTAAATTACTGGTAGTTTTTTGGTTTTGTGTAAGAGCTAACACCTAAAGTAGCTTTTTACATCTCATCCAAGCAAACCATACTTTAAACAAGTTCTTTAAAATGCTTTGTGTTCCTGACAGAGGGGGCCAGTTGCAACCTGACATGTTTGGGGACAGGTCCCAACCCAGCTCTGAGAGAGGATACATCCTGCAGGCTCGGGGCTGTGGGACTGTCTTGGATGGAGTGATGCACTTCACTGGTAAGTAACAAGCAGCAATATGTTGATGCAAAACGGAAATTTAACAAAGTTGATGGTAAATGTGACAGGGCTGTAACAAGTTCTGATGAAAAGGTACACTTGATTATTCCCTGCAGAGAGGACAGGGTCACACAAAGCTGTCAGGGAGACCCTCCTTTTGAGTCACAAGGTTCAGAAAGGACCTCCTTGCATTCTAATTTTCTCAAAGGGAAGTTTAGTTGCAGCTGGATCCAGATTTACTCCCAAACTTGGAACAATGGTTTCTAAGGGACTGTATCTGCACAATCAAGCCCCTTTATCGCTTAGCTAAGATTTCAAAGTTTCAGTGTTCTCATTTCCAATTCACTTGCTGAGTGTCTGATTAGACAAGGAATCTCTAAACTTTTAGGCAGCAACCTTTAGAGGTGTCCCTACTCCAGGGTAGATCCTGCTGAGTATCCCATGCAGGACAGCTCAGGTTGCCCTGGGCTCTTCACTGTTTCTGGAGTGAGGAAATGGGCTCATGGTCATACCTGCACCCTGATTACAGCTGCCAATGTCTCCCAAACATGACTTGAGTCAGACTGGGGCTAGGTGTGCACATGGCTCAAATTAGCCCTTGGCTACTGTGTTGTTTTCTGTCTTCCCAGAATCCATCAAGGAAAGGACTCAGCTGAATGGGGCAAAGGACATGGAGAAGACTGCATCACTCAAAAATTTCTTCATGAATCCCAGGCCCTGAGATTCATGGCAAAGTCTGGAGCAAGAACTGCTTACTATCTGTGGAGGAGGATGAAATTAGGGATCATTTAACCTGACTGAATATACTCGTGTCTCTCAAACCTATTGGGATGCACTTGCAAGACCTGAGGGCAATGACATGGACACCACTCCCAGTAATCTGTGAAACAGTGTGGCAGTCCAGGGAAGTTGATGAAGACTGGAAGAAAGAAAATATCACCACCGTCTTCAAGGGCAGGGCCCGGGAACTGCAGGCAAATCAACGTCACCCCAGTCCTCAGGAAGGAGATGCAGCAAATAATCCTGGTAACCGTTTGTAAACACACAAAGGACAAGAAGGTGACTGGGAGTAGTCAGATTGGATTTATGAAGGGAAAATCAGGCATGACAAACCTGATAGGTTTCTGTAATGAGATGACTGGTTTGGTGCATGAGGGGGGGAGAAGTGAATGTTATTTATCTTCACCTTGGTAAGGCTTTTGATATTGTCTTCCATAATACTCTCACAGGCAAGCTGATGAAACACAGGCTAGAGAAGTGGACAGCAAGGTGGATTGAAAATTGCCTGTGATAAGCAGTGCAAAGAGAAGCTGGAAGGTGGTCCATAGTAACATACCCAAGCTGTTAATACAGGGCTCAATCCTGTTTAACACCTTTGTTAACCAGGATGATGGGAAAGTCTGTGTTCAGCAGGTTTTCAGATCATATAAGAGAGGAAATAGTGGTTGATACAACAAAAGGTTGTGCCATAATTCAGAGGGATTTAGACAGGCTGGAGAAATGGTCTGATGGGAGCAGCTGGGTCCCCAGAATAATTCTTGACTCTCCATCCTTAGGTATTCACAACCTAGCTGGACAAGGTCCTGGGCAATCTACTCTGACTGCTCTGTACATGGGGTTGAAGCTGCCTTCCTGCCTCACCATTTTGTGACTCTGTATTTAAAATAATGACAGTCATTGTGAAACCTTTGAAGTTTTAAAATGATCAGATGTATGATATTCAATATCAAGAAGTATGTTACTCTACACAAAGTCAGAGTGAATAAAAATTCCCTTAAACTTATATAATAAAGTAATAAATTAACCCTTGAGGATAAATGTTATAGATTAAATTGGAAATATTAAGAAATATTTAACATATTTATACAAAAAGTACCCATTTGTACAGTTTTAAGAGATAAAATCACCTTTAATCAATGTAAGTTTCAAGAGAAGATGAACAATAAATAAGCAAGTAAACAAAAATATAAATTATAAAATAATAACCAAAATACAGCCAGCTTCAGGAAACTGACTTTCCTACAAACCATCTGGATTTTAACTCTCATCATATTTTAACCTAAATTAGAGGTGTCTTGAAGGTAGCATAAATGGTAAAGAAAATGCTATGGGCTTCTTAAAGTAGTCCATTTATTCTCTGTCTCTTTCAACAGTGAGAAGGCTATGGGAAGATATGAGCAGATATTTCTTTCTAAGGGGCTGAAGACAGGAATTTTCTGGGTAATAATGTCTATAGAAATCCATCTCAGATAGACTTCACTTACAATTCACTCTCTAGGAAGGAATTTTCCTTTCAATCTTTTCTAGTTCTTAGGAAAATTATCAGATCAATTCAATATGACATATTGTGTTAGATTTTGAGATACTGTGCTGACATCTAACCTAAAAATCTAAACTTTTTTTTTAAGGCACCAATACCTTTCCTACAAGCAAAACCTTCCCAATCTTCATAAACAGAAAAAAAAAAAAATTCTTATTTTCAAAACCTGAAAATTTCATTTTAATTTTCATTGGATTTCAATAAATTCTGAACAAATGGTTGAACAAAACATATTAAAGTAGATTTTACTTAAGCAGTCAGTTCATTTTCTATTATCAGTAGAGTGTTTAATTTGTCAGAGAGTACTAAAGAGAATGTTTACAGGTTTAATTAATTTAAAATTATATAATTAGCCACATTATCACAGTTAACAGAATCACAGAGATTACTGAGGAAGAAAGCCTATTAGATTATTTTCCTAATCTCCCTGTCAAAGCAGGAGTATTTCCTAGGCTATTGCTCACAACACTTGATTTTTAATGGAGTTTAAAATACGCTGTAAAAGGTGAACATATTTCAACCTCTCAGGAAATTAATGAGTAGAATTTCACAATCCTACATCTGCATGATCTTTCAGATGTAAGGCCCTGACTTTGCAAATGTTATGCACTGAGTCAGTTTTTATGTACCAAGTCATCCACTAATATCAGCTAATGAAAATCTGTGCCCACTGGATTTAGTACTGCACAAAGTACACAAGAAAAATTCTTCCCAGCTTTTCTGGGGAGTCTTATTTACAGTTTAAACATTGAAATGCAGTTTTGCTATGGTAAACGATAATCATGATCTGAGTAAGGACAGTGTTCAGTCTATCATGAGGGAGACGAAAGGAATTACTCTAATTCTGCAATAAAATTTCATTAACTAAATGTTGGAGATGATGGGCATCTAAAGCAGTAAGGAAAAACTGTTCTTAGCTACATATGGGATTAAAATACCCACCAGGTGCTTTAGCTGCTATGTCTAGCCTCATACTTGGAAATCATCAGAATACAGGGGTTGACTGGATGTTCAGGGATCATAGCTGAGTCTGAGGAAAGGTGGTGGGCGTAAGTCACAAGGTGTGACTCTTGATTAACCTTCTAGAGGCAGCGTAATGTGCAGTGGAAGTCCTAAGATAGCTCATTCTAACCAGTTCAGGAAAAAAGTTGATTTTAAGCAAGGGATGTGGTTCTCATGGCTACCTAAGAAAATTTGAACTACACTACAGTTGCGTCATTGGCTGTTAGACTCAAATAAACACTAGGCCCAGGAAATTCAGTAAAAGTGAGTTTTTAAACAAAAAATACCACAGTATCAAATTCTGCTTGTCAAAACTGTAGTTAGGAAACACAAATTTCAAGGATAAGGAAGGTTTGAAAGAATTTGGGAATGAAGACAGTGTTGGGTTACTAGTGTTCAAACTCATGTGACTTGTACTGAATCATTTTGTATCCCTTGTAGAAAAGACCGTGTGATGTTTGTCAACAGATTATTCTAGGAAAAAGACTTGAACAGATTTCCTCAGTGTTTAGAATGATTCTGTTTGTCTCTCTTTTGAACATGTAGTTGAAAAACTATCTCAGTAATTTTGCAAGTAAGCAAGATGCAAAAAGAAATAATCCTATGTTTTCCCAAATATTCTGTATTTTCCTTCAGTAGTGAAGACTATTAACTTTCATCCCAAGAAGAAAGAGTAAGCTGTTATCTTTGCAGCAAGTAAGGTAGCGCAACACAACTTTGCAGAGAATGCTGAATTCAGAGATTTTCATGTTTGCTTCTTGAGAAGAGATTGTGTATATGGTAGCTGGTGACCCCACTGACAGCTCAAACTTCTAAGAACAATTTCCATCACTTCCATTATCAAGCAGTGGAGCTGGAGGAGCTATCTATCCCCTTTGAGTCTCATCTGAGTTTGCTCTTCAGAAACATTGGCATGATGTGCTTAAATACATCTGCTGGAAATCAGAGAACCAATTAGGTGGGAAAAGACCTCTGAGATCATCAGGTCCAACCTGTGAATGATTGTCACCTCGTCAACCAGAACATAGCACTGTGTGCCATGTCCAGTCATTTCTTGAATTCTTCCAGGGATGGTGATTTCCCTGCTGCCCTGGGCAATCTCGTCCAAAGCCTAACTGCTTGTTCACTGAGGAAATTCTTCCTGATGTCCAACCTGAGCCTTCCCTGGTACACTGGAGGCCATTCCCTCTTGTCCGGTTGCTGGCTGTCTGGGAGAAGAGCTGGAACCTCAGCTGGCACTGCCATCCTGTCAGGGAATTGTAGAAAGTGATAATGCTCCCCATGAGCCTTCTTTTCTCCAGGCTGAGCCCCCTCAGCTGTCCCTCAGCTGCTTCTCATCAGATTTGTGCTCCAGACCCTTCCCCAGCTCTGTTCCTTTCCCTGGACACACTCCAGCACTTCAGTGTCCTTCTTGCAGTGAGGGGCCCAGAACAGGACACGAGATTTGAGCTGTGGCCCCACCAGTGCTGAGTACAGGGGGACAATCACTGACCTGGTCCTGCTGTCACTCACTGTGCACCTGTGGCCCCTGCTAACCAAGGAGATGCTATATAGCATTGCAACATTTCTTTGTCTCACTGATTCTTCCTTGCCAGCTGTTTCTAGAGCATCAGTTATTGTGATGTTGAGACAGAGCTGAGCACTCATCACATACAGGGACACCAGAGCACAAACCTCCCTTTTACCATCTGTTAAAATGATTTGCTGAATCCACCCATCACATCAATGGAGGCTCTGTGTTAACCAAAGGAAACAAAGTGGTCATATATCAGTTCACTGCCAGCATGCAGGACCCAGAATATCCTGTGATCTCACACATATATTGTTTTATTGTACATTTCAACAATATTTTCCACAAACGGGGATATATTTGAATTATTTTATGCAACAACAAAGATATGAATATAAGATAATATTCCAAATGAAAGCATAATACAGCAATAACTTTATCTCAGTACTGCAGTGGAAGAAGCTGCTCCTCAATCCCCTGTTCTAGCCAAGAAAACTGAGAGTTATGGTACCTGTTGTTGTACAGAGGGTTGTTAAAACTTCTTACAAGATTAACGCTCAATAAAAATAAGAGATGAATACATAAGGAAAAAATGGGCAAAAAACTATTGCATAGCCTGGGAAAATAAGATTTTAAATGGTAAGAAGAATGTGCATTTTATGCAGTGTAGAACATTAAATATCTTTATGAGTAGATCAGACTGTCCAAGAACATGGAAAAGAGAATTCTAGTATTTGGTTAGCATTCAGATTTTGAAAAAGAATGAAAGCACGGTAAGAAAATGAAATGTTGACACACTGACTAGACCCTTTACTTATTTAAATACATATTTATGGATTTCTCCAGCCCTGCCCTCTTGTAAGTCACTTGCTTAGGTTTACATAGGGAGTCCTGCTAAGGAACACCCAAAGGCATCATACAAAATCAATACAAGAACAAATACGCTTAAATATTCATGAATACAAATGTATAATGCACATGGTCTCCCTTTAGTCTGAAAAGCAGGCAGGGATTCCAAGGATTTATTCTTTTCATATTCAAGAAAGTACCAATTTTGAAATGAAGTTCATTAGCAATGCATTCGATTAGATGAATATGAAACTGTACAAATAACTACATGTTCTGTAAAAACCTGGCACCATTGTCTCCATGGTGGCAGGTGAGCAGGTAAGAAAAAAGGCATACAATGGATTTATAAGCCTCACAGAAGCCTAGTAGCTGCAGCGGCTATAAAACCCCATAGTAGAGGTCATGACCTCGACTCACTTTCTGTGAGAAAGATGAGAAAATAACACCTTATAACATGTACACGCCTGCTACACAGATCATCTTATTATAAACCTATTTGTGTTACACAAATTTCTTTAGACTCCACTTATTTCAACAACTCCCCAGTCTCCTTGTGTCAGTCGCCCAACAATGTGTTTTTTCTGAAATTATTCCTAGGAACCACTATTTTAAGAGGCATGAGTTACGTGAGGTGTATCTGGGTAGTCCTGAGCACTGTGCTCTAGGGAACCTCCTTGGGCAGGGATGATGGACTAGGTGGCTTCCAGTGGTTCTTTCCAACCCTAAGCATTCTGTGATACTGTGATATGAAATCAGAGTTTCCATGAGACGTAGAACTGCTGAGGTTCCCATTTCCTAAACAATTAACTTTCTATCTGGGCAGTCTAACATTTTCTGCTGTTTCTGCATGTACTTTATAACCTCCCACGGAGTTCTTTGGTGCCAAAATAAGTGCGATTTCCATTAGCAGCAGACTACCTTTGATGTTATGCAAAAAATCTTGTTAGCATTTTGGCCAATAAAAGCTATTAACAATGAACTTGTGACTCTTCAAGTTGTGTTTATCCTGCTGGCCCACTGCCTATCTTTATTAAAGCTCACTAACATTAGATTATTAAAAATCATTGGAAGAAGATAGAAAAACACACTTCTGCGTCTCCCCAAAGCCTTGGTACCTCAAAATATCTTAAGATGCCTTCATGGTTTATTGCAGTGGCCCTTTTTGATGGGTCTATTCCATATACAAGATCAGGGGAGTATTCTGTGATAAAAGCTCAGCATCTCATGTCCTTATCCATTCCTATCCAGTCTTATGACTTTCTAGATCACTTTTCCTACAGTTATGACACCAACAGAAAGCTCTCCTTTTGTCAGAGAGTATTTTCTTTAACACATTTCATTATATTTGAGACTGCTTGCTCCAGAAAACTGTATTTGATTGTATTGAGCCAAGACGTTCATAACTTGGTTTGAAGGGGAAACACAAGAGATAAAGAGTTTGTCCTAAAGGGTATGTTTGCCTTGACAATCCAGCTGAAAATGTTATGGTTTGCAGACTTTGTGCTGTGTTTGAGATTAGCGAGGTTACAGACTATGGTGTGATGCTCATCCAGTGCTTTTTATAATGTCTTGTTGCTACAGTACCTTCCATAGTTCTACAGAACAGGACTTGATTTGGATTAAAAAATACACAGAGACATGTATGTCTCATTAAAAAAAAAAGAAATCAGTTATGCATATTTTAATACTGTGTGTCCTGTGGTTATGTGGATATGGATGAAAGAAGCCTGCCTTAACTTTCTGTGTATACTGAAATTCCTTTTACATAAAATCATGGAAAAAAACCCACTAAATTATTTATTTTGAAGCTGCATTGAAGCAAAACATAGATAATAAAAATATCTACTTTATTTCCTTAAGTATAATTTAAAGAAAACTATGTAATTATAGGTTCTGTAATCTGGAACTGAAAAATTAATAACAAATAAAAAAAAATCACTTTAACATATTTTCTAGTGAAAATTTGAAGAAAAATTATGTAGTAATATCATCTTTTCTGTGCAGCAAAATCCAGAAAATGCTAAGAAAATTTGTCTTTAAAACCAACTAATCCTTATTCTTTAAATGACAATAAGTCATTATTTACCATAGAGTCAGTGAATTTTTTTATATTATGATCTCTAATTTAAAAATCTGACCTGCTATCTAAGAATTGACAAACTCTAAGACCTTCTGAAAATTAAGTTAAGTAATTCCAGCATTTGTCTAAATAAATGAATGTTTGACATGTGGAAGTGCACTCTTACAAACACAACTGGATCACAATATGAAATTTTACTTTAGTTGAATTAAACTGCAAAGATAATTGTTTTTTAACTTCTGGGAAAGAAAAGCATCCCTGATACTGACTTGAATCAGTAAAAAAAAAACAATGAAAAGCTGCTCTTAAAGTTGAAATTATTCTTTCTTGCTTTCTAAATAATTTATTGTTTATATTTAAAATTTCTGAGCTCCTTTTCACAATGTAGAAACATACTTTTTTGGAAAACTACCTTAAATATTAAACATTAATCTGTCCATTCTTCATATTTGAGGGGTCTTATCTTTTTTTTTTCTTGGGTTTTTGGTCAATACATATCCTGGTAAAAGTGCATCACTTGAAATATACAGAAAGCTTATTTTTAATTAGTCACAAATATTTAAACCCAGACAGTCCTACCTAAGCCCAACTGGACTCCCTAACCACAAGGGGGCAGAAGAAACATTAATCACAGAAGTCCAATTTTACTTACTTTCAAGAAACTCATTCCTTAAGTATAACACCAGAATTCTCTTCCATTTGGATTAAAACATCTTTGCTTTGCTACAGCCATTTTCCCAAGAATTTTTTATGTCCTCATCTTTAATAATTACAATATTTAAAAAATAGGAAAATAGAAAACAAAAAAGGAAGCAATTATTTATTTTCCAGAAATCCTTAAAACACCACTTAGGAACCAAGGGTGATTAAGGAAAAGGGATAATTTCTCTTGCCCTTTATTTTCTCCAATGGAAGCATTTTAGATTTTTATTTTATTATTAAAACAAAACCAAAACAAACCCCTCAAATTCTGAGAGTTCTCTCAATTTAAGCTTGTAAGTTTTCTTTTAATTCTTCTGATTCAAAATGGGAATATTAATGTTTAATCCTGGCAAGACAAAGAAGACATCAGTATGATTATAATGTGGCTTATTTCCAGGGCTCAGGAGGTAATATTCTTTTTTGTGCATATAGAATATCTATGTTAAAGGTAGTGATATAGTTAATTCCATTCATTTGCTCATTTTGTTCATTAGTTCTTTTTTTTTTTTTTTTGGTACATTCCTCCATAACTATCATAAACCTAAAGACCAAGATATCTAGTGCATTAGTGAATTTCCTGTGTTAATAGTTTGTATTATATGAGGAAAAACATATCACATACAGGAAGGCTGGCATTTTAATATTGCCGAAGTAGGTTGTGGGTTTGAGCACTCACAGTTCTGAACTTTACCAATTAAGTACAGCACAGATAAGAAGGGGGAGAGTGGATGTACCAGAAATAATCTGCATCCAAATAGTAGCAAGTCCTGTTTACAAACAGAATCTGTTTCAGAGCAGTTGGAGGTTATTTTCATGAAATGTTAGCAGACCAATATATGGCTCACATTCATATTTCTCTGCTTGCCAAATAATAAAGTGGTAGCCAGACTGAGATGTGTGCCACCTTCATTCTGGCTCCCAGGGAAGTGCTTTGCTGTGGGCTTCTATGGAGTTTTAATGAGCTGGAGAGGACTGGGAGCATCTGATGCATGGCAAGAGACCAATCTGTGTATTAATACAGTTGTATAAATATATTAAAGCACATAAAAATCCATAATGCTCTACACATACCTGTTCTGCTTCTGATGGAAATGAAGTGCCTACAAAACCACACGTTATTACAGTTCAGCTAATGGCCAGGCTGAGAATAATGCTGTGGCTGCTAGACAGACAGGCTGCAAATTGCTCTGCCTGAAGGCAAAAAATGAATTTCCTCATCTTCATATTATACAAACCATAGCCTCAATTTCAGGCTTTCTCTGGCATTGTGAGAGGACGCTGCTTTCCATACCAAAGTGCTATGAACTCAATCTCGAGTTACCAGCTCTTCTGTAGAGGAGCACACACCACCACAGGTGTTGCACATTTTTGGAATTGGGATTGGAATTCCAGATGGTTTTGGCAAACCAAAGAACAGGTCTGTAAAGGAAATAAAAGGAAAGATAATGGAAATAAAAACAAAATTGTGTTTGGCCGAAAGAATATGATACTTGAGTACAAGGTGTCAGCTGTCTGCTTTCTAGGAGAGAAGCTAAAGATTTATGGTTGCAATTAATCATCAGCAGTCTCAGACTGCTTGGGAAAAGAAAAACTAGGGAAAATAAAAAAGAGCACAGGCTATCAGATATATAATTTTTTATTAATACTCCTTTATTTTGCATTGATAGGATCTCAGAGCACAAAGTAGAACTGGAGAGATAAAAGCATTGTAGGCTTTTGGACTCCAGAGGCCGAGAAAAAGTACACCCATTAGAATTTATTCAAAGGAAACCAGGAAGGATATTACTAACACATAATGCCTGAAAGGGGTTCTTTAGCTAACAGGAGGGAGAGAAAAATAGAAAAATCTTGTCTGTTTTCCGATCTGCAAAGATTGCTTCCACAAGGAAGGGAGTAGTTGATTCTTCATATCCATATTGAAAAAAAAAAAAAAGAAAAAAATTGGGGAAAAAGGGCTTCTAAAGCTCCCACACTGCTTAGGGCCAAGGCATCTTCAGCCAAATGGCAAAACCTAATAGCGTGGCAGATAAACTCCGGTTACTTTTCTACTGTAACTTGGCACTTTCTGGCCACAATATTTTTGCCTTGATTGCAGTTCAGTTTAATACAGTTGAGATGATCCGATAAAAATCGAGAGTGAATTTAGTGAACAGACAATTTTTCATACCACAAAAAGTGAGTCAGATATTGACTTAATGGATTTGGAGAAGGCTTGGATGAGTCATTCTTCTCCCGGTTAATTGATAGTGCTAGGACATGCTAAATGTATCCCTAAATAGCGAAATAATTTATAGAATGTGCTTTTCTGGCTGTTAATTGTGCAGCTGGATAACTGCATTTAAAAGCTCATCCAATTCTCTTGAAATCACTAGAAGGTTTTCCACTGACTCAGAGGAAGCTGAAGTAGCTTTTCAGGGACCATTGTCAAAGGCAAGAGGTGATCTGACTGTATAAAAAACTTTAGGATCTTATTACTCTAAATGTGCTGTATCCTTAGAGTTGCTCCAAAGCTCCAAGGACAGTAGAAACCCTCCTTTATCATCCTTTTACTTTTCTAAGAAGGAGATAAATCTGATGTTTGGTTTGTGTTTTCTTTTTCAAGCACTGTGACCTTTTCCAATAGCCTTAAAACATTTCATGCATACAAACTTCAGGCCACAAACCAGTTGACAGTTTAACAGTTTGAATTAGAGCTCATTTGGGTCCCAAGACTTACATGGTATTATCTCCTCTTGATGTATGTCTTCTAAAGTGCGTATGTTACAAATATTTACTCTAAACTTTGCTATGATAATTTCTTTTTCTTTTCTCTGGTGTTTAAAGCTTTTTGACTACTGAAGTTCTTGCAATACGTGTTATAAATTCAGAGAAAAAAATACAAACAAAATAGTATAAATTTTCAAAAGTAATGAAGTAACCTGGTCATTCATTAGTTATTGACATGTACTATTCACTAATCCCATTCCATGGAAAGCAGGAGCATGTCCCCTCTAATGTTTTTCAAGGCAGATATTCTGACTTGCACTAATAATTCAATATATAAAAATATACATGCAAATGTGGGAAAACAGGAGGATAAACACATTAAACCACTGAAAAAAAAACTGCAGAGCTGCTTGGAAAACAAGATCAATTAACCTTATCTTGTGTAAATAAACCAGAGTAGTTTGTGGTATCTTGTTCTGTTGAAAAGAACATGTAAAGAAAATAATCCAAAAGGAGGAGACCCTTTGTATTTACATCAATGTCAGCTCTGGCCTTTTTTATAAAAGTCAAGAACTGAGCAGGAAACATCTGAAGAAAAAGCAGGTATGTCTGCTTTCTTTGTAATATTTAGCATTTGATTTTTAGTATTATTATTTTTTAATTTGAAGGTCACTAGACTTGAGTTTTGATAAACTGCCAAAGGAGGCAGATTCCAGAGGCATCCTCAGAATGGCACACTCAAACTGAGACACAGAGCTGGGCTTTCTTCCATCTTATCTCAGATGCAGTAACAAGGCTGGGATCTATCAAGAGTTATAAAGGTCACGAAAACACCTTGAATTGTAGAAGAAAGACAACGTGAAGATTTGCCTTGGGATAAAATATTTAATTGTCTGTGTAATGTGAAGCCATCCATCATTCCAGCTGTAATAGAGTTTATGGTGTGAAGCTTAGGAAACAGTTGATTGATTTTTCAGCAGGGAAAGGCTAGAAGACATGGTCACAGTGTCTGTTCCTAGATGACATTAAGAGATCAGGTCCCTAAGACAGTGCAGCAGCAGCAATGTCTGCAGTTGTATCCCATGGATCTCAGGAGGGGATAAACCACAAAGGCAGCCAAGAGGGCAGGGGACTGGACTCTTTTGGGTGCTTCTCATTCTCTTGCTCATGACAAAACTTACCTGAGTTGCTCATCTTACCAAAATCAGACCAAGATAACATACAGACTAAGGCTTACTTATACAACACCTTCATATAAGTAAACAAATATATCAAATACTTTTTTCAAACAACAGCATCAAGACGTAAGTTTTCTGACTTACAAAATGGGGAACTGAAATTCAGGAGTTATGTAGTTACTGAGCTCTGTAACTAATCTCTTCTTCCCTACAGAAGGTAGTTGGGTTGTCTGTAAGGAGCCAAAATTTTAGTCTGTTGTATTCAAGGATTTATCAGCAACTCAACAGGCTTGCTCATTAGAAAAAAAATAAAAAAAAAATAAAAATCCATGTAGAAATCTATATCCAGTGAGAATTTAGAACAGTGAAAACTTAGGTACATGGCCAGGCCAGGCTGGATATAGCTCTGAGCAACACAGTCTAGTAGAAGGCGTCCCTGTCCAGGGAAAGGGGTTAGAACATGAGGATTTTTAAGGTCCCTTCCAACCCAAACTCTGCTGTGATTCTCTGCGTATCTTTGTTCCTTGATTTAGCTCTTCTAAAAAAACACAAGCTCTTCACAGAAACCTCCAGCACCATACAAGATGTGTGATTCAGCTTTCTGTGATGATAATAATAATAATAATAATAATAATAATAATAAGAAGAAGAAGAAGAAGAAGAAGAAGAAGAAGAAGAAGAATTAGTAATAGAAGTAGAAAATGCAATAAGTGCTTAATAATACCGTGATACATCACTGAATTAATTTATATTTTTGCGTTTTTATCTGTTCATTTTTGGGGGATAAGCGTTACTATAGACAGTGCTAGTTCTGACCAGTGCTTGAAGAATGATTAGAGCAATGAATTAGAGAAATGGAGGAAAATTATTCACCTGCAAGTGAAATAGTCTGAGAAACCCTTCTGCAAGCACAGTGTAGACTAGAATCCAGAGACACATTAAGACCATGAAAAATATTCTGTATAGAAGCTATATTTGGATCAGCTTTATCCAGTTCTCTGTCATAGGAAAACAATGATCTTCAGCTTTTGAGAGTGTGCACAGAGAGTAAAAGGGACAAGCAAAAGCATTGCTATCACTGTTTGGAGCTCTTTCAGCATATCAAACCCCAAGTACTTAACTTCTGCACCTCAATTATTCTACTGTGTCTCTGAAGTCTACTTTTTACAGTGCCTTATCTACTAAACCAAGGAGGTGCATTTAAAGAGATACCAGACTGAAGATTTTTTATTCCTTCCCTTAGCAAAATCTGGTATCTAGGCAGTTTTACACATTCTCATATCTGAATATTAATAGCTTATTCATTATGTCAGCCTCTGAAAAGTTAGGAATTATTACCTTCATTTTACAGACACAGTTAGGTATGGGGGAGGCTCAGGTGAGCTGGGTGTGTGCAGCTCCCTGAGTCAATAGGAGCTATTTTGCACAGACCTTCTGAAATTTGAGTCATAAACAGTTTATCAGTGACAGGAGACAAATAAATTATAAAATTTGGATTAGCAAGCCTTATGAAGAGCAGAACAATGAAAATAAAATTATCATGTTAGCCACATGGAAATTTGATTTATTTATGACTTATGTTTCTTGCTATTTGAAAGCATTTGAGTGAATGGTTTAGTGCTTGCATAATGTTTTTATTAAAAGTCCATTCTACCACATGAGACACACTGTCCCTTTAGCATTAAATATCCTCATCTCGCACTAGTTGCAAACCTCCTTACCTCAATAATTTAGCAAGCAGAACAATGACAGGAAGGTTAGGTGACTGACAGTACATAATGATGTGCCAATAGCACACCCTGGACAGATGAATGACAGCTCATCACCTCCTCCCTCAGCTGTGCTCCACTCAGGCTGACAGTTCTGAAATCATTACACTCCTTATAAATGGTTTGTGACTGCAGAGCCTGCTTACATTGCTACTAAATGGTCACTATGACCAGTTCTACTAAATTACTGTTATCATCAGGTCATGGTACCTTCCACTAGAAACTTAAAGTACTTTGAACCTTATTGCAAAGGAGGAGTGAACCATATTAATTGCACGCTTGGTCATAAAGTACAAGGTCTATTCTTAACTATGCCTTGTCCTTTAGCTTCAATACATGATAAAACTTTCTGCAAATATTTTAAAATATGATATGTTTCCCAAATAGCTAATATTAATTTCCTAGATTTCATTAGTATTGAGAAGGTTTACTTGATGTTTCAAGCCCAGTGTCTGAAAAACTAGGTACATCTATTTTTATACAGTCACAAAAGAGCATAATAATATACTATTTGTTATTTTTAATAACATTCTGAGCTAGAAAACCACATGTATTTCCTTTGTTACCTCTATTGTTAAAATTGCCTCACCACCCTCAAATAAAACATGTGATTTCAAGCATTTTTCAAATGCTTTACTGAGTTCATTTCAGTGAGTATATTCCAGGTCCCTTGTGAAACCTCACCTCCCACTCAGATGCCAAAAAAGTGTAGACTTTTGTGCAAACTGAGCCTTAAAAATGTCAAATATACAAATGTCCAATTATGCAAGGGAATGTTAATCCAGAATATAACTTAATGTGACAAGCTGTACAGCCTGGTTTGATTTGCCAATTAAATCTACGCAAGATGTAGGACTTATCTTTTACGGTTTCAGTGGGAGCGTAATAAAACAACAGTAAATTAATTTGTTTTGAGGAAGACCATAGCCTCATGATTGGGATTTTTGTTAAGTGCAAAATGGAATTCAGTCAGATCATTTAAGTCACTCATTCTGCTTTGGAATGGGATACAAAAGTGCTACAATTTTTTCCAAAGCCAAAACCAAACCAATAAATCCAACCAACAATAACTTCCTGTCCTACAATGATGGGAAAACCAAGAAAGCCTCCTCCTGAATTTCCAGTTCTACATTCCCTCATGTAGTTATAGCTTCTTAGAGCCTTTGATCTGTTTTCTTTGTCCTAGCTGCCAGTTAAATGAAAAGAAATGAAGATGAACCTCCTTCTCCTCCTCTCTGAAGATTGAATTCTACTGTCCACAGTTTATTACATTTTGGTTTGTTTTCAGTAGCACCCAAAGAGCACCAATACAGACCTTGTGTGGATGTCAAACCCATATAATAATCATGCATCAAATGCATATCCCAATACAACTTCAAGAATAATTGCAGTTGTACAGGATAGTGCAGCTGCTTAACATTGTCATCACCTGCATATCACCACTCTTTATCTTTAGCCTACAGATCATTGTTTTCCTCATGCATAACTATTTTCCAACATGACAGGAGCTTTAAAACAATAATTTTGTAGTCATCAAAGTTGTATGATAAGCTCACGCTCCTGCACAAAAAATGGTTGTGCAAGACTTTTTGCACCAAAAAAAAGGAAAACATTTCTTCAGAAACCTGTTACTAGAACTCCTCAGTCTTTGCAATGACAATTTACATTTGCCAGTGACACTATAAAGCTTAACCCAAGATAGCAATTAATTTCTTAGAGGGAAGAATAGAAATCAAAGATGAATCAGGGATGATGTAATAATAGTATTTTATTTAGCAAATCAATCTATTTATTGAGTAGAACAATTTATAGGGCTCTGATAAATTATCAGCATTTTGACTTCTTAACTTTCTCTATTTATAGTACCATCCTCACTGTTGTAGTCACACTATAATATCTCTACTTATCTTGTTTAATATTTATTAATGTTATTTTAACCCTACCATGGCAGTTCATACTACTTCATTTTCATTAAAACTTGTTACCCTTGGAGAAGACTAAATTACCTCTAATTCATCACCAGTAGAAGCCTCTTCTTTTTTTGCCAGTTTCAGCATTCAGAATTTTATCAAATTATCTAAATTACAGAATTATCAACTGTAGTCTGATTTCAGGCCTAAGAATCAGGAACATTTCTTAGCTACCACTCACAAAAACTACTAATTTAATCTTATCTTTTCAACAGAAAATCTTAGCATGCAAGCAGTCAGCCTCATAGACACAGAAAAAAGAATGAAAAACTACTCTCCAGTGTTCAGAATTCATACCCACACTTTAAATCATATAATTTTTTTACCTGATAAATTCACTCTATATACTATTGTGTGTATTTTCTTTCTTAGATTATTCACTATTTTTACTCCTAAAGTGCAGCACATGGTGCTGGACACTTGCTGAATCCAGGCACATATTAAAGTGTGTCCTTACTGTATCCTGCCAGAGGACCACACCCCATCCTCCTTTTTCTCACCAGTTGCTTTTTTTTTAGTTGGAGATTAACTGCAGACTCCTGCAAGGATGGATGAGTGACCTCTGGAAGCAAGGCTGCTGGGTGTATCCCCTAGAGAGCACTCCTACCTCACATCTCTTTTGGGCTGGAAATCAGGTCTTGGTCCAGGTGAAGCTCACTGCAAAATTCCGGATAACCTCGGTAAGGATAGATAAGACACTTTTTGAGAAAGCAAATGCTCAGAATCTGTATTGGTGCCCCACTTGGGAAAGTCTCCAGATGTAGAGATCCCAGACAAAACCAGGAGAAACAAACTCAGTTTCTTTCTCTCAAAGATAGAAAGTAGTGGGAAAGCAGATTAAGACAAGCAAAGAACAACTGCCCCCACAGAAAACTTTTCAGACCCTGTGTGTCCCAGGGTACCAGAAGCAGAAGTGATTTGCTTGGATCCATGGCTGTTCCTGGATATGATGATAACAGCTTTCCTGTGATGCTGCAGTGGAACATCCATTTTCTCAGGTCTTACTGCCAGCATGATTAAAGAGCTCTGTCTTCTGAGAAGAGGGAGGGTAACATAAGGCAAAGGGATTTTGCCTTTCTTGCTCATTTTGGGGACATTTCTGGTGCTGCTCCAGCCATGGACTTATCAGATAAACAGCAAACAAAGCTCCATCACTCCACTGAGAGCTGAGAAGAGTAATCCTCTGGATGCTTTGTTTTGCTTTCTAAAGAAGCAAAGAAAAATAAAGACATTTTCTCAAGATTCAGCAGGTGACTGTCCTCTGTTGAAAATAAAGCCATAATTTCAGCATGCTCCTCACACTATTTGCCTTCTCTATATCCACCAGAACTTATATTTAGTTTGAGCTCCCTGGGTTTCTTCCAGGAGCCAATTTAGCTAAAATATTTGGACAGCTGGGACACAGCAGGGAAGAAAATGAGAGACAGGGCTGACTGTGTTACCAGTTGAGTTCTGTTCCTGCTCTTCAGACTGACTTGCATAATCTTGGGCATGTCATAACCTTTCTGTATCTCATTTCATATGCTTTCAGATAAGTACAATTATAAACCTTTCAGGGTTTTTCTGATGGTGGATTTTACACTAAAATACATGGCTGACAGCAAGTCTAAGTGCGCAAATAACTATAAAAACAAGTTATTCAGCACTAACAGCCCTCTAAAATAGAATCAGAAATGTTTTTATATTATCAAATGTTAGACCAAGAAGAATTATCTTTTTCTAAGTATCACTAAAAGGTTAATGACTTCTCTTTTTGTTGAGTGTTGTGTGTCAGAATATTATTGTATTTAATATAAATAGTGTGTAAGGTGCTGCTGTGCCCATGAACCTTGGGCACAGATGTAAAAAATAGCTATATTCTATATAAATAGTGATAAAAACTAAAACAAATTCATCATTGCAATGACAGCTTCCTAGCTAATATATTATACAAAAATGCATTTCCTAAGGTGCACTCTAAAGACTGCATTTAGGGAATTAAATGCATAACTCCTGCTATTTTTGGATTTTAAGAAAAAAAACAAAAACAACTGAAAAGCTGCCTGCCTTAATCTATTGAGGGGTTTGAAAATGTAGTTTGGCCTGTTTGTTTCCACCTGAGTTATTGAGACATAATGGGCAAGCATTGCTAACTGTCATCAGAGTGCTACAGGAATTTGGGAGAAAAGATCCCACTGACTGGGGTCTCTTCCTGCCTGGAAACAAATCCTCTCCCCCTGCCCTTACTTGCTCTTTTTGCACCCTCTCTCTTTTTAATTCCTTTTCTGTCTTCTCACTCTGCTCTATAAGAAGAGAAAACTGAAATTAATAAAATCTCCGACCTTTAAACTAAAATTCAGTGTTGTCTTTGTTCTCATGTTTTGACTTTAGAAACTGATTATCAGTTTTTGTCTTTCCACAATTTCTTTTCTGGAAAGTCAAGAAATCATATGCTGCCACAGAATGGTATCCAATTCTCCTGTTTTCTCCAGGGTTACAATACTGCATATCAAGTTGGTGTACTCACGGGCCCGATCTTCTCCAAAAGGACAAAAATGCAGAAGAAAACATAAAGTAAGGTATTTGAAACCAAAGAGATAGAGATATGAAGTTTATAGGTCGGTGAAAAAGTCACTGTGAATAAATAGAAATAAGAAACACAACAGTTGGAAGATGGCTATATAAAATATATATTTTCCTTCTAAAATTAAGTTTGGTATTTCAGATAATTTGAATTTAAATATAAGCAAATAAATATGAAGAATTTAAAACTAAAAGAAATATGATCAATTTTGCCATCCTGTTTTTAAGAAAGTGTGCTGATCTCATACAAGGAACAATACTCTAGCAAAGCTTTTCACAGGAGCAAATAAGGTTTACCAAGTTGCTACCCTTAAGGAACCACTCTGCTTAAAGACAGTCAACTCTTTATCAACCTGATGCACATGAATGCCAATATCAAAGGACCAAGCAGACATCTGCAATGTCCCACCTTTAATGGGGGGACCATCCGAGATTTGTGGCCAAAAGGAACATCAAAAGTCAGAGTGTCCTCAAAAGCTTACAAAGTTTTACCAGTAAATAACACACTTGGCATGGAAACAGGTGTTAGTCCCCCACAATCCTGACATGACAGTCAGTTTTGGATACTGGGTTGGGTGAGAGAGAAGGGAGAAAGAGAGAAATGAATTATAGAGGAGGAGAGAAAGAAAAAGACAAAGAAATAGAGGGAAAGAGCTCACTAGTTCTGGCTCCAGTGTTGATCCAGCTGGGATGTCCAGGGTCCTGGAGTGCAGGCACAGGGCAAATGCACTGGGTGTGGTGGGATACCTTTTTATAGCTCTTCCCACCCTTGAGATAAGGTTCTCGCTTTGAATGCAAATTAGTTCTCACACAGAGTCCATCCTTCCAGACCTTTCTGGGAATGGGTTGGAGGCTTCAGGGGTATTTAGTGGTCTTGTTCACCCTGTACAGTCCATGCACACCTCTCAACCTCACTCCTGAGCTCTGCTGTGTTGTGTGTGCTTATGTCCAACATCTGCTGCATGCTTATTTCATGGGCATAAGAACACGAAGGCAACTTGCTTTACAGACAGATGTTTATGATTTTCTTTAGGTCAGCTGGGTTGCATGCCAATTGGGAACCCAGTGCAAAACACAGAGAGACATTTCCAATGCACTTGGATCTTTCAATCCTTGTTTCAACCAATGCTGCTGAGTTGTAAGGGGTATGCTACACATATGCAATGAGCTATGCTTTTTTAATTGTTCATTCCAATAGCTGCAAAGGCAGACCTAACACAAGTCTTCTGTGAAAAAACACTATACCCAAATAGTGTACTCGTCACTGAAATATGTTATTGAAATTGGTGAAATTATGTATTTATTACTACGTCTGTTTCCTGACCCAGGGTTTTGATTTTCCTTTTTCCTCATTAAATTTTGCTGTGTTTATTTGCCACATTCATATCTTCATTAGAGGGCTGGTGATGAAAATACTTGGCAAAGAACACATGAAAAAGCCACATATTGAGGGAGTCAAACAAACAGCTTAGTCATAAAACCATGTAACTGGTATTCAACAGAATAGATGAACACATGGTCAGTTCTGTACATTGACAGTAAGAGAAAAAGTCTGAAATACTGGTAAATAGAAACAGTTGTTTCCATGGGCATTATTGTGATGCTCGGGTTCTCTATTTAGGAACAACTGAAGAGGTCAGGTAGACTACAGCTGCTAAAGGAGGAATATTCTGATAGAGAAAGTCAGAAGGTCTAAAACAGTGATAATAATAGTCTAACAGGAAATAATGCTTTGAAAGAAAAGCATTCCTAAATGTGACACCTGTTTGATGGGGTACAGGTTGGCTCCTTCCAAGAACTAAATTGCTTGTGAACAGAAGGAAGCTCCTGTGGCTCATATAGACACCATATATTCTTATGATACATCATAACAGAGACTGTTCATATACTTAAATGGAGGTTCTTCTGCCATGATTGAAGATTTGAAAATTTCTGAGAAGAATTTTAACATCTGTCTCAACTACATGCCTCTGTAACCTTCATAAAAAATTATATCTGGAAAGCACAGGGAGAGTATCCCAACTTCACATCAGACAGGGACAGTAAAACCCAGAAATGACTGAACTGCTCAGAGAGTAACAGAGAAATGGCTGAGAGAATTGAGATCTTTCTGCCTGAAGTAATTTGCAGTCTTCCAGTACCTGAGGGAAGCCTAAAAGAAAGATGGGGAGCGGTTATTTACAAGGGTCTGAAGAGACAGAACAAAGGGGAAGAGCTTCAAACTGTCAGAGAGTAGGTTTAGATTGGATATTAGGCAAAAATTCTTTACTCTGAGGGTGCTGAAGCCCTGGCACAGGTTGCTCAGAGAAGCTCTGGCTGCCTCATCCCTGGAAATGTTCAAGGCCAGGTTGGATGGGGCTCTGAGCAACCAGGTCTAGTGAAAAGTGCTCCTGCCCATGGCAGGGGGTTGGAACAATATGATTTTTAAAGTCCCTTCCAACCCAGGCCATAGCGTGATTCCATGAAAGTGCAGACAGGCCTAATAGTGGTCAGCTCAGTAGTGTCAAAGGCTCAAGTACAATAGTGCACTACTGAAAAAAGTAAAATAAATAACAAGAGCTACTTTCAAAGGCACATGTGTGACAAAGAACCCCCCGTCTCCATGCCCCTTCATTTACACTTGTGTGCGTAAATGGCCATATACATCTTAAAAACTCTAGAGGGGTGACAGTAAACAGCAAATGTTATGCTCTGTAATCAGTTTTACAAGTTAGGCACAAAGTTTTAACAGTGAGGTGATCTTTGATATAGATACAAATTAATTTAGAATGTTCCATAGCAAGCAGTTCCTACCCAGGGGATGTAAACAAGCTACTTCTGCAATAACAAAGCATTTGCCTTGCATGTAGAACTTCTTTAGGGGAAAAAAGAGAGAAATCATAGATTTTATGAAATGCCTTATTAGAAGACATTGCCAGGGGGGAGAAGGGGTGTGGAAATGCAGAAGCAGTGTCACATATAGTGAGTTAATAAAAAGCAAATAAAATCCATATGTTTTAAATAAAGCCTAATGCATTATTCCTAAAGAAGGTCTTTCACGAAGAAAGTTTAGTTCATCATCCTGTTTACAGTATTTTACAGCATCAATTAGAAAAGAGGGATTCTCTTTTCCTCTCCAAAGTTAGTAATACATCTTCACCATACAAGAAAATTTATTATGGCATTTAATAGCTTGATGAGAGATGCATAAAAGTAAATCAGCAAGACAGAAAGAAAATCAGCATGTGAGAAAGAAAAAGAGATTTCTTTATTGTGAAAATTCATTCAGTTTACAATGACTTTGTGATGGCAAGCCTGCTTTTCTCTTTTTGACCAGTTCACCTAAGCCATGACTGTGGGAAGGAGCAATGAAGGAGGAGGATGTTGTTTTCCCAGTGCCCCCAGTATTTTCCTGCTCCAGAAAAGCACCAGATAAACTGTGGTCTCTGGGTGGGTGTGTGTAGACACAAGGAATAGCACCAAGAAGCAGAATTAAGACGTATACATGGAAATTATTATTTAATTTCTTTTTATTTTAGCTACTGCTTTAGATATCATCTTCCTAGGCTCAAAGCATGTACTACACAGATCTAGCTGGGCTGTAACTGAATTTTAAGTGTTGTTAATATGAATTTTTAATCATTTTTAAGCTAAGAAAAGGAAACAGTTCCAAAGACTGTTCCATCCTTCCAGAAATATCTTACTGGGTTCACTATGGACATATTTTATGCTTACAGATTTGCCTTGTGCTTTCAAGATTGTCCTTTCCTTTTTTTTTAATTTTTTTTTTAATTTATTTTCCAGCTGCTGTAGGTACCTAATGACAGAACTATGTCATGCCAGCAGGCAGATGCAAAAATCATCACGGACCATTATTAACTGGAACTTGCATATTCACATGACATGAGCAACTCTTTAAGGAGAATAGACTGGGTTTGAAAACGTAATATATATGATGTGACAGTTTTGAACCTAGTTTGTCCTTAAATGTTCTTATTCAGAAGTCTGCTCTTAAGATTACACAGATTTGGGTAAATAGGTGACAACTTTAGCTTTTACACTTCAATGTTTGCAGACATTTCTCAAGTATCTTTTAAAAAATTTGTATTGGAGGGCTTTTCACAGTGAAAGAGCTTTCCAATTCAGGTTACTTTTCTCTACATCATATTTTCTTTTTCCCTGACCTCACCATATCCATTTACTAACAAGTGTGGTGATAACTCCCAGTGAACAGGAATTAAAATGATAGCTTTTCAGAAAAGTTCTTTGTAAATACTTAATCTAGTCAAAAACTCTAGCTGCATGCACCACATAATGATGCTAGATCAGACTTGGGAAATACATTTGCATTTACATTTCAAATATACTCCACAGATTTTAATATTTGAAAAATCTTCATTTCCATCTTCAAACCTCAGTTCTTAATGCTCCCCAAGAGGCTAAAATCTACTAGGAAGATTCATAGTGAGCAAGCAAAGAATCCTGTTAAATACAGGTAGATATGCCTTTAGTGAGTAAAGACACATATATCTTACATCTCATATATGTGTCTTTACTCACTTACTTTAGTGAGTAAAGACACATATATCTCATCTCTCATGCAGAATCCACAGGGCTTGGGTGAGTAGCTTCCACAACTGAGGCCCTTCAATTCTGGTAAGAATAAACTTGTCACCTCTGCTCAGGCTTTTCCCTGGCCTATTAGAATCTCAAATACATTTACAGAGTCTCAGCTTCGTTATTCGATTAGGGGTTAGACTAGCTTCCACTGGGAAAACAAGGGAATATGGGGCACATGGAGGAGGCCTAGAAGATGTTAGAGATGGGTGACCCTGGCAGATGTGTTAGGTTGGGGTAATCCTTGATGGCAGATACAGAGATACAAAGTGCCCCACATCCTGAAATCCCTTTAAAGCTCTGTATCCTTGTATCATCCCAAAACATGCAAGTTATGTAAAGGTTCTCAAATTTTAAGGCTCCCAAAATAAAATTTCACTAAGTTATCACCCCTATGCAAAATAAAATATCAGTCAAGGGAAAGCTCTTTTAAAATGTTAGCTAACAAATCACCAGTAACAAGTTACTCTTTCAAGTTGTTCTTTTTTCCTTCTTCATTCTTGCTTTCCCAATGGTTACAAATCCATCGAAGTCCCCAGCTTGTCCTGAATTTGTCTCTCTCTAATTTAATTAATTGATATTTTTCTCAAACATTCATGATCCAGGATGTTATGAATGATAACTCCTACTTTGGTTTGGATAAAGAGTATGAATAGAATTTAGGCTGGGGAGCTGGGAGACAACGACATCTCCCTTCACTTCTACATCTCAACCTATTCTCTCCCCACGCCTGGGACTATTCAAATTTGCTCCTTGATATAGGCTCTGCTGTATAAGGACCCTGTGCTTGGGTCTTGAAAAATACGGAAGATATTGTGAGTGCTATTAGGCAGAAAGTTCAATGTAAGTAATATTTTATGTTATAATGATGAAAGTAAAATTGCATGGGGTTTTTTTTGACAAAAAATTCTGATCCTTCTTGAGTTTTGTATCTCATTAACAGAAACATTAATGCCTGCAGTTAATTCATTTTGTTATATGAAGAGAAGAATTCACAGAGAGTATATAAGCATTTGAGTGTATAAACATTTAAAATTCTTTTATCTCTGTATAGGAAAACATAAATGAAGTTACAGGAAAAAAGCAACTATTGAGCTATTAACCTCTGAAGAAACTTAGTAAGTGAATAGATTGAGGATAAAAATATAAAAACTGGAATTTAATTAAAAAGATAGTTAATTCTGTTCCATTCTAATAATACTTGGATTTAAAATGTCATAGTATTAAGTGTAAAACTTGAAAATCAACTTAAAAATGGATTATCAGTTTAATTCTTAGTTTGCCAATAATGTAACCAAAGTGTAGCTTATCAGAAAGTTCCATGGTAAAGTTGACACTTATGAGAAGACAAACTGAATTATTGGACTTTTAGTAAAATAACACTGAAATGCTTTGTTTTAATTACATCAAATATCTTTTAAGCTGTAGCTTTCCATTACTTATATTTTAATCTTTGTATTTAATTGCTAAATTGATGAATACCAATTTCCTATAAAATGCTAAATGCATTGAGGGAGAGTCTTCTGACTTATCTGTGTGTCCTAAAATTGGCTTTAGAGGTGTTATTCCAATTGAAGCCTTGGGATCTTATCTCAACATTGTCTGTGACTTAAGGGGATAACTAAATAATAAAGAGAAAGTAGGGAGAGGTGTAATAGAGGTATCATTAATGAGAAAGTACCATTAACGTGTCATTAAAATCAAGGACATTATAGCAGAGAGCGATTTCATCAATGAGTGTCAAGGAGCTTAAAGGAGTTTTGTTCGAAGAAAAGAAGTCAGCTGGGAATTGTCCCCCGAGTTAATTTATGGGAGTGAGTAATAATGGGTCCAGCCAAAAAGAAGAATGAAATGGTGGTCACACATATTAATGATTCAAACTGTTTTCCCTGGTTCTAAACCTAAGTCTAAGAACAATTCACAGGAGCTGGCTTCCACTCTAC
The DNA here is from genome assembly GCA_025920805.1 of Petroica traversi. Taxonomy (NCBI): domain Eukaryota; kingdom Metazoa; phylum Chordata; class Aves; order Passeriformes; family Petroicidae; genus Petroica; species Petroica traversi. The sequence goes on along the minus strand of JAHLSL010000040.1, from coordinate 12,496,293 downwards.
TCAAGAGCCCGAGGATTTTTTACTGAAAAGTCAGGAACTATCAAATCTCCAGGTCATTTTGTTCATCTGACTCCACTCAATAATAAATACTGTGGTTCAACCAACAGTGACCTAACAAGTCAGTTTTAAGCTTATAATTTAAAACAGAAGTTCAAAGAAAAGCAGAAAAATTGGAACAATGACAAACCCAAATTATTTTGAAGATTCATTGCAGGATATCCTTAAATTTCAGAATAGAAGAATTTGTACCAAAAAAAAATCACAAAATCATTTTGCCCAGTATTAGCATAATAGTTATCTTGATTGCTTTCACAGACATTGCACCCAAGTATCTTAATATGCTTTGTATTACAAAATAGGAAAAGAAAAAGAAAATTCTAGCTAGTGATTTATTCAAGCATTAAGGTAAAATGGTTCTGGGCATATTATAAATACCTATGTATGTTATTACCACTAAATCAAAAAGTGTCTTCTGCTAAAAAGGCTGAACTCCCTGAAAGCCATTTCTGATGAATCAGCAGGAGATAACTGTAGAATTACATGAGACACACCATTCTTGGGGGATCTAAAATCAATATTTTCTGTGTGATTTCAGCCTCTGCTGGCTCCACAAGTAAAACACTGGAGTCTGTAGTTCTACACTAAAAATTAATTTGGCTCACTATATCTGAGGTTTAAACTTCGGCCATGCAGATAATGATGCATGATATCACTAATCATTTCCTCTATGAAATAGCAAACTGTAGCTAAAAAATAAGACATGAGATGACAATTACTTATGAGGTTAAGAAGCAAAATGTTTTGAGGCCTTGCTAATTTCCCAATGATTACTCCTTTATATAAATTTTGGAGGTCTCTCTGAGCATCACAACTGGCAAATATTGTACTCAATTTGACAGTACCTGTTTTGGAAACATTCTCCCTTCAAATAAGAGAAAAACTCCTTCACATTCCAGAGACATGCAAAATGCAGCCTCGTGATAAGAATATTACAGCACTTATCTTCTATTCTACTTTGTCTCTGTGGGACAAGTGTGGAACTCTGAAGATATCTGCTTCTTTCTCCAGGTGCTTCATTTTTTTTTGCTCTCTATCACCACCTGGAGACAAGTGCTACTTTCAATGCCATTGCCAACCAGCCTAAACAAGGTATAATTGACCTTTTCTAACCATTATCATGTTCTTGGGAAAAGAAAAAAAAACGGAATAATTTTCTTTTTAGTATGTGTTTATTTAAGATGATATGGTGATACTAAAGCATTTCAGGAAAGTTTGGTGTATTTTGTTACTTAGAAGCAACATTCAGCAAAACATCATATAGCAACTTTAGGACTTTATTCCAGCCTTAACTGAAAAGTACGAAGTTCAGATGTTTGTTCAAATATAAAGGACAAGGATGACTCAAGAGTTCTTGGCTTGGTTCTCAAACACAATGACTTCATTTTTGTGCCTGTTAGTCTGTTTAAACCTGATCTCACAGGACAAAGGAGTTGCAGGCAGGGATTATTGCTCCAGAGACAAAGATGTTACTTGTTACTTTTATCATCTGAGTAGCGAATACTGGATTCAATAGAATAGAGACAGTAAAAAGAAGATTATTGTGTTCACAGTGGCAAGATCAGACCTAAATATCCTCCTTGCAGCTCCTTCCGTGGAACATTAGCCAGAGCAGGACCAAGTATATGTGCTGACAGAGAGATACCTGGTGTCCTGGTTTAGGGCAAATATTTAGGAGGAAACCTCTGGGGGTCTCCTCTAGGAAGAGCCAATTCCAATCGCCCCTCCCCCTACAGGTCCGGGAAGAATTTCCTTAGAGAAAAGTGGAAAAAACTATTTATTTAACAAATAGAATATTTACAAGCATAGGAAAAATTTAGATAATATGAAAACAATGAAACCTCTCCTTCCTCTGAAGAGATGGTAGATTCAGAGTCCGTCTGAGTCCGGTTCAGTTCTCCAGTGGGGGGCTGATTGTTGGGCCCGGCTGTAGGAGTCGGCGAGGAGGGGGGGGGCCCCCCGGGGGTTCCCTGGTGTCCTGGGCCCACGCGATGCCAGCCAGTCCCAGGAAGAGGAAAAAAAGAAAAAATCCCCAGCAAAAGAAACAAAGTCTCTCCCTGCAAAAAGCCGGGAAAAATCCGAGGAAAAACCCTCCGCTGTGAGCTCGTCCAGCACCCACACACCAGAGAGAGTAAAAAAAAAAAAAAAAAAGAGATAACGCTGTCCGCTGGAATGCAGCCTCTCCGCTCTCTCGGCCTTGGTTCGTAGTATCCTGCAGACAAATGGCAAGTGTTTTTTTTTTCCTCCATCTTCACTCTCACTGTCTTCCTTGGACCAACTTAAAGCTGCAGAACTTAATAAGCAAGAGGACGATTGGGGATACAAACAGGTCATATGGCCAACCCAGGACACCTGGTCATCCCTCTTTACATCATCACTGCTGAGAAAAATCACTCTCTGGTAAGGCATAAAAATAGATAACCCAGATGTTTACCATTAGGCAGATTTTCCCCTGTTTTTACACAAAATTGGAAAGAAATCAAATGCAACAATTGAAAGACCACTGAAGATCATAGAAAAGATCATCAAAGACCATAAGAAATTTGACTGGTGCACAAGTGACCTTTATTAAATACAAAGTCACGATGGCAGTTCTAAGCAATAGTCATTTTTTAAAAGGAAAAAAAATCTATAGAGAAAGACATTATTTTATTTAGACTACTGTGTTATCTTCTGGGGGAAGAATCCTATTCTAACATTTTTATTCATGATATACTGATAAATCTGCTTTTAAGAGTGGGCCCTTCATTTTATTTTGAGAAAGCTTATTCTTCGTGGATACTTTAACAAGAGAAAAGCTGATTGTTTGAAAACCCAGCTCAATACTTATCATGTTGACAGATGGTATTAATTTGTGGTGAAATTATGCTTTACTCTTTCTCATAATTGACCCTAGAACTGGAGCTAGCAATATGCATTAGGAATACCATGGATGCCAAGATTATGATCACTGAAATAAAGCTCACTTAGGGAAATATTTTAAATAAAATGTACTGCCTGAAAAATCAGTTTAGTAACTAGTCCTGTCAGTAGTCAGAATTACTACATTTTACAAGTATAATTGTAAGAAAGAACAAAAAAAACTTTTCATATTGAATAATAATCTCTTAACAATCATTCGGTCAAGGAATTTATATGGCAAAACAATAAAGATAATATGCTGTGGACAATCGATGTAAACGTCAAGTCAGCAAATATCTTCAGGTTTCCATCTTTCATAAAATAAATGTGATAAAAATAACAACTCACCACTATAAAAATCATTGGTAGGGTTGGATTTCCTTGTAAAACCTTCGCATAAAAATATGAATATTAATTAATACAGGGAGTGAGAATATACTCTTATACAATGTGGTCAAAGAATAAATGACACTTTAAAATAACGGAATGGTCTAAGATTTTTTTATTAACTTGACCATGTTACATACTATGAAGTTGTTCAAATGTACGCAGCTAATGAAGAGAGCTCAACTCAATTTAGTATTTTTTCCTTTTCTTTCTGGAATTTAGTTATATTTTTTAATTACAGAGCTTTAGATTTATGTTTTTGGGGTTTTATTGTTTTGTTGGGTTTTTTTCTATACTCCCACTCCCTTCTCACAAGTGAAAATGTGAATAAGCAATTCCATTATAGTCAGTAAAATCCACTGGTAAGTCCCAGAGACTTCTCTGATATCACAGTGCTAATATGGTAACACTCAATTATTGCCACTCTGGATCTATTTGTGTGGTTACTTGTCTTCCCTCTGCAGAATACACAAGATATGAAAGGCCTCAGTGCTAGTGCATACTGTGACTAATCAGTCCTAATTAGACTAAAGAATATCTCAACTTTGAAATAATTTTCCTTACAATTCCTGTGTAAAATAATAGAATTCTTAGACAAAAACAATTTTTCTGTTACGGTATTTTTCACTGTGTCATTTCCTAACCAAGAATTTCAGCGCACTTATGAATAGATTTTACATTGTAATTTTTAATTTTATTGTTACTTTTTTTCATGGTCAAAAATTACAAATTTTCCTTGTTAATGTGTTGTCTATGTGATATGTGTTCAGCCTGTAAAGATGGCTTTAGGAAAGGTTCTTATAAATATGTTTAAACCGCCTTGAGACCTGGGTCTTTTAATGGGAGAAATGAAGAAAAGATGCTGCTAATTCTTGTAATTTGGGATGTTTTGGTTCCCTCCAGTGCAGAACTAGACTTGTACAGAAAAAGATGGCGACTGGGAAAAACAAAACAAAACAAACAACAACAACAACAACAAAAAAAAAAACAAAACAAAAAACAAATGAAACAAACAAAAAACCCCTCAAAACAAAAGCAAGCAAACAAACAAAAAAACCAAACCACCAACACCCCAGGATAGAAAAAAACAGAGATGAAAATCTTTAATTCAACCACTGCTAATCTACATCTCAGAAGAAAGTAGAGGCAGACAGAAAGACAAAAAATGGATAAGGAGGTATTTGAAGACATCAGCTTTTCTTATTTGTGTTCCAATCAGCAGGCTTAGCACGATAATGAAAAGTAGAAAGGTGAGAATGTGAAAGCAGACTAAGTGAGAAATACTGTAGGAATAAAAAAAAAGCACAGGTAAGAAAGAAAAGGGGTGGTTGCTGCAACTAAAGATCTGTTAGAGGCTTTCCATTACAACAGCAGTAAAATTGTAAAAGAATTTAAGCAGGAAGCCATTTGGAAGACCCTAGAAAGACTTGAGAAAATGTGGCAAAAATGAAACAAACTGAAAATAAAAGATGAAACACCGAGGAGGTAGGAAAGTGAAGGACAGATATCACATGACTGAAGGATGGTAGCTATAAATCCACATGAGTGAGAAACGGGATAGGAAAGAAATAAAATTAATGCTTTTATCTCATCTATTTCTTAAGCAACAGAGCAATAAAGAAAAAATAAATGAACTAACATGAGAACTCTTCTTTTCTTTAGTACAACTTTCTTTTATTCCCGTTTACTTGAAAATCCATTAATTTAAAATATGTATGAAGAAAAGGGAAAAGCTGTTAGCCTATAGCTGTGCACAGCAAAGTTCAATTTGAAGCACTTTTTTATGGCCAAGTTCCAAAGAGCAGTCAAATGGGATTTACAATGCCAGTGTTGACAGGATCCTAAGCATAACAGCATTAGAGAGCTGCCACCATAACTTCTCGGGTAGAGAGGGCTACAGTAAGTTGTAGGCTACAATTAAATCTCATTCGTTACTCCTTTCTTCTCAACATTGAAAAGGTTAAGGACGTAGAAAGCTCAAAACCACTAAATTATGTTCCTGGTTTAGACTATCCATAAATACCATGAAAAAGCCCAAGTAGTTTTCCTTTTTTTTTAATTTGAGAGGTGAATTTTTTCCATTAGAAAGTGGTGAAAGGACAGGAAAAAAGGGAAACATGATGAAATCCAATACAGCTGAGTTTTATTTAGCCAAAAGACCTCCTTTAGATCTTGCTGTTATAGAGAAAATTTTTCTTTTCTCTTTTCTTTAAAAAGCCCAGCCCTTACAAAGTGTCTGGGTTTCTTTTTATTTGTTTTGGTTTTGTCTTTTGTGTTTGTTGTTGTTGTAAAATTGTAACAAGATATCAGAATAGTAAAGAAATCAGAAATACCTGCGTACGTTCTATTTAGAAATATGAACTGACAAAAGGGCAAGTAAGATGCTGGGCAATAACTTGCCCTGAATATCACCAGATTCCATTTGAGAAATACCATTTCATGCAGCTGATAGTTGTACACTCATCATGGGAATCTGAATTCCCATCAGCTGACTTAGTAAGAATTTAATAATGCATAATGCATTATGCAACCTAAAAAAACATTAGCTGAGTAGTTTAAGTAGATGGAGTTATCCTATTTTGTTGGATTCTGACAATGAATCATCACTTCCTTCATATTATGTGCTGTTGGATGCCTATCTGGCTGATAGTAATCTGAATCTGGAAGGAAAGTGCTTCAGGCCATTCTAACATAAGTCTTACAACACTAAAAATAGGTCAGCTGTAAATTTTCGATTATGACTTTGGTCTGGCAAGAGACACTATGACAATCTGAATATAGATTTTAAAATTTTATAAGCTTAACATTGTCAGCTAAACCAATATTGTATTTTTCCACGCCCAGTACTGAATTTTCACTTCAGACAGTGTAGTCTCAGGATAAAGCATTCCTAGTAAAAGCTACTCAGTGTCAAGTCTGGCTGAGATAACTCATTTGCACTGGAAGCCCAAAGCAACCAGCATTGTTGCTGGCCTCAGGATACAATGTAGAAAACACATTTTGACATAGTTTTCCTGACATGGTTTGCCTGTATCTCATTAAATAAATATAAACAAGAATCATTTTTTGTCTGCTCAAAGGTAGGATCTTTAAAAAAAATGGAAACTACAGCTGGTAATAGCCTGAAAATATCCTAGTGAAAGGCAAGATACGGGTGGCACTGTAAATTCTCCAAGGGAATAAATGGAGAGGGGGTAAAATAAGAGTTTATTGGCTCCCTCACGCTGTCCATCTGCTCTGGACTACTCTGAGGAAGGCTTCCTCAGTCCATCCTACTGTCAAGCCTCTTATAACTATTCTGATGTTATATTTTAATTGTTTTACTCTTCTTGAAGCCTTTGGATAAGAGAGTTTTCTAGAAGCTGTTGCTACAGCAAGCTGAGTCTTCAGGCTTACAATGCTCTGGTTTTTAGAAAAAGGCTTGAGCAATGCTGCTTTGTTTCAGAGCCACTATTGAAGGAAATTCAGAAAATTTCTGTTCTGTAAAATAAGTAATAAAAGAAGGTTAGGAACCGAGATTATTTAGGATTATGATTGTGTTGAAAAATAATAGAATAATGATCTATGAAATCATAAATTACAAAGTAATGCCAAAGTACTTTAGAAAATGCCAAGTTATGATAAAAAAAAAAGACACATTAATTCTGCAAGACACTTCTTTCTCTCTTACAACACAGCTTCACCTATGCTTGTTATAAAAAGGACAATGTTTTTATCAAGAGATAATATCCCTAACAAAATTGTGTCCACAATTTTCCCTGAAAGATAAGAATTTCTGCTGGTAGCAACTACATAGAAGTCAAGGAAACACTAGAGTCCCTTCCTAGAGCACTTGTCAGGTACTGCAACAGTAGCAGTTATTGTGATAGCTTAATATTGATTGTGTTCTTTGTATACAGTATTTAATAATGTCATATGTGTGCATATTATCTCTGTTGAATTTATTTTGAATAGTTTTATACACTGCTTATAATACTTTTTTCATTATTTTTGAGTCTGAAGAGAAAACAGAAAGGAAATGCAGAAAAAAACCCAACCAAAACTCACATAGACCTATAAATCAAACAAAATAAATTTTCTCTGAACCACCAAATGTAAATGCTTTTACAGACAAATTTGTAACTCCATACAATAGTTTCAGTGATTCATATGTTTTTCCATGGTTGTAGCACTAAATATGTGACTGCTGTAATGAACCCTCTCATCTTCAGTCAGAGCAGCTGAATGGTACAGCCATGTCCATTTTACTGCCCTGACTTGTAAATGTTGTACACCTTGTTATTCAAGCTGCAGGTAGCAAACTACCTGTGAATTTTCAGCTTTGCCAACAGGTAGAGCATAACAAGGATTTAATTGCCTTTGCCTTTGGCATCCTTCACCCTCAAGGGATGGCAACTGTTATTTCAATTGTAAGACACAGCAGCTACTTAGTGGTCTTTCCCCTGGAAAAGGATCAAGAATATAAATGTTAATTAATCAAAATTTGAGACTGTCAACTGTTTTTAACTTCTTCTCCAGCCCTGCAAGATGAAAAAGTTCTTCTGGAAGAGTCTACAAGCCTCAGGGTCTGTAGACACCTAGTGGTTTTAGAAAATCTAGTCCAGGCCACCAGTAATTAAAAGGTGACTAGGCAATGAAAGCATTAGAGGTGAGGAAAACATTGGCTTCTGCTCCAAGTCTTTGCAGTTTCCTGAAAATCAGTTCTCAAACCACTGTATCCCTAGGATCTGTGCACTGGATGGTCTGTTAGGTGTTCTCAGCCCATCCTTTCTTGAGCAGTGATTTCTGCTGGTACCACACTGCAGCAGCCTGGCAGGGCAGTCCCTCTCCAGGCTGTTACAGCCTGGGTTTCCTTCTCACAAAGGGCTGCAATCCTGCAGTACAGCATTAGCACTGCATTAGCAGCCATTATCACTGTACCAAGTTTGCAAGGGCTCAGCAGCAAGCTTTGACACTCCTGCTCTGGGTGAACTTCTCTTGACCTGCCTGCAGTTTCATTTCGTTTGCTTCTGCTGTGACAGCAGTTTCTCAAACTGACTAAGTGTCCATGGGTGATTTGTCCTGCTTTTGTTTGTCTTGTGTGATACAAGTGTAGTTTTTATAATGCTTTGAGCAGAGTAAGATATCTACAACTGACACAGACACAGTGCAGGGAAACACAGCCATGTTATTGCAGCGAAGAAGCAGAAAGATGTAAAATTGCTACAAAATCCATAAAAATAATCCAAAGTGGGTTGTAGACCAAGGAAGAGGCAGAAATCCACTTCAGCATCATATTTGTGTCAGCAGATACTGAGGACTCCCATAGCACACCTCTCCTCTCAGCACCAGCACGAAAGACCTGACCCCAGGAACCAGAGGAGCAGAGGGAGAGTGAGCCTTGTGTCAGGACATGGGGCATACAAGTTTAAAAATTTTAACTGCATTATTTTTCTTTCTGTAACAATTACAGCTGGATTAGTAATTATTAAACTTCAGATTTCCATTGTATTTACAGTAAATTCTTTGTTTTATGTACATACAATCGTGCTGCATCTTTGCTCATAAAAAATTATAAGGGGATAAAATCTTGGCTTCATGGAAAAATATGTACAAACTATTTCCTCTTATCTTATTAAATTCAGAATTTCAATGTATGCTTCTGTGTATGGAGAATGCTGCATGAATTTTATTAGCTTTGAAAAGTTTTAGATAATTTCACTGTTTTTACCAATCTAATTACTCTCAGACTTAAAATAAAAGAGTATGTTAAACTTTTAGAAATTGCTCTCTAGAAACATTTTGACAATTATGTCAGTCTTTTCTTTTCCATTGAAAACATATTAATTTCATCAAAACCTTTGAACCGAGAGATGTCTCTTGACAAGGATGGAAGCTCTGATCAAAAAGAACAAGGGGAAAACAAGAGGGAGAAGAAACTCAGCAGCTACTGGCTAATTTGTTACTCTCTCATGAGAGTTATTCTTCAAAAGCAGAGATTGAGTCTATAGCAATCAAAACCCCTCAGTTAAGACATGGAATATTCATGTTTGAATTTCTGTCCCTGAAATTTTACCACCGTGGGACTGGAAAAAACATTTGACGTGCTCAGATTTCACAGGAAAGGTAAACTTTCAACTTGAGAAGAAAGCTAAAAATTAGTCCCATAATACACTACTTACAGCAGAAATACACTACTTGCAGCACCTTTTACTTTGAGCTGCCACTACAGTGACATATAGACTAATTTTTATGAGAAGTTCAGCTATTTTCTTCTTTGGAAAATAGTCTCCTATGTAATAATAAAAATGTTCCTGTTATATCAATTAGACCAGTTTTAAAAGCAGAGCAAAAGAAATAAGAAGTAAGTTTTCCTTTTAAGGCATGCTTATTCCCATCCCAGAAATCTTAAAGATAACTCCACTATTTGAAATATATCTGGAAGGCTAAGAAATAATATTTGTTTTTTAAGAAATCATCAATTTTTAAAGTAATTTCTGAAAAGTTAGAGAATGTCAACATCAAAACCACGCATGCATGTTTGTTCTTCAAAATTTCTTGCACATTTACTTGAAAACAAGCTCTGGTGTGCACAAGGAGAAATTTAGAAATATAGAGATAGAGATGAAACTTAAATAAATACTGATACTACCCAGTATCTGCAGAGGTCGTGGTGCATGAGAACATTTAGATCCACCTCACACGGCTATACCCCAACCACTGGTGGCATCAAGTTGCCTTGTGAGGTCTTTTACCAAGAACTCTCCTACCAGAATAAGGACGGGTGGTACTCAATATATTTTATTCTGTAATACGGAAGTAAAATTAAAAGTACTTTTACGAAACAAATTATTTACTGTTTGAACTACTCTGTTATACAAGGTATCTTTTTAGGAAAAATGCATTGACATATAAAATGTCCTTGAATTTTATAAAACCACTCAACAAAACTCATACAAAGTTAACCTCAAAGAAATCTTAAACTGTGAAACTCTGGACAGCCTAAATCAAGTTCTGGCAGAAATCCAGTGCTACTGCTGTATGTTGGCAGTCAATATCAAATAAAACATTTACACGTGTCTTTGCATATCACCATCTGTATTATTTTGCCCCTTCTGTACTTAATGAGGGTTTCGGATCGAAAGCCTTGACAGAAAGCTCAGAACAGAACAGATATAATAGAAGCAAAAATAATACCAATTTTCAGAATTAATATAACTTTGAAAATGCCACTGGAAGGGGTTGGGTAATAATTTGACCTGTGTGCCTGTTCCTGGCTCCCTCAGAGCAGTTCACGGGGTGTGTGAGGTGTGTGAAGTGTGTGCCTCGCTGATGCTCCCAAAATCTCTGCTGCTAAAAAGGCACCAAGAACTGTGATTCAATCACAGTCTGTAGCTCTCAGGCTGCAAGTAACTAGCCTGTTAGGAAGGACAAAGGCTGCCTAGGCCACACACCTCAGACAATTCAGTTGTTCCCTAGGGTATAGGGCAGGATTTTCTATTTCGGCTAATTACAAACACTGCAGGAGATACTGTTCGAGAAGATGCATCCAACATTGGACACTCAATAAGTATAAAGAGCAGCAGTACAATTCTACTTACTGTTCCCTTTAACACATTCCTCCAGAAAAAAAAAAAATCCAATCCATAATTAGAGTTTATGGATGTATTATTTCAAAGGTCATTTATAGTGCAGATTTTTATTACAGCTTAGGAGAATGAAAAATGTAAAAAGAAAGTTTCGTCACTATCAGGATGTGATAAAAGTTTGCTTGAGAGCATATTTGAGTGGCATGTAAAAAACATACAGAAAAGCATAATACAGAATTGGGCTGGATAACAAATAATTCCTTTATATTACTTTATTTTCATTTCCAGAAATTTGATGTTTTTGAGTTTTGCAGATAAAGTTTTCTTCTGTGTTGAAAGTAATAGAAATTCTGGAGAACAACAGGATTGGTAAAATAAAATACTGTTTTTTACTTTAGAGCTCAAAGAAATTGCTCCATTATTTCAATTTGTCCATTTATTTATTTATTTAATGTGAGTGTTTTTATTGAAGCCTATTTTATTGGATGTATAACAGAAATTACAGTGATGGCATATCATTCTGTGGTTAATGCTTTTAAAATTTCTTTTTACTGTCAAAGTAATGCAAATACACAGTCTATTGACACACTAACAACTTGTTCAGCATGCTTGGTAGTAAATTTGATAGTATTGATATCTACCGTCTTCTCATTTTTACTGGTGTGACCAATGCTTGTTGTAATACAGAATTTAGATTAGATTTGTCTCTTCCAAAAATCAACAAGATTGATATATTCCTGACTGATGACTCAGAAATGAGAAAAAGGGAACAATGTTTTTCTCTCATTTTTGAGTCCAGAGAAAAAATATTTGGGTAATTCTGAGTATTGTTGAATGGTACCATTAAAGTAGTATTTTTATCACATAAGAGCTTTCCACATCTATGTTTTTGTTACAGAAGGCTTTACAGCCATGGTTTCCAGATATGCTGGATGTTTTCAATTCAGTTGAAGACAAGAGGAGATGGAGATTTTGGAAAACCAGGCTCAAGTAAAATATGCACTACATGCACAAGTATATGAAGTCTGGCTGAGAGAATTTGGGTTCAGCCTGGAGAAGAGAAGGCTCCAGGGAAACCTTATGGGACCTGGAAAAGAGGGTAATTTCAATGATATCTAGGGGCAGGATAGGGGGAATGGCTTAAAACTGAAAGAGGGCAGGTTTAGACCAGATATTAGGAAGACATTCTTTACTCTGAGGATACTGAGCCCCAGAGCAGCTGTTGCTGCCCGATTCCTGTGTTCAAGGCCAGGATGGATGGAGCCCTGAGCAGCCTGGTTTGGTGGAAGGTGCCATTGTCCATGACACTAAGGTAAATAATTATTCTCACAAGTTCTGGCACCATACTCCCATCTCAAATCCCTCTTCATCCATATATTCCCATACCTTCCTTGTCACTATTGTTGATTAGAGTATCATTGTAGGTTATCGTATCCAGCCTTTAATACTTTCCCCTAAACATCTATAAAAGCCTATGGAAAAATTCATTTGTGTAAATTTTCACTTTTTCAGTCTATGTCTTCTTATTGAATAATCTCTAATTTACTTTTAGGTTTGGATTTGTTTTATACACAGGAATACTTGTAAATAATTGAAAGACACCCACCACCCCTAGCGAAAGGCTTGGCAACAAGGATCAGTTGTTATGAACAAATACCAAGAAAAATCATGACGAACTGATCTATTTTTCTTCTATTTGAAATGAACAAACAAATCAAAGAAAACTTATCCCACAGGCAATTCACCTTGAAAAGCAAATATGTGCCTTTAAAAAATTTTATGTACCACAGCTGTCTCTTGTAGGGAGAATACATATTCCATGATGTTATGAAATTAAACAACAAAAAATACAGCAGTCACAGGACAGAAACTTAAAGTTATAATTTTTTGGCTTTAGAATTCCCATTCAGGTTCTGTATGCAGAGGTTTTATTGCCTTCCCTTCTGCTTCAACAGGATATCATATACCGGAATCTACTTCTGCAATGTTTAAAATGTTTAAATTCAGCTGCCATTGTAAATCTTACTAGAACAACAAAATAAGCTTTTAAATGAGTACTAGAATAAAAGGATCATAATTCCTATTGAGTTATGTCTCTCTTTAAAATTGATTTCAAGAACAGTCCAAGTAATGATCAGAGATTATCATAAATGAAGAGCATTTCTAAGACTACTTGGAGTGGGTTAATTCCCTAGCAACCAACACAGGATCCTGCCATGTCATGAAGGGCAAGAATCTATTCATTAATGAGGCTTTTCCTTCTATTTAAATGAAGTTTGTGGATGATCAAACTCTGTGATACTTCTTTTTCTTTTGATTTCACAGGAATTAAGGGAAGAAACAGACAAACAGAGCTACTGCGTTACATGACTCAAGTAAACCTAATGAAGTCCTTTCAAAGGCAAAATAGAAGTATTTCATGGCAACAATTTGACTTTGACAGATAAATACCAGTGTACCCACATTCAAGTCCTTTTACTGTAGGTAAAAAAAAAAAGTGTATATATATTATACGTATATATGTAAGTAGCTTCTCTCCCACTATCCTACCAAATCTCCATACCTTTGGAAAAGTGAAATGTTTATCACACTTATCTTGGCATGGTGAAATCAAAAATTTGGGCTTCTGTTTCTCATCTTCCTTCTTTGAATTTGTACCTTCAATAACTCTCATTCACAGCTTGTTTTTTAGGAAACTGAATCTTCTCAAGGATTCTTATATACTGGGATTAAGACTGGAAGAGCCCTCAGGAGGTCCCTGATCTTACCTGGGAGTAATGTACCCCTTGTTTTCTAATATATATCTTATTTTCACCTATAAGCAGGGAAAAAAACCCCACCCCTAATCAAATCGGAAGAGGCTAAACAAATGAATAAATACCAGTTATGTGCTCTCTAATTTTTAAGAGCAAGTGAAGCAAGCTTTTTAGCCTTGGTACTCAAAACAGTCTTAAGCATTGCCAATTTAGCTTCCAGTTACCTCATTTCTCAGAGAGACTATGAACAGTCAGCAGGAAATGTCCTTAAAAAAGCCAGGTCCGAATAAATGATAAAAATATAAAAGATAAAATTCAAATAAACCACTACTAATGGAGTATTAAATTGGCAAATCATAAGTGCCAAGAGGAGGAAGTAATCGCTAACTCTTCTGTTCTCCCAGACATATGTAAAACTACAATTCAAATCCCAGCCTGGTTTCTGCCCTTCAACACATACTACAGCTTTTCCTTTCAGTTTGGATACCTGCCTTATACTTTTCTTTTAAACGCATGTCTATACTGGAGGAATTGGTGGTGTCATTACATCCCCATTGTAACATCTTGACTGACTACACAGAACTTAGAGTTAGGAACAGAGGAATTTGTTTTCATTTTCCAAAAATTTGTTGGGAATTTTTTCCCCAACCATTTTACAGGGAAGAAAGAACTTGCAGATGGCAGAATACTTTGAAAAACCAAATCATTTCTCATCAGCAATTTGATTTGTGAGTGGGCTCCATGCTACTTTTTGTGCATGAGAGACTCAAAGATAAGGCATGAGCTACACATTTACCTTGGTATTTTGTTTGAGATGGAGAAAAACTGGGATCAAAGCTAAGGTACACCCTGCTCAACCCACCAGTGGCATGTAGGAAACAACAGAGAGGTGGAGGGTGCATATGGTAAAATGCTAACACATATTTGAAAAAATATTAAAAAAATTGTCTTTTCAGTAATAATGTGTTTTAAATTCATTGCCACATAGACAATACTTGATAATCTCTGCAGACTAAGATAAAAAGAGAAGGAAGATAAGGATAAAGTCATCGCCAGTTGTTACAAGAAAATATCAACAAGTATGCTTGAGATTTTTACAGTCTTTTTAAAGAAAACTACTGCAAGGTATGCCTCCTTGTATATGCAAGTAGTTACAATAATTCAACATTAAAGACTGGTGAGATGTCCCTTTAACATCTATTTCACAAATAAAAGGCCATACTACCAATAGCAAAATACTAGTTAAACTAAGCCACTAATCTTACTCATGTCTAACACATTAATAGTAGTATCGATTTCCCTTTAAAAACAAAACCAAGAAAAAACCTTGTATGTTCTTAATTTTTTTAAAAAATACAGACTTTTTACCCATTTCAGAGTTATCAAAAAGTATCTATTAAATTTTCATATAGAGAGATAAGGAAAAGGAAGAGAGAAGAAAAGAAAAACTGGCAATGGGAAAAAGGTAAAAGGCACCAGGAAAAAAGCAATAATTAACAGACATAGTAATCTGAATATGAATTGCAGTTATATTTGTACTTCTCTGAATAGCTTCTGAGGCAATATTTTTTTTCAAAAGTAGTTTCTTCACTACTTGTGATATTAATCAAATTTTTTCATTTTACATGATATCAGAATTATTAACTTAGCCGCTATTAAACCATATGATAGTTTCTCTAGGAAACGTAGCTAGTGTTATCTGGGAGTTGGGTTCTCTTTGTTATTGCCATCTCAGAGAGTTTTATACCATGAGGATTAACCTTAGAATAGGACAAGCATGGGTAGCTCTTGAAGCATTTATCTCTCTCCAATATTAGCAACTAAATTTTGGCCCTAAAAGTAATCACCACAAGGTTCCCTGGATGTAGAAACAGGCAATTAATATGGAAATAGAGCCTCTGTTTCAGGTGCCTGTCCTGATGTTAGTCCCTCCTGTGTTGCTGGAACAAGGGACAGCTGGAGCAGGGAGGCACTGCCTCCTTACTTGCCCCAGGAGCACTCACAATCTGGCCTCCAAAACATATTTTCAGTTTTCTCCATGGCATTTTAAATTCTAATCCCTGGTCCCTGACAAAAAGTATTTTTTTCACTTAACAGCCACCGCTAACTCAGCACCTCACCTCTACCCTTCACTTTTGATACAGGAAATCTTGATTGTAATAACAGCATCTAAGGCTATTAAAGCAACATTTTATTTACAGGTCAATGCTATTATCACTTTTATGCCTTGCATGCTTATATAAATTGAATAATGGAATTTATATATACTCAGATTTAAACCCGAGCTTGGGAAAGAAAAAAAGAAAAGAGTTCTCTGGGGTAAACCAATAACAAGCACCATCTGCTGTTCTTCTGAGCTGAGAATGATGAGACATATTCCTGAAATTTCATGATTGTACAATGTCCATGGATAATTATATAAAGAAAATTTTGCATGACATATGATACATTATAAGAGTACTTGCAGCATAACACAAAGGAAAAAAAAATCTCAAGTATGCCAATTTTTCAGAACAATATATTAACTTTAGCTGAAATAACCCTTCTATTTAAAACACTTCTACTTTAGTATCTTTATATTGGTCACCTCTTTTTTAAAACATTATTTTTAAAAAGACACCTCCCTCCCCCCCCCCCCTAATTTTTTAAACATATTTACACATCGAGGTCCCTTTTCAGTATATTTGAGATCAATTTTCATGCAGGTTCACTCCTCGTACGAACTTGAATGCAAGGTTATGCATTTTTTCATGCCTACAATTTCCAAAACCAATAATTTTCTGACCTGTGTCTATGAACATTCACAACATATACCTATCATGATGCTTAAAATCTTTTATTTGCTTAAATGGACTACTAAGGATGTTTTACTGAATCTGACTTTTGTCAAATTACAAGCACTTTCAGAATGACTTTTTTTTTTTCTTTAAATCCATGAGGGAAGGGTAGGAAGAAAAAAAAGTACTGACTTCAAGAGAAGTTATTTTTACTTAAAAAAACCCCAAAAAAACTACAAAGTATTTTTATTCAGAGATTTACTGAGTTGCTTTACTGTAACTTTGGTGCTTTATGGCTATATCCTTATGCCAATGGATTTACTTGTCTATACCATATAAGGACTCTCAGAATGGTTGAGGTTGGAAGGGATCTCTGAAAGACACCTGGTCTATCCCCCCCTGCTCAAGCAGGGTCATTTAAATCCCATTATCCAAGGCAGTATACAGACAGTTTTAGAATATTACCAGGGATGGAGACTCTACAAACCCACTGGGGAACCTACTCTAGTGCTTGGTCCCCCACAGAGAGAAAAAGTGCTTCCATGTGTTCGGAGGGAAACTTCTACATTTCAGTTTGGGCCCCTTGGCTGCTGTCCTGCCAGTGGGCACCACAGCAAGGAGCCTGACTCCATCCTCCTGCCATCCTTCCTTCAGGCATTTATACACATTATTGAGAGCCACCCTTAGCCTTTACTTCCCCAGGCTGAACAGTCCCATCTCTGTCAGTCATTCCTTATGTGAGAGGTGTTATAGCCCATCCACCATCCTTGTGGCTCTCCAAAATACCCCTGAGGACCATCTAAGCACCAAAGGAGCTTCAGCAGCCACACCATGATCTTGTCCCTGAGTTGCTGGCAAGCAGCAATCCTTCCCGAACAGAAAGGTGCATCAGTCAACAGAGACCTCCAGTCCTCTCTGGAAGGAGCTTCCCACTGCAATCCCTCACTCCTTCCCCATGGAGCAGCTGTGGGGCTCAGGCCCGAGCAATTCAGGCACTTTCTACCCCAGAGTCAAGCATGTAACTGGTGTGTGCTGCATGTGAACTGACATTCTAGTGAAAGAGCAGGGACAAATCACTGTCAATTTATGGGGAAAGATGCATCCATGTGACAAACCTTCAGGAAAGGCAATTCAAACTCATGTGAACAATGCATTCTAATGAATGCCAATGTCTGTAGGGCCCTTGGAGAGATGCTAAGAAGAAATTGGTTGCAATTTGGAAGACTGAGCTGTATCCAATTTCTGGACTTTAGGTTAAGCTACACAACATAAGTAAGAAAATATTTCCTGCATTTGCTGGATTGAGGTTCAATACCTTTGCAAAATGTGTTCTGTATCAATTTAGAAACAGTATGTCAACACTGCAGATAACTTCACTTTTAAAATCTTTTATTTTATCTACATATTTTCTGTTAGATTTATAAACCTTTGACCCCAGATTACAGCTTGTTTCTAAACAGTAGCTGCTTCTAGAAACATTTTAACACCAAACAGACCATAATAACGGAGATAATATGTACAATCAAAGAGGCAAAGTAGCACAATTACCCAGAAAGATCAGCTTTGCTGTTTGCATAAAGTCACAGTGGATCTAGTGTTGTTCTGCAAATTGTTTGGAGCACAGATACCTTATCTCTCAGCTGAAATAGAAATATTTTGCTGCCACTTTGTCATTCAACCAATGGCAAAGCATCCATAAAAATAAATTTTATTGCTAGAAGTGAATGATGTGTTAAATAGTCATCATACACTCAATATGCTACTGAAAAAAACCCAAAAAACAACCAAGTGAATCCTGGGGGTTTTTTGCATCCTGTACAACATAAGAGTTTGGCTCTGCACACATGCCTTTTCTCACAGAAACCAGAGGGAATTGCAGCATGTGGACCCTTGTATATCTTCAGTACAGGCAGACCAATGACATTTCTGGGCTCTGTGGAGCAGAATCTATAAAAGATTGGCTACATCAATATCACCTCCATCAAGAGCATGAGGAGCCAGGATGGTTTTGGTCAAAGCAGTGGCATTCCCACTCCACACCTTGGCACAACAGCCCTGAACAAATGGGTCTCTTGGCTTGTGGAAGCTGCTGCAGGCAAAGCTGTGACAGCAGCTCCTCTTTAAGCCCCACATTCCCTGTATGTTTTAGAAAGGAGGAGGCACTTGAGGGAAGCCTGCTTTTCACTCAGGAAAGGCAAAGAGTAGTTCTCATGCAGATTTTCATGAATAAAAACTGACAAGATTGCATAGATCAGGCAGGGAGGGACTTAACATCTTGTGATGCTGTGCAAATTTATTGCCTGCTCAATATAAATCCTGTCTGTCTTGAACCATAATTCACAAGTATCTCAACATGCAACAGCATATGTAGATATTTTATCTGCATCTGAGTTAGGATGGCAAAATTGAACCTATTATTGCAGAAAGCAGAAATCAACAAGACTTTGCCTTCAATTTTCATCTGAAGGTTAAGGGTAGCACTCAATATTAGAAGATTTTTTTTCTTCAACTTGCATGACTTTACTGGTATGCCTGAAAAGTTTTTAAAAAGTAATTAACACCTAACTCCAAACTGTAGCTTTGCAATGAAATTATTGTTGTCTGCTACAGATACCACAAAATAAATTGAAAATCCAGCCCTTACCTCTGACTAATAATCCTCTTATAAACCCAGAAAACTTTTTTATCACAAAGAATTATAAAATGCCTGAGAGTTTTGACTTAACCATCTAACAGTAAATGCTGCCATTAGTCAAAAGGAATGATATAGTGGATATACTCTGCCATGTAATAATACAAAAATTCTGTTATTTAAAAAAATGTTACATTTCTATGTGCTATCAGACTCTGTAAACTCCTTTCTTAAGTAACAGAAAGCTGAAAGGTATGTGAAGTTAAGGCACTTTTGTGGCTTCCATTAATTTGATGACACCTTTCAGAGGAGCTAAGGTCAATAAAGAGCACTTCTATCTTTGCTCGATCCCTGTCAGCAGCTCCTGATCCACCAGCAGTGTCACACTTCACTCAGTTCTACTTCCAGTTCCAATTCCTTATTATTCTTGTGGCTCTCAGCAATAAACAGGTAGCACAAACCATGCACCAGGCAGCAATGAAAGAGTGTACATGGAGTTTTTCTGAATTCTTTGAGAGCTCTTTCTGGCTCAGTGATCATCTACCCTCCCAGATAGAACAACTGCAATGGGTTTGACCTCATTCCAGAACTATATGAAGCCAAGCACGTGTCCAACCACTTCTCCATGGACTGGATTTAAGCTCTCAAAAAAAGGGAAGAAGCTGTGTGAATTGACCCCAGGCATTACACGATCTAACTTGTAGAATGTTATGGAGTGAGACAAGGGTATAATCCTTTGGCACCATATGCAGATAGTAGAAATCACAGCTCTTTCTATGATGCTCACCTTTGGCAATTAAATGCACTTTATATACACTTTAGACTGAAAGGTGGGGGTTTGCTATTAATATTACTTATTTTCTTAAGTAATCAATAGAACTAAATTGACCTTTTGAAGCTAGATGAGGATGGAATATTGCCTAAAAGTGCTCTAGGAATTCCTGCCAGAGGAGGCTGCTAGGGAGGGAACACTACATTCACTAATGCCAATGATTTTAAAGAAAGGGACAAGGGGTGAATTGCATGGACTTGTGCAGGATTGCGCAGAGGGTCATGGATTTCACTCAGGATGACAGCATTCAAAGACCTTTATTATGCAGTGAAAACTCCTTAAATACCATCACACCAATGGGATATTCCACATAAAAATAGGAAGTGGTTCACACAGTGTTCCCCAATCACCTGGCTCTTTTACAGTTTTCCCTTTTAAGCTAACAGGTAAACAATGCCTTATAAGGGCACAAACACTAATCCTCACCTCTAATAGGTCAAACAGACCACAAACCCACAATGCTCTATGCTCTTCCTGGTGACCTGGATGTATTTCATAGAGGTCACTCTATGTTTTACCTTCAACGCCTGCTCCTCTATCACACACATGGTGTACTCTGACAGACTTGTGCACATTGTGAGCTATAAACAGGGAAAAGGAGGGGATAAAATATGAAAGCAGAAAGAATAGCAGACAATATGGTAGTTGCAGATTTGTGTATAGAAAGGCAAACAAACAAAAAAAAATATATGCAAGTTATACATTTGATTGCATGCAACTGTAATGCCGCACCAGAGATGATTTGCATTAATAATCTTTTAAAAGGTAATAGAAACAATTGTTCAAGATTAATGACAAAAAGAAAAATAAATGAGGACATTAATAACAAAAGAATGTGCTTTTAAAAATTCAGAGGTGGTTTCAGAGTAGAATATTATTATTAATAAAAAAATACCTGTCTTATTCTATATTTAATTTATCAATATTTCCCTTAGCAGTCAAGGCAAGCTTTGGAAGGTCAGAGATGTTTAAGATCTTCTTTAGATAGAGATTTAATTTGTCATCAACTTTTGGGGGTTTTCTTTCAAATGGTAATACTCTGTGATCATATAGCACAATCGCTACTTTGAGTTAACTGGCCAGTTAGTACAAATTCTCGAACAGGTCTTTAAAATGAATTAAATTCTTTCTATTATTTCAGTATGAGTAAGGTTCATACATAGCATTTGTATTAGGCTGGCAGTCTTCCAGCTACTTTCCTGCATTGCCTACATTATTCCAACATTTTTTTATTGTAAGTCCTCTGTTCTGGAATTGACTGGATAAAGCTGAGTGTGGACCCCTTGCCTTTGCACCTTCCAAGAGACAAGTACTTAAAAATGTAATAGGATGTTGTAGAACAAAAGCCACTACAGTAAAAAAGACTAAGACAGCAAATATGAAAACAATGTGCATTCTCTAGAGTGTACTCAACAGGGCAAATGCAAGAACCTCAGACAGACTTTGATCCTGTTTTTTCTCCTTTTATTTTACTCCAGACAGCTATGCTATAGGGAAGAGCTGGATACAATATTCTTTTTCCAGAGACCATCAGAGAACTTTTGGCAAGATAGCACCAGGAGAAGGGACTGGCATGGCCCGGTGCCTTAGGCAGTTCTTTTATTTGTCACTGCCTAGGGCAGATGGGTAGCAGGTAGCCAAGTTGACTATAGCCCTTTGTTATGGGAAAGTCAGGTGGAAATGAGATTGTTTAATTGATATTTAACTACAGATAAAATTAAGGCATTGGTACACTATATATGTGATAGGGATCCTATCTGGATACTGACTTCAAACTCTGAATGCTTTGTCTATATTCCAATCATGCTAAAGGACATTAGACCTAACACAGAAAAGAGAACTCAGAGCTTCTTGCAGTTCTTAATGGTTCAGCAAGCCAGTGTCCACTCCCAAGATATTAACTGCTGGCTCTCTGTCATGGGCTGACCCTAAATGCCCACCAGGTGCCTACTAAATGCTCTATCACTCTCCTCCTTAGTATGCCAGAGGAAGAAAATACAATTAAAATGCTTGAAGGCTGAGGTAAGGACAGGGACATCACTGACCAACTACTGGCATGGGCAAAACAGACCCAACTTAGGGGAAATTAATTTAATGTACTGCCAACTAATAAGAGAATAGGACAGTGAGAAATAAATACAAAGCTAAAACCACCTTCTCCCCAGCCCATTCTTCCCAGTATCAACTGTACCCTTGACTCCTTGCCCTCCATCCTCACAAGTGACACAGGAGGTAGAAAATAGGAGCTGTAATGATTTCATAACACTTCCTTGCTGTTGCTCTGATGCTCTTCCCCTGCTCCAAAGTGTCATCTCTAACATGATATCCAGTTCTTCACAAACTTCACCAATGTGGGTCCTTTGCACAGGCTCCAGTAGGGGAGAATATTGCCAGGATGTCCTGAGTTGGCCATATGACTTGTTTGTATCCCCAATCGTCCTCTTGCTTATGCTGGACATTAAGCTCTACAGCTTTAAGTTAGTCCTAGAGAGAAAGAGAGAGTGAAAGTGGAAAAAAAAAAAAAAAAACACTCCCCATTTGTCTGCAGGAATTGCATCTTATCACTTGGAAATGGCCTTGAGGCTACATTCCAGCAGGACTGCGGTTTTTTTTTTATTCTCTCGGGTGTGTGCGGGAACGGCACACAGCGGAGGGTTTTCTCGGATTTTTCTTGGCTTTTTTGCAGGGAGAGACTTTGTTTCTTTTGCTGGGTATTTTTTCCTTTTTTCCTCCTCCTGAGACTGGCTGGCATCGCGTGGGCCCAAGACACCAGGGAAATCCCCAGGGCCTCCCCTCCCCCCTCCGACTTCTACAGCCGGGCCCGGCAATCGCCCCCCCCCCACCACTGGAGAACTAAACCGTACTCAGACGGACTCTGAATCTACCATCTCTTCAGAGGAAGGAGAGGTTTCATTGCTCTCATATTATCCAATTTTTTTTTTCCTATGCTTGTGAATATTCTATTTGTTAAATAAATAGTTTTTTCCACTTTTCTCTAAGGAAATTCTCCCAGACCTGTAAGGGGAGGGGTGATTGGATTCGGCTCTTCCTAGAGGAGACCCCCCCCAGAGGTTTCCTCCTAAATATTTGCCCTAAACCAGGACAAATAAAATTGGCGTCCAACTGCGGGGCTCGAGAAAGTGGAAAAAACTTGTACTGATTTGTATTTTAGTTGTGCTTGCTCTGCATTGGGTTAGAGCATTCAGTAGCCATGCTGTTTGAGCTCATAATGTATGAGCTGCATGAGGGCAGCTAACTGGTTCCTAGGCTGGCTTTGTTACTCGCTGTTGTTCTTGGCATGGAGTTTTTACTGTTGTGGGGTATGGATTAAGGTTGCTGTTTTGCTGGGGGTGGTGATACTGATTTATAGAGAGAGTGTAGCTAACCTACTAGGAATTGTTCGAGCTGTTTACGGTCTGTCATTATCTTAAACAATGTTATTCCTGAGGCATTATCACCATTTCTGTAGGGCTCAACCCTTGACCAGTGGCTGGTCCCCCTTGGAGCCAGCTGGCAATGGCTCTCTTGGACACGGGGAAGCTTCTGGCACCTCCTCACAGAGCCACCCCTGTAGCACCCCTGCTACCACAACTTTTCCACATAAACCATCCATCCCTGGGAATTATGTATTTAAGAATTATCTTTAAAATCCACATTCCTCACATAAAATTCATTCATATCAACAAAAACTAATTCTGTGCTCCAAAATCATCATCATCCCAACACAAAAAAAAAAAGTAGACAATTTACACACAATCTGACACTCATTCTTTTGCCACAATTATGACAGCTGAAAGTTCTCTAGGATCTTTTTGCTCTCTTACATTGTTCAGTCCATATTTTGCAGATTACATCTCCCAATTACTATCTTTGTTTAATTTTTAATACCAAAAAAGGACTGTAGGGGACTGATTTTGCCTGGATGCCAGTTGCTCACCAAGACACTCTATGACACCCTTCCTTGACAGGATAGGAGGGGAGAAAATAAGATGGAAAAAACCCCATGGAACAAGTCAACGGCAATTTAGCAAGATGAAAAAAAAAAAAAAGAAAGAAAAAAAAAAGGCTGAATGTAGAAGAAATAGAATACAAAAGACTTTATTCTTTAATTCCCATCAGCAGAAAATGTACTTTCCAGGAAGCAGTGCTTCAGCACAGGTAGTGATTCCTGTGGAAGACAAATATCATAAAAAATGTATGTTCTACCTCTTTCTCCTCTCCCTTAGCTTTTATACCTGAACAAATGCTGTATGGTTTGGAATATTCCTTGGTCAGTTTGAGTCATCTTTCCTGGCTGCGACCCTTCCCAAGACCTTACCCTCTCCCACCTTACTGGGGTAGGGTAGTCTTGCTGGTGTATTAGAGATGTGGCCCAGGTGCTGTGGGAGATCAGCAACACAAGAACACATGTTTGTGTTCTCCAAATCTTTCTAGATACTAATGCAAAGCACAGACCTGTGAGGTCTCCTATGATCTCCACCTGAGCCAATACACCATATAGATCGAATACACTCATTTGGGGTTTCTCCCTGTGTTGCTGACTGCCTCTGAAGAACAAAAGCTGGGTTTGGATGGTTACAACTCAGAAAAAAATTCTCATGTAAAAATAAAAATAGAGTGACATAAAAATTACTATAGTTCTTGGTGTATTTTCAGAAATTGTAATTCTCATTCTTGTCAGTTCCTTGGTTCAGTGCAACTCTCTGAAAAAACACTGGGGCATCAAGGTTCTCAGATGCTTGCCTAACAATAGTTTATTAAAATGAGCAGTTTTTAAGATACAGGATGTCACTGCAGAACTTTTGTAGTCATAAAACAAAACTGACACAGCATTGAGTGACATTTCATACCCCACTGTAATTATTGGGATCTTGGACATCCAATAGGATTCCAGGGCATACCATGACAAGATATACCATGACCTTGGTGCCCCTTCCTTGTCCTTTGAATGAGTGAACAACCCCTTCTTTCAGTTGCTTATAGCACATCTCTGATGGAAGGGCTTCTCAGTCCAGTGTGGGAGGAATATCAACCTATTAACCCCATCAAAGGCATTTTTCAACCTAAATGATTCTATGATTCTAGTTCCTAATTGTATCCTCCTTTTCTATATCTCACCATTTCTACCCATAAACTAGGACTTCTGTCCACCTTTTGCTCTTAGTAGTGACATACAAATTCAGTTGTGGTGAGACTAAGGAGTGGCACAAAAGCAGGTCCAAAATTTTATCCAATACAGAAAAAAAAAAAAAAAAATTACTTGAAATAAGCGCCTAGAAAATTAGGTAGCAGATGACTTATGTTCTGGAAGATAATGAGAAGAGATTACAGAAGAAGTGAAATGTTTTATCAGTGTTCCCATGGAAACTGAAATAGGTGCAATAACAAGCTTTTAAATTTCATCAAGTTTCCTAAGAACATAAAGTTGGATCCTGCTAACAGCCAAGACCAAAAGCCTTCTGTGTTAGTCAGAATAGTGTTCAGTCAGCCTCAGTGATCAAATTCCCAGTCTACACATAAGAAGGAGAAAGGAAGAGCCTTGCTGTGGGGAGAACAACAACTCATAAGGGAGAAGGACAGGGAGTATGCAAAGGTAAGCCCAAGACAATAATTTTACTGCAGATTATGCTAAAGAAATATTTTTACAAACATCAGAGCAACTTGTATTACCTGAACCCAGTGCTATCCTTCATCCCGCAGTGAACTCTGCTTTCTGAAAGCAAGAGCTCCCTCAACAGGCTTTTGACCAGAAGCCTGGTTCATAACCTGGAATTAGGAGAATGATGGGTTCTGAAACTCCCACCCTGTTCTTCAGACACGACATTTGCACTAGGCAAGGAATAATTACTATCAGTGTAAGTCTTAAGCTTCCTGTTTTCCAAGATGTAATCTTGCATGAGTGCCTCTCACTGCTATAAAATTTGAAAAGCTTTTTTTGTTTATAGTGTGTCAATCCAAAGTTTGGCTTGTTTTGCCTTTTCTTCTTCTGACTGACAGTTTATGCATCTAATATCATTAGTACCTCCACTGTTTTCTAAAACAGTAATTTTTGTAAGAGGAGAATGAAGTTTCATTAAAAATTTTTCACATGCTGTCATAGAGGATTAAAGAGAAAGTATTTGAAACTGTCTAGTGTTTTAAGAGGAAAAGTCTAACGTGACAAGATCTCTGCAGCTCATGTACAATACAATATGACACACTGTACAAAATACAGTAAGCTCTAATGCTGCTAAAGAGAAATTGCTCAGCATATTCACAGCCATTATAGGTTTCCATTTCCCTCTCAGTCTTCCAAATATACTCCACTGTGGTTTTAGAGCTACTTTGGCTATGGAAAAATAGGCCTTTTCTCTATCCAAATGTTTAGTAA
>JAHLSL010000040.1:12439175-12470003 GCA_025920805.1 Petroica traversi | reverse complement strand
AAGATAGAGAGGGACAATTTACGAGGGCCTGGAGTGACTGGACAAGGGAGAATGGCTTCACACTGACAGAGAGCAGGTTTAGACAAGATATTAGGGGGAAATCCTTCACTGTGAGGGGGATGAGGCACTGGTTCAGGTTACCCAGAGAAGCTGTGAGTGTCCCATCCCTGGAAGTGTCCAAGGCCAGTTTGGATAGAAGTCTGAGCAATCTGGGATAGAGGTTGGAACTCAATGATCTTTAAGTTCTCTCCAACCTATGCCATTCTACAATGGGTTATGTGCACATATTTTGCATCCAGTCTGATAGAAGCCCCAGTGGAGACCTTGAAAATGTCCAGCATTTGTCAGTGATAATCTGGATGACGGAGTAGAGACTTTACCTACATTTTAGGTGACAGCAGGCTGGGTGGAGTGCCTTCTGAAAAAATTTAAAAAGTAAAATCTGTTTATCAGAGTGTGAAAAAATTGCAAAATCTCTCATTGGGAGAAGTATTTCTCCAGAGAAGACTTCTCAGACTTTAGCTGAAGACAAGTAGAGAGGTGCCTGTGTTGACAGAGGAAAATAATTGTTCTACACATATAGAAAACAGCTGAAGAACCAAACAGCCTGGCATCACATGTTCCATCAATATGTTGGAACATCTCAATGGCAATTCAAAAACATTGCTACAAAATTAATAAATGAAACCACTGGGGAAACACAAACAAACAAATAAACAAACTAACTAACTAACAAAAACCAAAACCCCCCCCAAAAAGGAGACAGATTTTAAGATTCTGAGATTGAATCCCAGCAGACAAAACATTCCAGTCTTAACCAGTAGAATGTCTTGGAATGCAAATAATCAACAGAAAGGTAGCATATCAAGACAATATGCTTTTCACAGGGAAGGAAAGAATTACTAACACAAATTACTAACACTAGTATTCTACTTTTAAAACTACTTTTAAAAAAGACATTAGGGTGTAAAAGCAAAGTTAAATAAATACATGCAGTAAACACTGCTACAGCTTTACAGATATAATCATATATTATATAATTATTATATCACAACAGGGATCTAAAGGCCAACACTTTACAGGAAATTGGTCCAAGAAATTTCGTGTGAACCTAGAAAACAATATTTCTAATCAACTCTGTCAAACTAACACCAATATGAAGATGGAAATAACAATTCGGTTTTTGTGATTCTTGTGTATTTTGCAGTTATCCTTTCAGATATTATACTTGTGAAGTAAAAGCTTTGCTGAGTCTGCTAAGTTCAATAGATATTGACCTAACTTTTTGATCCTGTCTGAAAGAAGCTTCTAATTTCATTACAAGACTGTAAAAATTTAATTCTGCTTGCTTGAACCTACACACCTCTGGTTCTGCATAAGAGTGTGCTCAAATGAGAATAGCTTTTACAGTAAATATAATTAGCTAATTTCTCTTGAAAAAGAAAGGGTTTTGGTGCTTTTGATATTTTGATGAAGGCTCTGAATAACTGAAGGTCTTTCAGATTTCAAAGGCATCCTCTGAAAATGAAAGAATACCAAGAGTAAAAAAAGACTTTGCTTTCACATTTATAATGGTTACACCTAGAAAATATTCCTGTAACATAATTTCACCTCATTACTTCGATTATGTAATTGAATGAAAACTCAATCACATCCATTTCAATTAGTTAGTAATATTTATAGGTGAAAATCTGGAGAAATTGAAATGCATTTGATATAGATTTAAGGATGTCTGAGACTATTTGGAGATATCCAATTCAAGTTTTACACTAATTTCTGAAACAGTACAGAACATATAGAGTTTTAGTTAATATCAGCACACATTCTGCCATATCCAAGATTTTTGCATGTCTAAGGTGTCTTAGGTCTGCCCCATTTGTCCCAATTAGTCTTTAAGAATAAAGCCTAGCTTTCAATTATGTGCTAAAAAACAGACCTGAAAACCAGATTATTTTCATATGCATTGATGGAGTGTCTCTGGCAGCATAAAGAAATTCAACAATATGCCTTTTAAATACCCCACAGAGAACAAATATCCCTTAAATTCTGTGAGGCACCCAAACCTTGCCACAGCTCCAACACATCTACAAAGCAGTTCCTCCCATAACTGTCCATAATGGTTTAACCCCAGCTAAAAACTAAACCCCACACAGCCAGTCAGCTAATGCCCTGGGATGGGGGAGACAATCAGAAGGGCAAAAGGTAGAAAACTTGTGGGTTGAGGTAATGTTTAATAGGAAAGCAAGAGCTGCACAAATCAAAGCAAAACAATGAATTAATTCACTGCTCCCCATGGGCAGGCAGGTGCCCAGCATCCCCAGGAGAGAAGGGATCCATCACACCTAATGGTGTTTTGGAAAGACAGACATCAACACTCCGAGCATGCCATCCCTCCCCTCTTCATTCTTATCTCCCCTCAGCCACACATGCTGACCATGGTGCATGGAATATCTCTTTGATCCCTTGGGGTCAGCTGTCCTGGCTGTACCCCCTCCCAGTCACCCATAGCCAAATTGCTGGTGGGGTGCTGTGAAAGTGACGTTCACCATTATTTAAAATATCACTCTGTTATCAACAGTGTTTCTAGCACAAATCCAAAGCACAGCCCCATGCTAGATACTGTGAAGAAGATTCACTCTACCCCAGCCAAAAGCAGCAGGACCCTATTCTCTCCAAACTGCCTTTTACTCTTTGTTGTATGACACAGAACAAAGCTCTGAATATAAAACTGTATCTGTTTGCATAATCATTTTACAAACTAATTATTTCACTGTGAATACCTCCTGATAAAGTTTATAGCATGCTTATACTAAATTAATCCAATATTACAAGTGAAAGCCAAACATGGGTTAAACACTTCCTAACACAGTGGAAAACAAATCTAGGATTATTTAAATAGCTGTAAGCTTTGGATACCAACATTTTCCTTCAACACAGATTGTTCATTATACTATTAATGCAACAGAATTTGTGAACGAAAAGAGTAATGGCCAAGTACATTGCCTTCAGGTTAACTGTGAGCCCAGACACAGGGAAATGAGATTGCGAAGGGGAAAGGAGAAAAAAACCAAAAGGCAGATTGCATTGTGAGTTACGTACATATTTTGCTGAGCTCTTAAGGAACACTTCCTATCACAATTGTAATTTTTCTAGCTACATGACAAACAGAGAAGGCTTACTTGACAAATATTTAAAGATTATAGATCTTCTGTGGGTTTTTTTTTTCTCTATTGAAAAGAAAAACATTTTTGTAAAACCCATTTTCAAATAAACTATTTTTCGGCAGTCGGTGAGGAAGCATGTGCTAATTTGCATGACCTATTATCTCTGGCATCTATTTGTTTGTGGTCTTTGCTTTTAGAAGAATTGGCATTAATTATAAGTATGGAAGTAATTTGAAATGTCAGTTCAGAATTTTACAGCTTGGAACAGCTCATCCTTCAATAATTAAGTCAATAAAATTAACTTAATTTAATTTAAACAGCAATGCTTCTTTTTATACCTTACAGAGTGATTAAAATTAGTATTTCATAATTAGTATTTTATTGATGTCCATACACTGGATTGCCAGGTGTCATCAAGACACACCGATGATTGGAAGTAATTTGATAAACATTCAGAATTGTTGCATTAATAGCATGCCTCCCAATTATGCATTGAGTTAATGAATGCATTTAAATGTTATGGAGATGAATTTAAAGGACATCTCAACCTTAATTACTATACCATTTCCTCCCTCTTCCCATTCTAATTATAACTTCAGTAGTTATCACCTTTTAGTACCCAAATATCACACTCCTCTGTAAATGAAGAAATACAATATTTATCTTATTTTTATTTTTTAAGGATGTTAATGGTGCTAAAATAACAAAGGGTCATTTCCCTGTAAAATAAAGACTTCTAGAAATTGAGAAATGATCTTTTACCAGTCCTTCATCATTCACATTTAATTTTCTTAAAGACTCATAGGCAGGACAGGGCAGCTTATAAGTGAAACCCTTTAAACCAATATCTTAATTTTCCCCCCATTTATTAAAGAATGCTGAGAAATAGCGGAATTGTTAGCATCACTGCCCAGCAGGGTGTTTGAAACTACGTACAGGCAGATAGGAGAAATCTTTGCTGCTCTTTTTCAGCAAAATTTAACATCAAGGAGATGATCCTGAATGCTTTGAAATCTATGGCTGTCAAAACCCACAGCAGTTTCGTTCTCACATGGAAATGATTTGGCTCTAGAAACACCTGCCATTATCTTCCTCAGGAGAGTATGTTGAGGAAGAGAGTAGTCCTGAATTCAGTGAATCCCCTGGAAGTTTATTCTCTTGTGAGCACAGACAAACCCAGGTTTTAAGGAAAAGCAAAGCAAAATTACTATCTCTGAGGGACAGAGATGAATCATCAGCTACCAGATGGCTAATTCATGGCTGCAATCTCTTAACTTGACATGTTTAAAGGGACAGCTGATGGAAATAGATGCCAGGAAACATTCCTATAAAAGTTGACTGTGCCGTTAGAAGATACTTTCCAAACCACAAAACCTACTCTAGCACAGAAAAGAGACTTAGGAAGAATATGAGGGGTTTGCTATCAGACATTCTGGAGCTTTATAAGAGATATACAGTTTGCACAACACCCCTAACACATTATAAAACTGGAAGGAACAGAAGTGTGCGATGTCCAAGGGCATTCTGACATTGCAACCTGCCAAAAATAGTCAGTTGTGCTTCTCAGTATCTTTAAATTTCTTAGAGCTTTAAAGTTCCTGATAGTATACAGTGAGCC
This sequence comes from Petroica traversi, assembly GCA_025920805.1. Lineage (NCBI taxonomy): Eukaryota > Metazoa > Chordata > Aves > Passeriformes > Petroicidae > Petroica > Petroica traversi. The sequence goes on along the minus strand of JAHLSL010000040.1, from coordinate 12,465,221 downwards.
CTATCTGCATGAAAATGGAGTAAAAGGAATATTAAAAAACATGAACTGAGTAGAGCTTAAATTTTTTTAATTGCTACCTTGTCCAATTCCCTAATTTCTCTCTCTCCCCTCCCTTATTTAATTTATCTGTCTAGTTTCTCACGAAGTTCTCAAAAATATTCAGAGGGTGATTTTTTGTTTATTTGTGGGGTTTTTTACTATTGTTTTCAGTGTATAATATTGGTAGAGGAGAACTGGTAATTTTGAGAAGAGAAAGATCGAGTTTGCCACTTCATTATAGAAAAAGAAATCATGGCTGAAGGTAGTGGAGAACTAAGACAGTGTCCCTAAATAAAGATTTAAATTCTACCTACTCCCACCCTTGCACAGCTAAAGCAGTGCTGTCTGTGGTGAGAGACTCTTTCTCCCATGCTGAAAAGGCAGCGTCTGGAAGACAGACGGCTGCACAAGTGGTACCAGAAACAGGCTGAGGCAACATCAATTCAGCATCCTACTTGATGTGTCGGCTCCTAAGTTATATGTGTATCCACACTGGAGAAATAGGACATGTGTGAAAGAGGGTGATCTGATAGGAAGATATATTTATTAGACTACACAGGCTTCTCACTGCACTTATGTAAATCCTTGGAATTCCTGTGCCCCTGCGCTTGTGCAATTTTTTAAAGTGCAATGAAAAGGAGGGCAGGTATATTCAGCCTTTGTGATTTACTATGGAAACATGGGAAATTCTTCTTGTTCAAATACGTTGACGTGTAAGCGAACTGTGGGTGGGTGTGTTCAGGTCCCTTCCCACCAGTCACGAAAAGTCTTGGATGTGCACCACTCAGCAGAAATCAGGAGCCTCGTGGAAAACAAAGGCTATACTATTCCAACTCACCTACATTTATTGAAAAGGTAGGATAGGAAAAGAGACCTAATTGTATATTTTTCTAAATTTAAACAGTGATTACAGTTACATTTAAACAGCAAAGTATTTAACTTCTATTCATGGACTTAGTAACAAGTCTCAATAATGCAACAAGAGGCTCAAAGTGACTCCTCCATAGCACTTAGAATCATCTCTGCTTTACCCTCCTACATGAAAGTGCAATTTGTCTTTCAGCATTTGAGTTTCCCTTCAGAGCTTGTATTTTAGACCAAAATATCCATTGCACTTTGCTAACTAGTTGTATAGTGAATGTGACAAAATCAGAATTCAATATATTCTAAAGACTGTGAAACCAGACAATAAACAAAATGGCTCCTGCTTTTAAAAACGCACCTTTGGAGACCTTACTAAAATTTTTAAACTTCTGAGGTGGGAAATAACCAGTGCTACATAGGCCAGTGGTAAAAATATTCAGTACAAACCAAATTGCCTACACTCAGCATATGAATCAAATTAATGTCGCATAATGGCACTGGGTTTTAGGTCAGGATTTATTTTAGAAGTAATCCCTCCTATTTTTTATGAAATATACATTAAAAACAATATATGAGTAAATTATTGTAAGAATCCTACACACTGAATATATTTACTTGTTACTTTAATCTAATCACAACCACACCAAAAAACCTAAAAAGTACATTAAAAGTTGAGTGTGATTTTTTTAACATTTCTAAAATGTATGTATTTTCTTAAAGTCAGTTTGCAAATACACCTTTCTGGAGCACCAAGATACTAAAAGTTTGGAAAGGCAAAAATTTAGTGCAGGGCCTTATAAAGGGGAAGTGTTTCTTGTGTTTGCATCTTTAATCTAGATAACCTTTTGCACTTACAAGCACCAAAAAATGCACCAGAATCATCTGGCCAGGTGCACACATATAGCTTAGTAGGAAAAGGAAAAAAAAGAGATGGCAGCTGTCAGGTCCTCACCACATTTTGTGAATTTCTTTATTGCTGGCAAATCACCTATAGTGTGCTCCTACAAAGGTGCAGACTTTCTTACCTTAATACAGAAAATATTTCTCCATTTTGCTCCTGGAACACCATCCTGGAATTGCTGTTCTGGAAATACTGTTCTCCGCTACCAATACCAGCCAGTCTTAATTCCTGTTAAACATATATTTGCATGTTCCCTTTTGTAATTTGTTCATATCCATTCTTCACATTTTTTTACAAGCTCTACAGAATTCACTGAATTCTATATGAAGGTTCTTCTTATGAATCTCTGGTATTCCATTCTAGCATGGAACCCTTAAATTTAAAGCTAGTATTTCTATTAGTTTCGGGTTCATCAATATCCAACAGTTTCACATTTATATATATAAGGCTATCTAAAAGAACAAAAACCCCAACCCACAGAATTCAACTCCCCATTTTGTTACAAGCTGTGATTTATATCCAAATTCCATGAAACATTGTGCAAACAGTGAAACATTCCTGGCTGTATTTCTTTTTCCCCTGTAAACCAGCCTGTGTTTTGGCTTTAATCTCCTGTATAAAATCAAAATGTAATAACAATCTCTTTGAGCAAAATGCCATTTTGTCTAGCAACTGAAGCTGCAGCACCAAACTGTGCTAACTAGATCACTGACAGTTCAGCACTGTCAATAAATGACAGTATTGGTATGAGTAATGTGTATACTTAAGGCTACATGTAATGGGAATAAAGTGTTCTTCTATTGTCAAAAGTGTATCATTTCAGAATCTTCATAGCAGAAGCTCGCTCAATAGCTCAGCAGGCTGGCAGACAAGGGAGCCAGCAATAAAGACCAGCCCAGTGACAGGTAGAGCTGTTACATATTTCTGGAACATCATGATCTAACTGCAACCTTATTAGATAAACAGAAGTGAAAGGGAAGAAGAAAAAGAAAAAAAGACCTTTAAAAGGAATTGCCTCAAGCTTTCAAGTGGCAGTACATGTATTGAAGACAGTGTGATTCTTGGCCCAGTGACAGAGGGTTGGTGACAATCATAATGAAGAAAGTCTGGTTTTGGTCTCACACCCTCAGCATTACATCTAAGTTAAAATCCAAATAAATACTACCATCTTCTAAAAAAAACCCAAAAACTCTCTAGTTTTCATAAAGTTATTTTAGAAATAATATAGAGTACCATCTCTATATATATTCAGTCAGTTGAGAGCTTCTGATGATATTCAAGTATCAGGCCTGATAATGTGAACTAAAGCTCTGGAAGTCATTCTGTTTTCTTACTCAAGCCCCTCTCTTCTTCCCCTAGGCTGTTGAAGACATTTACAGCTACACAGGGAGCCACATAATATTGCTTCTATACTGTTTGTCCTTTATCCCAAGGGGAGGAGAGCTAAAAGAGACACATCTGGAAGGTGTGACTGACGTATTCAGAAAAAAAAGATTGTGAAAGTGCCTAGGGAAAAGTTTAATTTATTACAACATCTGTCCTAGTTGCGCCTCTTTCATGGCTACTGATGTAGCCTTTATGTTGATCTCTCCCAAGTTCATTGAGCAAAGCTTTCTCCCTGAGATGGGATGACCTTGACTGGCTGTCAAACCTCCATGCAGCCACACTCACAAATCCCCCTCCTCAACAGGGCAGGAAGGGCACAGAATAATCTGGAAGAGCTCATGGACCAAGACAGAGACAAGGAGCATTTATCAGTTACCACCACAGGCAAAACAAGCTCAGCTTGGGGTAAACTAATGTAGCTGATCAACAATTAAAATATAGAGTTACATAGCAAGAAACAAAGACAAAATATCTTTCACCCTCCTTCCCAGGTTCAGCTTCACTCCTTCCTCCCCAGTTCTTCTACATACTGCTTGAGCAGTGCAGGAGCCATGGGGAATGGAGGATGTGCTCCATGGGGGTCAGATGAGAGGCAAGAGGTAGAAATTGTTGCACGGGAAGTTCCACCTGAGCATGAAGAAGAACTTCTTTATTGGGCAGGGACTGGGCACTGGAACAGGTCACCCAGAGAAGGTGTGGAATCTCCCTCACTGGAGATATTCCAGAACTGTTGGACACTCTCCTGTGTCACGTGCTCTGGGAAGCCCCTGCTTGAACAGATGACCAATGTGGTCCTTTCCAACCTGACCCATTCTGGGGTTCTGTATAATAAAGGACACTATGTTTCTTTTCAGTCTACATATGACATTTGTCTCCCTTACTGCTGCTGTCAGTTTTTAGCAAAAAGATTCTAAGTGATATAATTAATAGCTTAAGACCTACACAAGTAGGTCACGTTTGATGCCTTCTTCCATCTATATGCTTTTCCCTCTGTTGTAAGATCTTCAAATGGCACCAAAATAGGGCTCCTTATTTTCCTCTAGAATTTCTAAGGCCTTAAACCATAATTTCATGTTACCTGGGGGGAGAAGCTGAGGGAAGGAGGTAGGCAAAAGAGTTTCTCTGATCAACAAGGATACAAAGGAAAAATCCAGGTTTGGGAGTTGAGCATTGACTATTCTCCTAAGGAATTTAAGCAGAGAAATTTTTAATGTGATTGTATTGGTAACACAAAGGAAATGAAAGCAAAGCAAATTAAACTAAATTTAGTCCACCACAGAACAAACTGTTCAGGAATAAAAACATTGGACGTGAGGTACTCCTATGCCAAATAGTATTTTCTGCTCTCTATTTAGCAACTACCATCCTAACTCCCTAAACCATGAAACAATGGGTAAAATAATGATAAAGACTTTTTTTTCTCTTCACTGTAGTGATTCCCTGTGCATTTGTTACTATCTTTAGTTAATCCAGAAGAGAGCACTGGATACAGTGCTTTACAGTCGCCACCCTTTAGTCCACTGGAGAAACAGAAGGATCTCAAGATACAGCTCATTCTAAAGGAGAATCGTGTTTACTTCTGTACACTTGGTCTTCAAAAAGTAATTTTCTGGAATATACTTTAAGTTTTAAACAAGCCTTGTGACACTTCAAAGTGTCAGCGGTTCCCTTGATTGAAAGAAAACAAGACAGCATTATACTAAAACCAGCCAAAGCCTCTATCATGTGCTTGCTCTTGAGCTTTCTTGGATCAAAAGTCCACATAGCTCTTACAGGGTTGTGGTTTAATACACCTCACTGAGCAGTACCTAAATGGGGAGAACTTTTGTAGGGTTCAAACTCCTGTTTCCAGGGTGAAACACGGTAAAAGGAGATTAAAAATGTATTTTTTTCATCTAGTGTAATTGTGTGAATATGGGGGTGGAAAACTTTCATTTATCTTGTAAGGTTTTAGCTAAATAAATACATGGTTTGATTTTGCCATTGATCTTAAAACAGGTAGATTACTTGGGAAATATAACTGTGTGTTTGGATAAGAGATGGGAAGTGGTCTTTATAGCTCTCAAGTAACCCATGATACTGCTTGAGAAACAAAAAACTAAAAAGCCACAAAACCAATTCACAACCTCCTCATACGCCTGAATCACACATTATTTTCCAGTATAAGAGGAAATCAGAACAAATAAAGAGCTGAACAGCTTCAGAGAGATAAGTGCATTTGGTTTACCTTTGATAAGGTTAGTCTGGCAGCCGGTTACACAGGACTAATATCAAGATACAGAAGATCTAGGACTGGAGAAATGTGAAAGAGGTCAGAATATAGCATTAAGTAGCTGACTGTGATTCAGAAAGCAATACACATGTGGACACGAAATTTGCAAAAAGGTTATTAAAGAAGTATCATGAACCTGAAACCTTACAATTCACAAGAACCTACACAGAAAAAAAATTAAATAAGTTGAAGGAGAGTAGAGGGAAATAGTTTAAAAAAATAATCAGAGAGTGCTAACAGTATAAGTTTAAGAAATCTGATATTTCTGAACAAGCAGATAAAGTATGGCTATAGTGTAACACAAGCTTTGGGAAAAGCTGTTAGTGTTTTGCAACAGGTATGGGAAGAGATATGTTGAATGGAAGCTGAAAAGAAGCTTCAGGCAAATGCTTTAAGCACTGAATCCAAAGGGCAAAAGAAAAGAAAGAGTTGATATTTTGCAATAACAGTGTTCTGAAGAAAGGAAATGTAGACAATGCTTGTCCAGTTTCTGAGGCAGTCTGAAATGATACTGAAGCAACTGGGTTTAAAGACGAGATTCTCAAACTAGATTTCATTACTTTTAATAGTTCTTCAACATCGAGATATGCAACAAGCAGAAATTACTTGCTGGATAAGCCTCAACTGATGAGATAAGGATTGGTCTCTTTAGAGACTTTTCTGTTTATATGCTTACATAATAGCATTTCATCATCTAATTTTAATGGTGGTAGTAGTTCTACTATACTTGTCTTTAATAGCCTTTATAGAAAGAATTTTATATTATGAAAGAAAAGTAAGTAATGTGCTATTAAGTAGCTGCTTTGAAAGAGACATATTCACAATGTCAATTTTAGTGACAAAAATTTTTCCCTCTGTCTTAAACGTGAAAGGAATCACAATCCCTGTGTCTCATGAATCAAATAAAAGGAAAAAAAATCTGGCTTGACACTGTGTGGGACAGCTTTTTGCTCTACAAATACACCTGAACAATGAATTCAAACAGCTTTTTATCTTGTTTCAATCAGAAAGCTGATGTAGACAAAAACCTGCATTTAATAACATTATGGCTCAGATAAATGCTGACAAAACCCTGAAAATTCAAAAGCAAGAGCATCTTTTAAATTACTTATTTAAATGTGAAAGCTCTGGCTTTTGTGGCTTGTTTTGTTCGTATGCTCCGAGCGTGGCATTTCTCTTTTGTCCAATTTTAATATATAAATTGTACCTTACCCAGTCTCCAAAGGTTGTAAAACCTTCCTAGCCTCCCTGGATGGCAGACAGATGAATGATTCACAATAGCTGGATTCATTCTGAGGATTTAAAAAAATGTTTACAGTTTAACTGGCTAACATCAGTTTTGCAACATATTATTTAAACAGTCTCCAGGGCTCTTGGGTATATATATTTTGATAAAATTAACAATTACATAAAATCATTTACTACTACAGACAATAGTAGCTTCTATCCTTTGTCTAAATTCTTTCATTTTGTGGGTTATAAATAGTGAGACCAACTGTTCCAAAGGCAACATTAAAGTCTTTTAATGCTGATTCAGTTACTAGGCACATGTTCTACACTAATGTGTCTAAATATCATAATGAAATTTTAATTGCAAAGAAAAGAGCATTTCTAAAATGAAATAATGTTTTTCATTTCTACAACACCCAGGGGCAATAATTCACTTATAGACTAATGGCCTGTAAAATTCTGCTTGTTGATTGTTAACTGCAAAATTCAAGCAGTGTGTAAGAACATGAAATACTACCTGTAGAATACAGGCTTTAGAATCATAGAATGGCCTGGATTGGAAGGGATCTTAGATGTAACCTGGTTCCAATTCCCTGCCATGGTCAGGGACATTTCCACCAGACCAGGTTTCTCAGAGCACAATCCAACCTGACTCTGAACATTTCCAGGAATGAGCCATCCTCACGTTCTCTGGGCAACCTGTTTCAGTACCTCACCACCCTCATAGTAAAAGACTTCTTCCATACGTGTAACCTAAATTCTTCCTCTAGCAGTTTGAGCCCGTTATTCCTTGCCCTTTCCCTGAGGAAGTTCCCTCTGCCTTTCTTGCAGGCTCCCTTCAGATACTGGAAGGTTACTGTGTTGTCTCCACCTAACTCTAGCGACTGAAGTCAGTTTATTTAGTCCTTCATTTTTAGTAGGTTCTCCGTCTTACTTCTTGGTTTCACCCTGACATTAGAAGTAGTAGTAGATACTGAAACTTGCATTCAGCACCTCTCCCCACTGCCTACAGCAAGCTGTAGATATCATCCCTGAGATAAACTTTCTGAATGTGTGTACTGCTTCAGGACTGCATGAACAGAACAACAGAAGATAATTTTTATAGCTCTGAAAAATTCACAATCATGCTTGCAAAGATAGAAGGTGCATGCACATGATTTTAAGTGCATCATGTTCAGACAACTTGCTGGTATAGAAAAATATTGTGTCCATATGCACTTAACAATGTTATGCATGATGTATATATTCATCAGTTCACCTTCCTCTGTCTGTTATGTTCTTAAAAAAGTTATAAATGCAGGAAAATTTCTCCATGGAAGGGGGGAAAGCACAGCTTGTTTCAGGGCAAAATTTTTCAAAAGTTATTCACTCATTAAAGACAGAATGTCACTTTGGGATATGAGAAATGTAGTGTTGAGTCAATTTGGAATGAAAAGGCTAATAGACAAATTATGGATTTCACACACCCCCACCACTCTAGTGGGCATTAACATCTCAGGTCCAAGATCAGGGGTTAGCCTGGGTACAGAATCTACAGCTCCTAAAGTCCACAGGAGAGTCAAAGTCTGGGAAAATAAGAATTCTGCTTTCAACTGGCATAGGAAATCTGATCCTTACTTTAATACAGCTACATAGATGATTAGAGACTGCATGCTAATAATCTGCCTTTCACATGTATTTGAACAGATGCATTTTTAAATACATAGTTTTACAAGTTCTTTTAACAAACTCTGAGTGTAAGTGCTTATGTAAGGAGAATCTATCTTATACACTTTTTTTTTTGATTGAAGAAAAGAAAAATCCCTTGATATATAGCATAACAATGTCACACACTTTTTCTTTTTTTTTTTTAAGGTTTAGAATTGCAAAGCTTGTATCAAAACCATGGTGTCCTATCAGACATTTTGACCTCCTAATCACCTTCAAATACCAACACAGTAAACTATAACTGCAAAGACAACTGATTTAGTGGGTTCCAGAAAAAAAAAACAACCAAAACCAACAAAACAAAAAAGCAAACAAAAAACAAAACAAAACAAAACAACCATCAACCTTCTTCTCTCTAAACCACAAAATAGAAACTTATTGCTTTAACACAGAAAGTAAACTGAGACAGCCTAATTTCCTTTATTAAAAGTTAAGGAAATAAGGCTTTCAAATATTCTGGCTGTCAAGTTATTGTTTAAATCTATAACCAGAATCTATAACACATATAACTAAAAACATAGATCTTGTTTTTCTGAGTGGACGGTTTGCATGACTAGTAAGTTAAAAGAAAATAAGAGATTCTTTAATTCAAATACTTTGGAATAACCCTTAGTGGAGGTTTGGTTTTTTTCCATTTCAGACCATATTACGGGAGAAAAAAGCTATTTTAAGAGTTCTCCTTTCTTAGTTCCACTATCTGTGCATGCATAATCCTTTTGACACTTGCCCTGTTTACTTGGCCATTAAAGACTGACCCGATGTTATGGAAATTTTACATGCCAGGCACCATAACAAGATGACACTCTAGGATCCCAATGAGTCAGGAAGCTGAGAAGAGATTTTTTTTATAAAGTTCACTTTTTCAATAGTGCTTCAGCTTGAGCTGGGCGCCTCCAAAGAGGGAACCTGAAGAAAGAAATCCCTATATATTTGTACTGCTACAATCTGAGTTTCTTATCCCTAAAGCAATATTTGGACCCATAGTTATATTCAGATTTGGGGTCTTGCACCTTATTGGTTTGATTTGTTTGTTTTTGCTTTAAAGATATTTTTTTCTGCAAGTTAAGGTGTTTCTCGCTCTTATTTCACCCGTCCTTGGGCTGGTTTTAATGGGTTCCATCTTTTCAGCAGCAATATGGTTGTTATAGTTCATGTATCACAATCTATAGGCATTGTCTGCTCATGCAAACTACTGTTACTAAGTCTTAATTATATAATGGCCCCTCCAGAACAGTCCTACCTTTGCTTTCATTAATATTCTTGTTATTTATTATATTGGAGCAGAATATTTTTATCCTCTAAGCTGTAAGCACAGTTGAGTACAGCAAGTGCTACAATGTTAAATACAAACAGTATGACAAAGATTATTACAAAAATCAATAACCCATAAAGAAATCATTTTGACCAGGCTCTTAAATCTGATATCCAGGAGGTAAGCCAAGACCATACTTTTTGTAAGCCTGCTGAAGTATGATCAAATTGTGTTTTATGTATTCATTTTACTTGCCACCACAACTTCCAGACATTAGCTGAAATCCTCCTACTCTGATCAACAAACATGCAATGACTGGTATTAATAATTGTACACACTCTCCTTTGTGAGATTAAGAAAGTGTCTGCTGACATTAGTTTTTTCATTGAAATTTCAGATAGTTGTGAAACCTTTTTTTTTGGAATGTCACAAGTGCATCAGCAATATTACTACCAAAAGTTTCTATTGCCACTGAAATGTTGACTATGGCCTTATCTAATTCACTCACTCCCAAACAGATAAAAAAAAATATAAGGAATAGAACGTGGTTGGACTTTCTACTAATGAATTACTACCTTTGGTCCTATGAACAAATGTTTGAGTCATGATCCTGATATCACAGCTAAACTTGAGAACACAAATATTAGGAGTTGAGTCTCCTAAGACAAAAATTCCTGACCAGTCTCCTGGTAATTTTTTGTGAGCTCTCTTACCACATATTCCAGATCACCCTTTCCCCTCAGGTACAGGCCAAAGTGCATGGAGAAGTTCCCAGATCTTCCTGTTATTTGTATGCCTGCTGCTTGGTTACAATCATCAAGGTTGCTCCCAGGAGTAATATTACTATAGAAGCATAAGTTGAGTGAGGCAGGTATAACGTTCTACTCTTTGCATACTTGTTCTTTTCTTCTGGGACTGCCACCTGCCATTGTTGTGACTGCTGTGGTCTTGGTGGAAAGAAATATCTAAACACAATGTGTTCCATGAGATGTTATTTGGTACATGGATCCCTAACAGAGCCCTTGAAGACAAAGGGCTTGAAAGGAAAGGACATATCCAACAGTGAGTTTTATTAATAATTTGATTTTTGATATGTTGAAATAAAAAATTTCCTTCCTTGTAAGAAAGCTGTATAAATTTAGATACTATCTCAAGTAAAATAGCATGTCAAAGGTTACTAACTTTAGGTGTAGGATTTCCATAATTTCCTCAGGCACTTGGGAACCTCACACCCAAGTAGTTCTTAAAAAAACCAAAACCTATTTCAGTTTTTAAAACAGTGACCATGTTGAGTTTTTCTAGCACTCATTGCTCATCCACTGAATGACCATTTGACAACCACTTAACATGCAAGTGATGGATCTAAGCTTCCTGTCCTCTAACTTTTACAGCAAAGTAAGAATTTAATCAGACTGTCTGCAGCCACTCCCACATTCCAATTTAGATTTATGGGAAAACACTTTTAATAAAATTTTATCTCCAGGCTACAAATCATGTGCCTGTACCTCCAGAGACATAGGTTAGTACTACTAATCATGATCCCTTTTAATTTTGAAACTTTCCTGTAAGTTTAGGGCATGGTGTGTCAAATGCTCATCGGCATTCAAGAAGCTGTTTTGGGCTGGGATAAAAGTTCCCAGCATAGACAAGTGTCTCCCAAAAAGAACTTCATGAAACAATGGTCCAAGGCATTGTCTTGGGGCATTTCAAATGTCCCAAAAGGTTAAATTTAATGCTTCAGAATATTTCAACCCCAGATGTGTGCAAATTTTTAGCTGTTCTCTCCTTAAAAGTTAATTCATCCTTTCTATCTTTCCAGATGCTTGAGGGTGATAAGGGTCTGTAATCTTTAAAATTCCTAACCTTTTATAAAATCAATTGATTTTTTCTGATGTGAGACTTGACCTTCTTCTCATTCAGATTCTTGTATTCCATACCTAGGAATAATTTCTTTAAGGAGAACTTTTATTACTCTTCCAGTGTCTCCTTATTGGGAAAGCCTCCACCCATACTGATTATTGGTCACCTATAATTAGCAAATATTCACATCCACATACTGTAGACATAACAGCAATGTTTACATTGTCTTCAAAATGGGAAAAAAAGGTTGATTTCCATAGGCTTTATGTCTGAGAATTTCTTACAGCTAGGACAGACATTAATAATTATTTCAGTGGCTGCATAGATGTTCAGTGCCACCCATACTTGTAACATTTGGCTAGCCATTGCTTCCAGTCCTCTGTGAGCTTTACCACGGAACCACTTGGTTACAGCAATTTTTCAATAAGACAGGTTTTCTCTCCAATTTTCCATATTGTTTTCATCTTCTACCGTTTCCATTTTCTCCAATGTTCTTTTCTTGTCCCGTTTGATCGATGTAGTTTATAGTTTATAGTTTTCTTGGATGGTCAACATTGGACCTCGAGTTCTTGTCTAAAGCAATTGCTGTGATCTATACCACAAGCTGGCAAGACACAGGCTTTGCTGCTATATCAACTCCCTTTCCTAATCACAGCACCCTTTGTATGGGCCAGACAGTAAACCACAGCAATCTCTTTGAGGAGATGGAAACTGTTTCATCACTTCTCAGTAAATTGCTGGGAGCACTCAAAGGAGTGACTGGATTGGGTCTTACTACACAAACAATGTTGAGAAATTCCTCAATCTTTACAAGGATTTTTCACCTGCCCCATTAATTGGTAGGTATTACAGTGCCCAGTACATCCGAGCTCTTCAAGAAAAGACCTCTTCTGCAACAGGCACCTGCACTCTCCATATTGAGACTTAAGTCAATTATTGGTGGTTACAGCATAAGACAAATGCATTTCTAATCTGTTACTTATTCTAACCATCTAAATAGTTTACCAGCTGCAAGTGCTGACATTTCCTTAGGGGGTAATTATTTAAGAATTAGTACTTTCACTATTCATCCAACTTTACTGTCCACCACCAGTCTGTATCTCTATTAGGGCACATTTTTCATCTCTTGCCTCCTTTTAGTTTACATTTAAGTGCCTTGGCTTGTATTTCTGCTTGCTTCTTTGTTATCTTCTCAGCAGGCACTACCAACTCTTTTCAATTTATGACAAGCTGTGAATGTCATTAACACTGTATCCCCCTCCCACTTCCACAGCAATAATGATGATGATATGCAAATGACTAATTCTATCCTACTGAAGTAAATAAGTCTTAACTCTCATTTACATAACTTGGAAGAAAGCCCCAGAAGAACACTTGTTACGTTTTTCCACTTTGATACAGGTACTTGAACCCACTATTTAATTTTTCAGACAGTTCTAACACAGATCACCATTCTAGAATAACTTGTGTTAAAGCGTAAGAGGATGATCACTCTCCCACATGGATTAAGAAAAAATTCAAACAAAATGGAAACACATTTCTTCTAAATATTCAAATATTTACGAAAGTTCAATTTACAAATGCAAGTGTTTACTATACCTGTGCACATCAGTGCTGTTAGATGTTAAGGACACTTCAACTCCATCAACATAACTTTGAAAATATGGTTTATTATATCTGCCTTGGTAATTTCTGTGCTTTGTTGTTTGTTCAGGGAGTGCTGCAGTTTGGTATGTTTAGTTGGGGGTTTGTTTCGTTGTTTTCAGGGTTTTTTTTTTAAAGCAAAGTTTATTCTTTATAAGTCTATGACTATTAATTGACAGCAAAATAAAAGGTTTACAGTGGCACACAGAAACCACTGTTTATGCATCAAATATCATGCTAGAAGGAGAGAATTCACCCATGCTCATCTCATTGTGGATTTTATCCACCATAACTTACAGACAAGAACCTAACCAATGCAGCCTCAGCAGCTCCAGCATTGACATGCTGCCAAATCTCAGGAAAGTCACAGCTTCTGATGCTCTGATCACACCTAGAGACCTGTGGTGCAATCCTACAGGGTTCACAGCCATGGGAGAGAAACAGGAGTGTCATGGACATGATTCATATCTTTTCAGATGAAGATACTAAAAGAGGCTGAGATGATCCTCCCCTTGAAGGCCTGTTCACTGACCACAACAGACCCATCTTATCACACAGACTGAGACCTCCTTCATATTTTACAGCCAGAGAGGTCAGAACAAATCCTTCCCTCCAACTTCCCAGAAGTTAAATTGCTAGAAGAAACTATGACTTGATCTGAGACATGTGAGCATGGCACTGGAGCTTCAGCCTCTTTTTCTAACTTTAAGTCAACTGCCAGACCTCACTGGGAAACAGATGTGAATTAATTACTTAAGTTAGCTTAACCAATCTGAAATCAAGGCAAATTGATCAGAATTTTCTTGGCTTGCCTAGTACAATTAAAAATATAGAGTAGAATTTTTTTAATCTGAACACATTGTATATTTACCACTTGCGGAAAAAAAAGTCATGCTACTGTACTTGCAGGTGCCACAACATGAAAATTGGCTGTAATTTTTATCCCACTGAAAATGACTGCTTTTTCAAAAACTTGATATAAGAGAGGAAAAGAAGTGTATGTAGTTTTTTATACACCAAATATTTTAATTATCCCGATAGACAAGAGAGTATTCAATGAGTTCAGATATTTAAGTACATTTTTGAGTAATATGTGTTTGTCATGTCTAGATCTCCAAGACAACATTTTATCAAAATATATTTTTATTATTTGAATTTTTGTGTTTCATTTTTATTTGCACATCACTTTATTCAGACCTTTTGTTTACATCTCACCTTCTCTTTCAGAAGAAAAACACACCCTAGGTCTCTAGATAACAGAGAAAGCAAGAAAAAAATTGAGTTATTTTCCTTTCTTAGCTCATTGAACCCAGACAGACTGTATCTTATTTGGTTCCCCCACCTCCTCTTGATATTCTTAAGAAGTAGATAAATACTCATTTTGGAACACAAGTCCTGCATATTACCTATTCTAAATTACAGTATCTATTAATGAATTCCCTTTATGCAGGATTTGTATTTTCCAGATTCTGATTCATCATAAACTTCAGATGTTTCAGTTAGTCAGTGCTTCCTGTGGTACCTTCAGGAGATCTGCAGTTCATTAGGATAAATTGCACAGACTTTGTACCACAGGTTTATGTCTGTGCTGCCACTGTCACAGAGTAGGACCCAGGATAAGCAGGAAATTGTCCAAAATGGGGAAGAAACCCAGCAGCCTGCTCTTCTAAAGAACTGCAGAACTGCTCATTTCTCTACCTTAAAGTCACTTTGCCCATTTCAAACTTCACTCATCCCTCTTTCCCTTTTCCCCACTTACAGTGACATCTTCACTAACCCTTCCTGCTTTATTTTCAATGCACAGCCTCCAGAATTGCAGCTGCCCATGTCTCACAGTTTCCTCCTAGACATCTGCCTCTTCTTCCTTGTGCCCCAAAGACCCTGTCCCTCCCTGTTCCCAGAAGTTATTTTCTTGTTTTTATAAAATTGAGTTTTGTCCTATCTTTGACTGTGCTGCCAAGAAGTAATTAGTCAACAGCACCTCTGAGACCAAGGTTAAAGTAATGCCACCTATCCTTAAATAAACACAGTAATATTTGTTCAGAGCAGCAGCATGGAAGAGAGTGTCAGAAGCCCTGTTATCAAAGAAATACATCCCTCTGTTACTTTTTGCAAAAATCCCCAGACCTATATTCCAAACTCAAGACAGCCCCAAACATTCCAGAATCATCCACATTTGCCATTGGAGGTACAGTCATCAAAGGCCTGTGACAGTCAACATTAGATACCAGAGGTGATTATCTCTTAGCTACTTTAGAATTTTATTCTCTGTGGCTATTCCCCACTCCCCAACCTCCTCTGGGTACAGTCACTAGCAAGCCCAATACAGACAATGGCTTGGAATTAAGAAAGGAAAGGAATAAGGAAAATAATAAGGCAAGAAGCTGTGCTTCTGCAGCATCTGTACTTAACATAATAGTATTGAAATATTCTGTGCATGCACCTCTGTGCAATAATCACTAGATAATCCCCATTGCCATCCACAGGAATCGTGCTTCTGCAGAGCTGAAATCACAGTAACAGGAAGATGAAAATGATTCATTCAGACAAAAAAAAAAAAAAAAAAAAAAAAAAAAAGAAGTTTATTCTACCCAGAAGGAAAGCAAACCTCTTGTTCCAGTGCATTTACAAGATTATTCTCTGAGAGAAAAAAAAGAAGTAGCTTTCTTTATCTTAAGTAAATTACTCCACCTCAGATGATAAACATAATCTACATAACAGAGATAAGTGGATAATGTATCCAGATTGTTACATGTTGTATTATCACCTTTATTGAATACATACTGTCAATATATTGACAGTAGCACTGTTAATTGTTGTTTTCCTGCTCTGAAAAACCCCAAAATCTACAAGGACAAACTACTGCTGCCAAGAGTAGGTGTTCAGCTCCACTGACTCCAGGCAAGCTGAACCTGCTGATGCCAGCAAAGACTGTGACCCCAAGTCACACTTCCCTCAGAAGAGGGACATGCTGCGGATTTCTATTTCTGTAAAGGCTTTAGCACAATCTGCATGCAGGGTGTGAAATGTGGCAAAATTGTAGCGTACTGAAAGGTTGACAATGTCCTTTTGCTAACCTACATCTTCAAAGCAATATTCTCTCATCAGCCTATCCTTCTTCTGGCCCTCTGCTTGAGGTCTTTGTCCTCTTCCCCTCCTCTCTACTGTGCATTAGAATTGAGCTCTGTAGCTAAGCAGTCTTCTCCAGAAGTCATCTGTACAGGCTAATTTTATATTCTTCTGAAAATCCACTCTCCAGTGAAGTGTGCTTTGAGGTAAATTTGAGGTCTTTTTATGTAGTTTTGCTCCTACAGGTCTTTCACTGTTTCCACCACTTCCTTCTCTACTCAATACTTCATTAGGTTGCTGGCAAGTGTGGAGGCTATTCCTGTTCCTTTAACTCTTTATTCTGGAAATATAAAATTCGTACCTTAGAGCAGAAAGTGGAAAGAGGCAATGATATGTAGGCCTTGGAGCAGGCAACAAGAGATTGTCACCCACCTAAACCCCATTAAAATTACAGTAATAAAAATCCCACCTGCAGGTACTGCTGCTAAAGCTGTTGGACTCTGGCTTCAAATATTTAAATTTCCCCTAAGTTAGGTACTTGTATTTATTGCAGAAACCTTGCTGACCTTATGCAGGTGAGCACAGATTCAACCATGTAAGGAGTTTTACAGAGCTTGGATAACTTGTATCAAAGATCTTAATGTTGTAGTTCATTGCTTTTTGAGGAGAGTTGTTCTTCACTGCTGGACCTCGCTTTGAACTTTATTCTGTGTGTGGCTCAAGGGAAACAGTTTCTCATTTCCCCTTCCTTTTGTCTTTTTCAATGACTACATTTTCTATTTTCTTCCCTTCCTTCGCAGGGGACACCTTTTATTCATTTCTCATCAGACCTCCTCACTCCCCTCTACGAACTCTCAGATTCTCTTCCCAACAGGAAGCTGCACTCTGGTGAAAAGCATCTGTTGATGACAGCTGAGTGCTGTGGGAATGCAGAACTGAGGAGGAAGCACTGCAGGTGCCCACCTTAGACTGCACATCTATCCTTGTTAGCTACTGCTTTTTTGCCTCCACCACATAAAAGACCAGATCAGCAACAGAGCACAGAAAGATGTTGCTTTTAAGGGATCACCTGCTGTCTCACCTAGAGATGTAGCTGCAGGTTTTCAGCAGACACAACAGTTCTGCAGCCTTCTTCACCTCTGTCTTTGCCTTTGCCTCCATGAAAAAGCAATGAACCACACTATAATGACAAAGCACATAGATGCACTTCCCATCTGCCCTTAAGGAGCCTTAGAAAAAGATGCCAGGAACAGTTCAGATCCACACTGAATCTTCATGTGGCACCAAGGACAGAATATTTCAAAGCAGAAAACCCTCAGAAGCACGGTGCTCCTATATAACCCTAATACCTTGCTTGAAAAGTCCCTGAAGTCAGAAATGTTCTTTGGCTTGGTACTGTTTCGAGCTTTAGATTCTATGAACAGAATAAGAAGCAAGCTGCTTCTGAAGAGAGCAGAAACCACGATGCTCACTCAGCGAGTAATGAGGTATACTCACTTCTATTAACCCTGCTAGACATCCTGGTGTTCTAATCCACAGACTGGAAAGGATGCAGTAGCCTTCAAACACATTTTAAGTTTTACGTGCAGTTTGTCAAGGAAAAAATAATTTAAGAAGGATTAGAACTTAAGGGTTTATACCACAAAGTGCTCTTTCCTCCCCTTGTCAACTGCAGTCACTACACTACAGTCACCAATACAAGCATTCACCACAGCAGCCTGTGCTGAAACACAAAAGCTGGGCAGCAAGCACTGCTTTCTCCTATATGACAGTCACTGCAAATGAACTCTAAAAAGAGCTAACACAGGTACATAAAGAAGCTGGGGACTGATAATGAGCAGAGCAGTAGAGTGAGAGAACAAAAAGCCAGCTTCTCACCTCATCACCTTTTGGAACACCACTCCAGCCACATGAATAAAGACAATCCAGCACAGCACTATGGTTATGCCTGCACAACACAGAAACAGCCTTCAAGCCCCACATGTTTCAGATATTCTTCTTTAGGGCAGTGCCCTTGAAAGGCTTCCACAGGCTGTTGGGTTTTTTTTTTTCCAACAAGATTTTTCAGAGGTTTATAAAATACCTGCTAAATCTTCAGTAAAATTGTCAGACAAGCAGGCAGAGACTTAAATCTCCTAGAATTAGCTGTCAAAGTTAATTGGATAGTTAGAGAAAATGATTTACTTGAAGCAGGTTACTTAGGTTCCTCCTTGTCTTGTGCTGATTATCTTCCTTTTCTGTAAGAAGATCTAAGGGAAGCTTGGAACAACTTGGAGCTGGCATCTATTTTTCAGATATCTGGGCTATTTGCCTCAAAAAGTAAATTGTATCATCACATAACTATCAATATTACAGGCATATTTTGACTCCATTTGCATTACAAGAGAGCTATGAAAGCCTGGTTGCTCTTCCAAACCAAACATGTAATATTATGTGTGGGAGTTCACCTTTCTTAATGTGATTTGTTTTCCTTTAAAGAAATATGGAGCTCTCATGTACACTTCAGCAGAATCCAGAGATGGGGCAACTGGAAGAGGAGAATTCCATAAAACACCACACATCACACTGACACTGAGCATAACTCCCCATCTTATTTTACAGAAGAAAACAGCATGGGAAAACTGTCCACCACTTCTCTTCCAGAATGCAGTGGGTCTGCTGCTGTGCAGAAAATGTGATTATGCTTTCACAATTATGCAGCATCTGACAAAGATAATTTACAAGTGCTTCAAAGAAAAAATGAAAATCCACCAAAAAAATCCAAACAGCTAACCAACAAAATACAGTCACCCACCCACCCATATACACAAAACCAAAAGAAAAACAAAAAACTTTGTTTCATGATTTCTAGTAAGTGATGAAACTAGGAAAAAAGTCACAAAGCTGATTGTCAGTTTGTATTACACAATATTTACTAAAGCATAAACTTCAGGTCATAACTGTCTCCTCCTTGACAGTGCTAAACAGGTACTCTTTCTACCATCTGTTCACCTCTTGTCAGAAAAGTTAGAGAAGACTATTTGATGCTTCCACCCTCCTGTCAAATTTGTTTGGAATTTGCTAGCTCAGTCAAAAGTATCTCAAGCCTGATTCACAGCCAGAAGGACAGAACATTTGATTAGAGGCTTCTTTTCTCAAGGAAATCAGGCTAAAAAATTAAAGCTGCTTAGGACGAGAGGAGCACTGTTGATGCTTGAAGCTTTAAGGCTGATGATGTTCAAAACCTTGAGAGGGTCTTGCCCATCTGACAAGATTTTACACCCTGTTAATTCTTTTCACAGGAAGAGCTACTATTCAAAATTCAACTTGTTAGTAGAAATTCAATACTTCAGATCACTACATTTAAAAGAAAAGAGGTACCATACAGACAAAATAGAAGATTCTAGAAAGTAGCTGTAACAATACTCAGTTTATACAAACCAAGTGTGGACTTCAAGATTGAAATTCAAACTTTTCCTATTTTATTCTGTGCTAAATCTCTAATATTTACACAATATGTAATGGAATCATTGCTCCTCTGATATTTCTTAAAGCAAAAGTTTCTACTATGACACAAGTAACCCAGAAATCTCCATTTCAAAAGGGGAAATTTCAGACATATCCTGCGTGTAAACGAAGTTAAAAACATGAAGGGTAAAAGTTCAAGAGTTTAAAAGTAAGCCCAAACTCCCAGTAAATTTGCATTTTTAAATTCTTGAGGATTTTATTTTGCCATGATCTTTGAGGTTTTAAACAGAAATATAATTTTAGAAATATAATTTTATATGTATATATATAAAGGTTTTAAAGTAGTAATCTTGAGTATTGTCAATTATCCTACTCCAGTCAAGCTTTCTTTTGTTTCTCAAAGGTCTAGGAGCAGTCCCTATAAGTAAAGGCTGGAGGAGTTAAACCTTCTCTCCCTAGAGGAGAAAAAGTCACAGCAGAAGAAAAACCTCATCCCAGTATTCCAGTACTTAAAAGGAAATTACAAAAAGGACAGAGGATTTCTCTTCACAGGGAGATACATGGACAAATAAGGGACAACAAATACAAGAAGTTTCATCTCAGAATAGGAGAGAAATTTATTTTTTACAGAAATAATGCTCAGCCACTGGAATAACCTTCCCCAGGATAGAGTCTCATCACTGTATGTTTTCAAGATGTGACTGGACAACGTGTTAGATAATTTAATCTAGGCTCCCTTTCCCACAGAAGATTGGTCCAGAGTATCTTTTGAAGTCCCTTTCACTCTGAGATAATCTAGATCCCAGCTAGTGAATGAATCTATGCCCAATTCTTTCTGTGAATGTCAAGGACCCTTAATAAGAGTGTTTTGGCTCTCCAACCAGTAAAAACACAGTTTAATTTAGTTTTATATGTCATTTAATGGACATTTTTATAACACACCCACACCTAGGTTTATGTACACGTACTCACATGTGTTGCATAGCTACAGTTAGTACCAGTTTTACTTCACAGCACATACAACAAAAGGTACTAATATTTAGCTTCATTCACTACTTCATGATTAAGCAGGTATAATTCCCTTAAAACTCACTGAAAAGATATAGAATTTCAAAAGCTGTTACACAGAATCTGTCGAGTGCAGTTTCTTTGATTAGATTATACCAGAGTATGCTTTGCAATTCCTATATGGAAATATTTTGTACATTGTCAGAAACTCATGATGTAATTTCCCCACCTGTGATCTTTATTTCAGCTAAGTTACAGATACAAATTATTAGCTCTTTCTCTAGTATTTAATCTGTCCTTTGTGTTCACAACTACATGATAATTGCAGACACTTCTTGCAAGAAGGATGTTTAAAGGGGCAGATAGCAGAACTGCAGAAGAGAGGCACCACAGATATAGAATCACTAAAAATGGAACCCAAAGGGAACAGCAGTGAACCGGGTGCTGCCAGACAGGGTTCCATTATTAGAAAATATCAGCTTTCTTTCAAAAATAGTTCTCTTGCTGCCTTAACCACCCACCCCTCCCTGCTCTCTCCCTACTTCCAGCAGCTCTGGTTATGCAGTTTCCTCTTCTTTTGCATATAAGTTGCCCAAAGCAAACTAATTGTTGCAGTTCATACACATAAAGAAAGAAAGCAGAATATTTTTTGGATTATCCAGGTTTTCATTGCAGACATTTTTCCCCTTAAGCACTTTTCAAAAATCTCCTTAGCATGTTGGACTTTTTAATGGTATCACCTCAAGCACACCATTCAATTCTGTAGAATGACGCATTCTGAAGAATGCTTTTATTGCACTTTTTTTTTAATCCAAAAATCTACTTCTGTAGAAGCTACTCCCATAAACAGTGTTCTGCAACAAATTCTGGAGAAAAAGTGACTCTATAAGACATTTATGGAAGGACTGCAAGGCCTGTGATGTCAAGGAGAGCAAAGAAAAAAAGAAACAAACTAAAAACCCATTACCTTGCTTTTAAATATATACAGGAATAGAAGACACTAGGTATTAGATCACAGACAGCTGTCTATTGGACCAGCATCTAGACATACAGGGTTTCAAACAAAACCATCTTAGAGGGGATTTTCTGACTTTTCTATGACATCAATATTTCTCTTCAGATCCCCCTTCTAGATGAATAATTAATTACAACTGTAAAGCAGAGAATGCAGACTTGAGTTTCATGCTGGTTGTGGCTGGGATAGATTTAATTTTCATCACAGTATCTAGTAGGGGGCTGTGTTTTTGCTTTGTGTTGAAAAATGCTTTTTCTATTATTGCTGAGCAGTGCTCACACTGAGTCAAGGCCTTTTCTGCTTCTCAGACTATTCAGTCAGTGAGGGGGCTGGTCGTGCACAAGAACTTGGAAGAGACACAGCTGGGAACAGCTGACCCCAAGTGATCAAAGAGATATTCCATAATATATGGTGTCATGCTCAGCATATAAAGCTGTGGAAAGGAGACCAGTGGAGATGGAACAGTCAGAGTGATGCCATCTGCGTTACCAAGTCATCATTACATGTGATGGAGCCCTGCTCTCCTGGGGATGGTTGAACACCTGCCTGCCCACGGGAAGTAGTGAATGAATTCCTTGTTTTGGTTTGGTTTCAAGTGCAGATTTTGATTTTCCTATTAAACTGTCTTATCTCCAAGTTCTCCTACTTTTACAGTCCCAATACAGGGGCGTGAGCAAGTGTCTTGGGTGGGGGGGGAGCTTGGTAGCCATCTGGGGATAAATTAAAAGGGGTAGAAAGAGAAAGCAAACAAGAGTGAACAGAACATAGAAAATAGTTGATATTTTGCTATAAATGTTATGAAGTATGATGACAATTTAACAGATAAACACACCAGCCAACAAGAGCTGAGCTCTTGCAGAGCTGTTTGCAAATGGTTCTAATTGTGTAATGAAGTGTCTCTTGACCATATCTTGCATGACTAAGGTGGGATTGTTCAAACCAGGATAGCTGTTGGCTGACTAAGGTGGGGAACAAGAGATAATCAGTCACCCATGACAGCCTTGGAACATCACTTACATTAATCATAGCCTGAGTGGAATGGTGCCATTGTTACCAGACTTTTGAAAAACTGCAGTGGTTACCAACTCAGATTATCGTCTGGATGAAAACTGACTAATGACTAAGCCAATCACCTTGAATTCTATTAACAGTCTTAAGTGAGGCCCATCAAGCTCTCCTGGATGGCAGGAGGCTGAGCCAATATCACCCTCAGAGTGTGATACTTCTCAGAAATTACCAGCTCTCAAGACTGCAATTCGTGTTGGGAAATTTTTTTTAATCCAAAAGCTGACAATAAGGCCTTGGCAAGTACCCCCCATTCCTCTAGGCTCAATCCTTTGTCCATTGAGAAATGCAAAGGCATTCAGTGTGAGCATTTCACTGAAGTCAGGAGAATTTTTGACAGACACCATCATACATTTATATTACATATATATATATACGTGTGTGTGTGTATGTGTGAATTAATCCCTATACTCTTGGAAGATTAGTATGAATATTGCTGTTTCAAATCTACAGTGACTTAATTATAAAAAATCCTATTGAGTCACTTTTCTAAACATTCGATTCATCAATGATTAAGTGCTGGTTGAGTCCTTTAGAGATAACTGTCGACCAGGTCTGGGTCTAAGACTGGATCCAATAACATCTAGATTCTGTTAAGAGTTCAGAAAGCTAGGGGTGGTGTTTGTGTCTATTCTGAACCTCAGGACTCAGTTGGAATGTTTCCCTTATCCTTTGCATCCCCATTCTCCATGCAAATCATTCTAACGTAAAATTGAGCCAGTTTTCCCTTGTATGTTTCTTCTAGTAAGTAAAACAGTGAGACTTGCCATAGAGGTTTATCACACTTCTACAAATTTTATCAAAATCTGCCTTTGACAATACTGTCAATGGTGATTTTTGAAGTGACCCAAACTACTCATTTGCAACACCCCCAACACCTACACAAAAGTAAGAGTTTGCCTAGCAAGTACTCATCATGAACTTATCTTTACATGTACTGTTAATACTCAGAAATTTGATTTTTCACCTAAACAGGAAACTCTGACACAGATAAAGCATTCACCTACATCTCAAGCCCACCAAAAAAAACAATTTAGCCTACTACTGCTCATGCAAAACCTTTTAAACTACTGAAGAAGACAAATTGGTTATCTCACAATGTAAGTCTTGGACTTAAATGTACAGAGTACTTTAAAAAAAAACCCTAAACTTGCTTCCACTTTTAATCCACATTTATTTCATCTGTCACTGATAATCCTGGAGATAATATCAGTTTATCCTCTTTTAAATCCTTCCTTAAAACCCACCTCTCCTGCAATACGTACAAATCTCTGCCAGATGGGACTGTTTAGACTAATGGTCATTTGTTACTAGCTTCAGCAAATGCATCTTTCTAAACCTTCTCTCATTACCTTCTTTTTCCACTGTCAATCTGCTTCTCTAGTTTTTTATTGTCCATGAAACATGAAATTCAGATATTTCAATGGTTTCTTTTACAAATAGAGCTACTCTAATAGTTTAAAATCTTACACTAATTAGCACTTGGAGGCCTGAAAGGAAAATGGAGGAAAATAAGAAAGCAAAATTACTGTTTAGAGCATTACATAAGAAAAAAAAAGTCAAATTCAGAATTTTAATGGCATTTACACATATAGTTAATCAAGAACTCAAAAATAAATGAACACAGAACAGGATTATTTTTCTGGAAATTCTGGATGGTAGTTTTTCATTTTTATACTCTCTTTCTTTTTCCTGAAGGTTAGGCAGATAAAACAACATGAGAGGAGCAGTACTTAATATGAAAAACTAAAAGTGACAAGGGCTTCTCTCATAACTTTAAATAAGTCATGTAGAATAGCTTCTGCATCATAAAGCATTGACACTCACAAGTCTAAAAACAAATAAAACCCACAATTTTTCTTGCCTTATCCAGAGTTCAACAAAATGCATGAGAAGCTACTCACATCCACTTCATGCTCCCACTTACATCTTTCTCAAAACTAAAAAAATATCTTCAAGACATTCATAAGTCTTATAACATTTTTTATCAATATTTTATTTAAAAAAACACAACTCAAAAGACCAAAATCAACACAACTTTATAATAGATTATCCTCAGATATGGTCATAAGCAGCTTGTTTTATCTATGCAGTTCCTCAGGATGATATTCATTACCATCTTTCTATTTACCTCCCACCCCAGGCACTCAAAATTTCTTCCTTTAAAAGTATTGCTGTCCTTGAGCCCCACACCAGGAATCCAGTACACACTAGTGACTCTTAAAACCTTTCCTATATCCTGCTGGGAGAGCAACAGGTGCTAGGGCTGAACTTCTAGGTGGATCCAGTTGAGCTCATTTGAAAACAGTGCCAGTGCTACAGCTGATTTTCCATTGAAGGCTGCAAATTCTGGCCCCCAAGAATTATTACTTTGTACCAGTATCAGTGGAGGATGTTGAAAGTAAGGAGATTGGTGTGTGGAAGAACAAGGTGACAGATTTACTGTATGTTCAGAAACAAACTTTATCACAGGCGTGGAAATATTGGGCTCTATGGTTATGTGGGGTGAATCTGCCATTCCCAGGGCATGTCCAGGCCATTTAGTGCTAATTAGTGGGTAGATGTGTGCCTGGTATTTGGTTTCCAGCATCAGGAGTAGGCTCAGGGCTGGAGACAGACCTGTGAGAAGGACACAGCATGTACCTCCAGGCTGAATAGACACTGTGGCTGAAAAGACATTTCAAGTTTTACCTGCACTGCTGGTCACAGCTGCAGCCCTCATAAAGGATTAGCTCCTAGAACTATAGAGTCGAAAAAGCATTTAGGTTGGAAAAGATTGTTTATGATTGTTGAGTGCAATGATTAATGCAGTACTGTTGAGGCCACCACTAATCACATCCCTCAGTGCAACATCTACATATCTTTGAACACATCCAGGAATGGTGACTCCAGCTCTTCCCTGGATATCCTGTTCCAGTGTTTGACAAAATCCTTCAGTTACCCAATATACAATCTAAACCTCCTATGGCACAACTTGAAGCCATTTCTTCTTGTCCTGTCACTTGTTAACTGGGAAAAGAGACCAATCCCCACCTGGCTGCACCCTCCTGTCAGGTTGTTTGTACAGAGAAATCAGGTCTCCTCTGAGCCTCCTTTTCTTCAGGCTGAGTCGCCCCAGCTCCCTCAGCTGCTCCTCATCAGATTTGTGCTTCAGACCCTTCCCCAGCTCCATTGCCCTTCTCTGGGCACGTTCCAGCCCTTCAATGTCCTTCTTGCAGTGAGGGGCCCAAAACTGAATACAGGATTTGAGGTGTGGCCTCACCAGTGCCCAGCTGTGGATGGCCACA
>JAHLSL010000040.1:12362665-12438775 GCA_025920805.1 Petroica traversi | reverse complement strand
AAAGCTCAAAAAAAAAGTAAAATGTATGCAGACTATCAAAAAAGAAATCCTCAAACTCAAGTTCTTGTGTATTTATTGGTTTAAGGTTGGTTTTGTTTGTTTTTTGGGGGGTTGGGATTTGGGTTGAGGATTTTTAAGTGTAGGAGTTTTAAAGTCAGTCTTTTCCTTTGGACGGTGAGGCTAGGGAAAGGGGATTTTATGCTTTATAATAACTCCACATTATCAACAACTTGAGACCTGTATGAAGACTTAGAATTCCACTGAGGCAGAGAACAGAAGGAAGCGAAGTAATATGAAAGAGAGAATAAAGATTAGAGCAAATATTGTAAAGAATTGGCTGCTTCCTTTCTGTGTACTCTGCTAACATCCAGCTGGCAAAAAGCCCTATAGCAAATGAATGGGAAATTCTGCCAGAGGAAGGACTTTGCAACCTGAGTGAAAGAAGCCAGAGGCTGTATTAAATACAATAGGTTGAAGGCAGCAGACTTGAAAACTGTTCATAAAAAGATATTTTAATCCTCTATATAGGGACATATTAAATCAGTTCAACAACAATTTTTGGTTGAAAATGCAGTTCCAGCAATATTAAAATGTTTTACTTTGTTCCTGTGTGACTTGCATATACTCAGATGAATATAGGTTGATATTAGCTTGCATTACAATTCCATTTTATTAATAACTTTCTGAGTCTAAATACTTCTGAATATTTCCTTCCACACAATAGCGTGCTTGTGATTTTCATCATAATTTAGTACAAAAGTAAATTTAGAAATGTTGTAATTATCTCCAGGTACCCGTTACGTAACTATAGAGGCCAGAGTACTACAGATAAAGGTAAACATCAGTGTTGGAGTTCAGCCTGTGTTTTCCGTCCCAGCCAACTTCCCACTTTCTCCCTCCTCTCCCCTTCCCTCCTTCTGACCCCACCAGCCCCCAACCCAAATCTGTCTCAGTGTGTGCTGTGCCCTGAGGTCAAGGTGTGATTCTCCTGCTCAGGGGTCAGGGATCTACAGGATGGTCAGGACCACAGAGCAAACGCTCACATGGGTCTTTGACAGACTGGGAATTGTTATGCCAAATTTAAGAAATGTAGGAAACATATCTGCTGCAGAGAGGATGGAAGATGAAACAGCATGTTCCTCTTTCCTATGAAATTGCTAAACTTCTTTGTGTGAAATTTTCTGATACTCCTGTGTGAGCATGAGATCCAGTAGGAGAAAAGGTGTGTGCCCACATTTGCCAAAATTATAGGCAACTGAAAAAGTGATCGTTTAAAGGAAATTAGCAAATATTAACAAATATGTATCAGTGATATTAAATAACTACATTTGTTTGCAAACACCAAGATTTTTTTTCCTAAAAGGATCACATTTCAAATGCTGAGTAGAATTTTTTTAAGTGTAAAGGGAGCTTGCAAGAAATATAGAGAGTTTTTAAGAGGCAATCAAATATTTTTTTTTCCAGAAGTGTGGGAGAGAATTAGATTGAAGGTGTTGTAGACAATAGGGCTGTTTTTGATGCTAATTAATTGATTTCTAGAGACTGTGTTAATAAGAAATTCAATTGAGCACTTAGCCACAAGTGGAGTTATATAGGTTAGGTGTAAAAATGTCTCTACCTTTCCTTCCAGCTACAATTAGTGAAAAACTTCCATGCTCATGGCTTAATTTGAATGTATCTTTGAAAATATCTGCTTCCTTACTGAATTACTGATACTTTTCAGATTTGTTCTTAGGGCTCAGGAGGCCTGATGTTTTCTAATCTCTTTTTCTGTCTTAACACAATTTATGGCATATGGGTTGTTCTGGAAGTAGGCAATGCTTTCCAGGTTATGGGCTATGACCTGCAGGCAGGGGAGGTAGCAATAACCTAGTGAAGTAAAAGCTAGCCTCCCAGTGATGTGTTTCACATCAAAAGTGAAAAGCATCATGTAACTGATTCACAGAGGAGAAATCAGTAGACAGAATTTAATCATAACCTGTGAAGTTTATTATAATAGGGACAGTACATGATATGACAAGTGCTGGCATGCTATTTTTTTACATATGGTAAATGTAAGAGAATGAGACAATGAAGCAATCTGCTTTAAAAGGCTGACAACTCTATAACCTTCAGCCCAAGGACTAAACCGCCTGTTATTCAGGGTTTGATTTGTTGCAGCACAACTCTGTGACCTTGGTGCAGTTTTACTAAGATGCTGTTGTTGGAATGGAGGTATGTCAGAGCCACAAAACATAAGGCAAGTTAAAACCTAGACAGACAATTGAGAAAACAATAGTTAGTAGCTCAATGGCTTGAATGAAAAAACACTTGACATGAAAACTTATTTGAAAACCACTTATAACTGTAGGGACAAGAAGTGTAGGCAATTAATATGTAGCAGCATCAAGAAACAGCCCTTCTCAAGGAACAGTGGAGGTTGATCCTTGCCCACTCAACCAAAATCAGCCTGAACAGCAGAGGCTCACCAGACATCTCATTTGGGGTGGTGGTGTGCCCATTAATGCTTAGCTTGATACACAGACACAGATAGTTTTGGTTATTAATATAAAAATAATGTCTTGTACGCTAATTTGTGTGTGTGTGTGTATAAATATCTTTGAAAGTGTTTTTGTATAAGGTACATTTTTGTCCATATATTAAAAGCAATCCTAAGAAAGATAATTGAAGCTGAATAATTGAATTATGAGAAACTGGTCAAAACTGTTGGCTAAATGCTACAAATATATGTATCAAAACTACAGGTGTAATACATGTATGGTGCTTCATTGTTCAACTGCTTTATTACAAGTCATTAGTTTGAAGAAAAAAGGTATGTCTATAAGATTATAGAATCAGAGAATGGCCTGGGCTGGAAGGGACCTTAAAGGTAATTTAGTTCCATTCCCCCTGTCCAGGGACACCTTCCACTAGACCAGGTTGCTCAGAGCTCCACCCAGCCTTTAACACTTCCAGGGATGGAACATTCACAGCTTCTCCCAGCAAACTGTGCCTCACCACAATCACAGTAAAGAATTTATTCCTAATATGTGATCTAAGCCCCCTCTCACTTGGAAGACATTTCTCCTGTGTCCTGTAGACATTTCTACGTGCTCCTGTAGAAAGAACAAGAATCACAGAAGAATGATGGAAGAATCACAGTCCCTGTCATCTTTCTTGCAGGTTCCCATGTAAGGAATTGCTTGATGGTATTAACTCAGATGTTACCATCCTACTGAATTTATGTAAGCATACATTTTCCCTTCAGTATGTAAAAAGTGAGTTTAGGAGGAGGGAGAAAGAGCTTCTGACTGTGACTATAGATACGCAGTTGGACATCCTGCCAAGGCATGTTTGAGAGTTGTCATCAGTGGTTTGTTCAGTGCTAGACGAGACACCACACACCCAGGATGCGTGTAAGCCTATACCTCTGCTGCTGAGCTGAGCGAGGTGACTCACTAGAATGGCTTTCAAACTGAAATGATTTTTCTTTAAAGAGTAAAATTCACAAAAAACTTCAAAACTCAGAAGCATGCCTGTGTGTTTGTGTGGGAGATCAAAACGTACTCATAGTCTTCCAGTAGGAAAGCAGTTATATGTATGTGATGAAAGGCTGAAGCGGCAAATAAAGAAATCCTGCAAGAAATTAATATAAGTTTAGTTTTCTCAAAGGACTCTGGGTTTCTTTATTGCTGTTATTTGCTTGTTTTCTTTTTCTGTTCTCCATTTAATACATATTATTTAGACAAGTAATTAACTGGGGTTTGGCTTAAACAATAACCTGTCTATCAAAACATTGTACCACAAAAGAAAGCTATAAGACAAAGAATAATGGAATGGAGAGAGAGAGAGAAATAGTTTAATGTGCAAGAAATATCTTTAGAGAGATTAAATATAATCCTAAGTAGTGAAATACATATATTTTACAGGCATATAAAAAAGTGATCTCTATCTTGTTCTTCTAGACTAGTTCTGAAATAATAATTAAAAGCAAAACAGAATTTGTGGTTTTCCTATTTTTTTTTTTTCAATTGGGAAGCCTCATTATTGGCAGCGTCAAAAGACAAATAAAGGAGTTTTATGAAAATTGCAGGAAATATGTCAGTATTAAAAGTAAAGTTGTATTTAATCTTCCCTCTGGAAATTGTGAGCTTCAGTCCTACAAGTACTCTATTGAATTCTTACATGAGTATCAATAAGCTCCTCTTTACCCCAAGTATTGTGTGAAGTCTTGGGCGCCACAATATAAGAAAGGTATTAGAGAGTGTCCAGAGGAGAGAAACTGAGATAATGAAGGGCCTTGAGGGGCCATATGAGGAGCAACTGAGGTCCCTTGGTCTGTTCAGCCTGGAAGAGACTGAGGGGAGATTTCACTGCAGTTCCAGCTGGTTTGTGGGGGGGAAGAGGAGGGGCAGGCACTGATCTCTGCTCTGTGGTGGCAGTGACAGGACCCAGGGGAATGGCCTGAAGCTGTGTCAGGGGAGGTTTAGATGTCAGGAAAAGATTCTTCCCCCTAGAAAATGGAACAGGGAAGTAATCACAGCACCTGACAGAGCTAAAGGATTGTTTGGACAATGATCTATGGTACCTAGTGGGGTTGTTGAAGTGCCCTGTGCAGGGACAGGAGTTGGACTTGATGATTCTTGTGAGTGCCTCCCAACTCAGAATATTCTATAATTCTATAATGAATGACTTAGTTAAGCATGTCAGGAAAACTATCTAGTATATTTTCTTAAAGGCATTATTTTCCTGTGTTGTGAATTCCATGATTGTCATTATCCCAGAAGTGAGAAAGGGTGGGAAAGAATTTAGCAGCAGTTTTACTGTTGTTTATTTTTACCTGAAGATGAAAGAAGAAATAAATTGCTATTTAAATCTTGAAAATTCTCACAGGGCCTTTTATCATTCAAAATATCTGCAATTTTCATAACACCCTCTCCTCTTCTTGCGGGTCTTCCAGAGAAATTCTGGGTGCGATTTATCAACTAGGTTGCTTTCATAACAGAAACAGAAAGTTATAAAAAAAATGTTTAATAGCAGAAACAGTAATATATGCTAATGTGTGCTAATTCACACCTTTATACACACAGAGAAAATCTCTGCTAAAGAAATTTAGCAATTTTCCAGTTAAATTTGGAATTCTGTTCCTTATTTATGTTTAAGAAATAATTCTCTTGATATTTCTTGTCTTTTAATGATTTGGTTCCCATATGCATATTTTACTGTAAAATTTATTTTAAAAATTCAAGTTTTAATCCAGAACCTGAACTCAATTTAAGGCCTTAAAGAGTATGAAAGAAAAAAATCTAGAAGTGTTACTATTGGTTAATTTAGCTTAATTTTAATGCTTATCCTAGGCTACATACGATTTCACAAACCAGTGCTAACTGTGTACCAACAACTTGTTTTCTCTTTTCCTTCTGAGAGAACCTCTGTAGTACTATTCAAATGCTCTCAAAAGGAAAATTTTAATTTAAAAATTCTTAATATAATTAGAAATCAACAATATCAATAAAAATTACTTTAAATTCTCAGCTAGTTTCTTCTTTCCTAGATAATTTCATATCTTAGTCTTGGTAATGAAAACAGGTGAATCTTTTCTAATGTTATTTGCAGCTGGTTTAAATTTTGTTCCAATTTTTTATCCCATTTACTCAATACTCTTCAACTCTCATTTGCTTTGGGAAATGAGATTTGGGAAAGCAAATGAGAAATATTTTCATTAATCTTAGTTTCTGATTAAGTTTACAAAAACTAAATTCTAGACTCATAAGACTATTTAATTTCTGCTCTTATCTTTGCAGGCTGCTGAATATTTTGCTTAGCACTTACCTGGATTCTTGCTAATTTTGAACATGGCTACAGTGTAATACATTATGAGAAATGTGAAAAGCACAGTTTTCTTTAGTTGCTATGCCACTCAGACCATCTTCTGCTGTGAGGGCACTTGATTACAAGTACACTGAATTAATGTGAAATACAATATTATTGCAGAGAAATTGTTTCCAAGTGGAATATTACCCCAGGAGATTTTTAGATTAAAAACTGAGAATAAACTTGGAGATATTTTAATATCTTTAATTTGGATAGGACTGTGTGATTTATGCATCTGGACAAGATTTAAGATGTACATTTTTGCAACGTTACTTTTCACAGACTTACAACTGTGTTACTCTCAAGTTTTCAAAAGCTATCTTTGAATCCTGCAAATTCCACACAAGACAAAATTCAGCTACAAATGAGCTTCTTTCCACTGCAGAATTTTGGTAAAATCACCAGATTAATATAGAGTTAGTATTTGACTTGGTTGTTAAATGCAAATTAAACATCTCCCTCCTCAATGTGATGGCCCAGAAGTCATGTCCAGCTTAGGGAGTCTCTCAGCCATCAGTTTCTCACAAGCCAGAAGTATTAATCTCTATGCCCAGATTATTATTATATACTACCTTAAAATCCACTGCCAGTCCCGGGTTAAGACATGTTTTTGGCATATCTCAGCTGTAGATCTCACTTTCTAGAAGGAATACTGTACCCTTAAACTAATTAGAAACTCTAAAACCTCTCACCTTTTCAACCATTCTGCCACCACTGACCCCATGGAAGGCCACAAGCTGTTGTGAAAACTTACAATCCTTTACAAAGCCTAAAGTAAAAGATAGCTCTACATTTTCAGAAACATGCAGACATGATTTTTTAAGGCTGTCCAAGGCATGAAAGCCAGGTATGTTCATGCACTGAAGAGTGAGTCGATACTGTTTTGTAATGGTATTTTTAATTGATTTTTGCTACAACGTGGCTCCTCATAGATCAACAGGGCAGTAGCATGGTAAGAGGCTGGAATGTATACTAAGGTTGCTTCAATGGTGATTTTATTGGCAAATTTAATTTCTTTTTCCTTGCATGGTGGATTTGAAATGCAACATAAGTTCAGTCATCTTCATCAAATCCAGCTATGTTGAGAGTGAGACTTATTAGGCATTTCATGTAATGTATGCTGACTTAGGTGTGTTATGTCATTTATCTTCACTTGTGAGCAGACCTCAGAACCCACTTGTGGTAATGTCATTGATGATTTATTAGTCTTCTCACTTGTGAAGATAAATGTCATATCAGACCTCAGCCATCATCCTTTCCCTCTACATATAAATCCAGATTCATAAAAGAGAGCGAGAAAGAGAATAAGGGAATTTTCCCAAATGGTTTGTGGTTAAGCGATGTCAAGCTTTCTGTGGTAGATATTGGACATTTACTTTAATAAATCTTGTTGTTTGAACATTTCTTCTTTGACATATCCCTTCAGGCAGATGCCACTGAAACATTCAGGTGCTTCCCTTCAAGCTGCACAGAGGATTTTTTCCCTAGGAACGCCAGCAGTGATTGGTAAAAGCCCTTTTAAAAGCTTTACCAGAGGAAATGGCTGGCAGACAGAGAGGTACATTTGTCAGATCCACAGAAGGGCAAAGTCCCCATTTAGAAACGAAACTTGAATACCACTTACATGTATCTTTGGTCCAATTTTATGGGCTTTCATATATCACTCAAAACTCAAAGACAGAACTGTGAACAAAGTAGAATAAAACAAGACTGAAGACTGAGCACCATTCTGGCTCATTTCTGTTCCATGGACACTGTTACAAAGGATCACAAATCAGGTAAATCCGATTTTATATTTTGAATCTTAAAGCCTGTGATCACTTTTTTAATGTGCAGGATATAATACCCAGATGAAGTTAAGCAGTTCTTTGACAGGTTGAATTAGAGTTATTTCAGATATACCCCTTGCCATGCTGCAGATCTATAGGAAAAGGATACAAATTGTGCCATTTTAATTTAAGTCTTCATGAATTACTTTTAACAGCTGAAGATGTTTAGATTATCAGAGAACCTGCTTTGTAGAGTGACTTTCTGATGAAAAAACCAACCCAAGCAACAAATAGTCTTCTTGAGTGTGCAGTCTTTTTTCATAATGGCAAAAGGCACTTAGGGGTGGTCCACTTAACTTGTCCTGGTGGGAACCCATCATGAAACCTGAACCCAGAAAGCAACTTTATTTCTGTGCAGAAACAACTAAATTGCCTTCCAGGAAAAAAAAAAAAAAAAAAAAAAAGCAAAGAAAAAAAACCCAGATGGTTTTGTTGAAAGCCACCATATAACATCATGACAGCTAAGCTCACTGAGAGCACTCACACCTCCAACCTGGCTGTCTCCTGTAAGAACAATGGTTCTTAAGCTTTAATTTTCCTGCATTCATTCATCCTGCAGGTCCCAAATTTGATTAAATCTTGGCCAAACTTCTCTGCCCTTAGATTTCTTTTTCAGAGGGGAAAAAAGGCAAAGAAAAAAAAAAAAAAAAAAAAAAGGAAGAGTTTTTTTGGAATCTGTTTCTTATGAAATGGACAAGGAATATTTTAAATGTATACTCTTGCGTGCTTGCATAAATAAATAAATATACATATATACAGACACCCACATTTGTATAAAGGCCCACCATGGCAACATAAAACATATTGAAATACCCATCCTACATGCTGCATTATATCTTCCTGGAACTAGTAGATATCATCCCAAAAGAAATACCTTTACAAGCTGGAGTTCAGTTAACACTAAACATTTCTGAAGAAAAAGAAGCCAACACGTGGCTAAAAATGCCTTATGCCATATGTCTGTTTCAGTGTTAATATGATTTATGGGGGTTTTGGACCACAGTACAATCTCTTCACAAACTTTTCCTGTCTGAGAAATACGTATGACTTATATTTCTCTATTTAATGCTGCTGGGCCAAAAGGGAGAGAAACAGGGGGTGAGGATGATTTTTATTTGGAGTACATGAGATCTGCCCAGAGTTTTCATGCTGAGCTTTATAAAACACACAGAACTCATTTCTCATTGTTCCTTTAGAGGAGTTTGTGGCTATCTGCCATAGCTCCCCTCAGACATAGGTGTTTACTCCAGGAAAACCTGATACGAGAGAGAGATGATATGCTAAACCAGGAGCCAGGAGTGTCTGTGCCTAGAGACTGGCCCAATTTTTTGCAAACACAGATGTGAAGAGCATGTGGCATGGTATCCTGGTGGGAAAGACTTGGTGGAAACCCCTAAAACTGGTAGAAGTGGTATGGGAGCTGTTAAAATGGGGCTTGGTTCTGAATCTGGACAGAAATTTTTCACTGTGGGCAACCCAGCTGGCCTATAACTATTAACCACATCCTGAGAATGAAGGTGGAATGGAAATGTGTTAAATCAATGCCTCTGTTTCACAGACAAACAAAAAAACAAACGAACCAAGGGATAATCGCTTAACATAATTTCAGCTTATTTTTGCATAAAATAGCTCTACTTGCAAAAATAAGATTTAATTTTAGATTTGTGGATTTGCCAAACAATATCTGCAGGAAAAAAATTGCTTGTAGAAGCAAGGCACGGGATTTGGCTTACTTTGGGTACAGTCCAGAGATTTCTGTTTCACAAACAGCTGATGATCACTCAGCTCATCACAAGCTCAGGAGAGATACACTATTTATATTTGTGCAGTATAAAGTTTGCTTCAACAACAACTATGAAATTGGACCATGTATTTCCTAAGAAATTGAATGGCACCCTTTTCCTGGAAGTTTAGAAGGACATCTGAACACCTGTTTTACAGACAGTATCCCCATGGTTTAATTCTGCTATTAACAAATCACAAATATGGCCTCAGCTTCATGGGAGTAAAGCTGAAACACTGACGGAAAAGCATGCTGGGTGGGTTACTCAAAATATTAGCTCAGCACTCTGCTTCTGCCTTACACCATTGTGCTCTCTTTTCAAATATGTTAGAAATGGTGCAAAGAAACCCAAATCCTAAACAGAATGCAAACATATGTTCTGTTAGAGAATTTAATTTCTTTTTGTCCTCGATCTTTTAGACCTTCCTGAGAGCAGCCTGAAAAAATTCTATGCCCTAATCATATCTCTCTTCATAATGCTGACATTGAATTAAATCACCCCAGAAACATAGCACCAATTATGTTACGATTAAAAATTAGTCCTTGTTGCACCATAGGTCGAGTCAAATTCCAATACTGTGAGTGCATAACTGATTCTTCAAGCTTATAAGGATTTAGACAATGCTTAAATCACTATGTATATTTATATATAATGCCATTCTTTTCTAAAATAATTCACATAATGTTTTATGACAGTGAAGAAGGAAAATTTACATTCAACCTTTAGTATTTATAACAGCAAAAAAAAAATAAATTGCTTTTTCTTTGATATGATATGATTCATAACACCTACAGCCTCTAATGGGCCACAATGTATATCAAAATTACTTTCACATTGCTTAAATATATCCATGGTATGCACAGTAGAAGTTAATCTGGACTGAATATTTTAGTTAACATGCAGGTGAATAGGCACTGTCTATATTAATACCAGGGGGATTATCCAGCACTCCGTGTTAGTACTATGTATTTGTTATTTAGGAAATACAAACAAACAAATAAACTTGTAGAAGAAAACAGACTCTCTTCCAAGCTTTTCATGCAGTGAGTTTGGCTGAGGAATCAAAGCACCGTTGTCTGAAGGTTTCCAGATGAGAGCAACCTTCTTCCAGGAAGAAATTACTAAACATTGCACAGCATGAAAAGCCAAGAAAAGAGAAATTATTTCCAGCTTGTGGAAGCATTCTTTCAAACAGAATTTTCTCAGCCCACATCCAACCCTGAATGTACAGACACAAGAGAAAGGGGGGGGAAGCATCCTCTTGCTCCCTCTTGTTGTTGTTCAATTAGCCAACTCATCAGAAATGTTAATGAAATACCAATACTGATATATGACTTGTTGTTGTTTCAGGGAGAAAACAGGAGTTTAATCAATATCTTGTCTCCAATGCCAGCTAAAAGCCTAATGGAATTCATATATTACATCACTGTCTTGCATGTCATGCTCTGTGTTCTGCTTGAGTTTTTTTTTTTTTTTTCAGAGAATGGTTTTATTTCATCTGGCAAAGCAATGCAACCAATGGCTATAGAAAGTATCTTCTCATACTAAACAGTGAACCAGGAATATCCTCACACAGGGTGTTTTAGTTTCCTGTAGCTGAATATGTTTATTTTATCTCATAAAAATAAGATTGCGTACCAATTATGCATGGAGTAGTGAATTCAGCCTGGTTTGTGTATAATTGTGTGTAATTGTATATTTGTATATAAAAGTTAAATTCAAAGCTACTTCAACTATGTAATATGAATATATTGATAGAAAAATGATTATTCAAGACTCTAGTGCACTTTTTTTCTTTCCTTTTCAATAGATTTATCTAGTGCACTGAAATCCCTAGATTAGATTTTGCTATATATCTTGAGTTATAATTTAATAATTTAACTTTTCAGAGGTTTTGGATATGATTGCTGCATTGTGAAATGAATCTATATCTTTGTTGACTAGGTAATATGAAGGTATCACTCAGGGTACTACAGCCTATTGAAAAAATCGCTATTTGATCAGACAGCTGGAATTGCAACGAGGCTGACACAGATGTGATAGGTTCTTTCTTTTCTTTTTTTTTTTTCTTTCCTAGAAAGTCTAAGGTAATTTAGAAATTGTTCAAATATAAAAAAGGCTTGGAACTGGCAAAACAAGTTGTTTAAAAATTATTCACAGAAAGAGCAAGATTGAATTTTCACTTGTGTATGCAAGGTTTGTAGTATCTGGTGTATCTATAAGATAAGTGAGGTCAGAGCAGGTGCACTGAGAAGGGAGACAGCTGATGGCTAAGCAGAAAATAAAAAAACAATGAAGGAAAGGTTTTTCATTGGGGTAGTTCCCGGAATTGGCTCAAGGCACAGTTCCTGGGCTGGCTGAAAGAGAATCATAGGGGTGAACAGGACAGTGTGGGTCTGCTCCTTTTCAGCCAGAGCAGGTAATGTACCAGCCTGAAGTGTGTAGGATCACAGCCCTGAAGGGATGATCCCACAGTACTGAGTGCAGGCGAATTTCTGCTCCTCCTTCCCTTTGAGTCCCTGGGCCTGTGTTTACAGCAGTGTGACTTTAACCATTGACCCTCCTGCTCCTGAATCCTGGGCTGGACCAACAGGAATTCTAAGAATTTCTGATCTGTTAAAAAATGCTACAGAATGTCTTTTCTTACTTTAGGGGTGTCCCTTTATAACTACTATCTCAATATAGTGAAGTTATTTACCTACACCATTGTTTTAAGGATGGCGTTTCTCTCCTGACTGTTAATTTTGATTCCAATTCATTATTCTCTCCCCATCTCAATTCTGACTGGAATTTTGTTCTGGTCTAGTATGTATCACAGCTAAGTTTTGGTGGGGATCAGTGTAATTTGTAAAGCTGGAGTAGCTCAAAGGGTGTAGACAAAGATCTCTATATTTCAGCTTCACTACTGTTGAAAGATTATACCCAATGAGATAAGTGCTGATTATAGAGTGTAGTCTCCCAGCAAACAATTTAGTGTTATGAAACAATCATTCCCAATGGTATTTTAAATCTTTCCCCCAGATAGTTTAAATTTAATCTTCTACAGAGTAGCAATTAATATTATAAATGTATTTGTCTCCTCTAAATAAGGTTTGTTATTCCATGGTCTGGTGATCCTCTTGTCTGGGAAGTACAATATTCTGAGAACTGGCAGCTTTCCCAGGATTATTCCTGAGAAACCTGAGGGAAAAACAAAGATACTGTAGCACAATGGATCTTTGATGCATCTGTTTTGGTGGCAAGGTACACACATAAAAGTTTTTTCCTTTGCTTAGCTTCATTATTTTTTAACATAGCAATTTGACACTGTGGGCTAAGAGACAGTAATATTTAGGGTTGTTTCTTTGTTTGTTTCTCTTTTTATAAATTAAATGTGTAAACCAGTGGCAAAACTATTTTCTCTTTGTTTTCTGTGGTAATTTCAGAAAGTAATTGTTGTTTGTATTTTGCAACGACTTCAGATTAATAGCAAATATGCACCATCAATTTGCATTGAAACCATTGTTAGATAAATAATAATTACTTGGCAAAATGCTGGCTGAAAATGCAAAGTCAATTAACTTGAGCGTTGTTCTACACTCAGCAGTAATTTATAAAGGTTCGGTTGGTGGGTTTTAATGGTATTTGTGTCTTTTCAAGCTGCTATAGCATAAAGCTAACACTAAGTACGTAGAGAACACTTTTAACTCCTGTCATTATTTTCATGTCTTTTAAATGGTAAATATCAGCAATTTCATGACATTCAGAACTACTGCCACCAAAATGCCCTGCTTCTTTTGATCAGCATATAAATATACAAAGAGATGCACTTGCTGTTTTAATAGCACTGGGCCAGATCCTCCTGACCCTTATGATAATTTTTTTCAGTTAGCAGGGCAATGTTTTGTCATGCCTTGAGACTGAGACAGTGCCAGCTGACACCAAGAGAATTACTGAGATATACAATTTTTTTATCTGTTTTTTTTTTGTTTGTTTGTTTATTTGTTTGTTTTGTTGGTTGGGTTTTTGTTTGATTTTGGTTTTGCTTTTTTGTTGGTATTTTTTTTTTCCAGATTTGTATTGAGGTCAAGTTGAAATGTTATTAATTCATATAACTTTTATAGCAAACATGGTGCCATTATCCCTCATAATTACGTGTGTCTCACTAAGTTCTAGTTGTTTGAGGGGTATTTTGCTTTCTGGGTTTATATCTTCATTTTGTGAATTCTCCATGTTGAGTAGAGAAAGGGGAAGAAACAAGAACACAAAGAAGCTACGGACGAAGCTTCTAGGTTATGAGATCAATCTCTTGCAGCACCATGCTATTCAGCTGTTTTAAAAACTTAATCATTTTTCTTATAAGCATTCAAGTTCATTTTGTCTGCATTATTTTCAATGAAAGACCTTTTCCAAATCTGATAGGCAGGAAGGCTCAGAGCCCATTTCTAAATTAAATCTAAATTTATTCATGTTCATCTTATGTCTATTTGTTCTTGTGTCAATGTACTCCTTTAGCTCAAATGGTTATTTTCTCTACCTTGTGCTCATTTCCTTGTTGTGTCTAAAGACAGAAATCCTGTTCCTCCTCATCCTTCACTTTTCTCTTCTAATGAAAAATGTCCGTTGGTTTATTTTTCATGAGGAAAAAAATCTTTTCTGGATCATCTTTTTCTGAACCTTTTCCTCTTGAAATTCACCAATCCATTTATATGCTCACTTTATTGGTGACAGAGCATTTTTGTGGTTCTTCAGCAGAATGGGGAGAAAGATCTTATATGCTCTCCCTTATTTCCTACCTCTACCGTCGTCAGGTGCAAGTTTGCCTTTACTTTGCCTGCAAAAACTAGTAACCATAGCTGAAATCTATAATGATTTAATCTGTAAAGCTCTCTAAATCATGTTAAAGGGTGTAGAAAAACACCCACTGATTTTTGCTGTTTTAGAAACATTATCTCATTATGTTACTAAACAATTATGGGTATCCGAAGGCACAAGTAGAGACATTTATCCTCCCCTTGATGCATATGCAGGACTGCAATAAGCCCATTAGACTTGGTGAGATTTATGGGTGTTTATAGAGGGAATAACAGGCCACAGTGGGTGGCAAAGGGAGAGAAGGAGTCTGAACTCGAGACTGGAAGCCAACAGCTTGAGCTCTAATTAATGCTGAGTGAATATTTTGAAAAAGATAATGTGTTCAAGAAATGCTGTGCTTTTGCCTGTTTTGTACATTATCTTCCACACTGTTCTTGACATCAAGAATCTATTTTCAGTTTACCTCAGCCTAGAAGAACTCTTTTTTTTTTAATAAGAAGAAAATGTTGCCAAAGCCATTTCTGAAATTCTCAATATTTCTCTGCCTTGCCAGAGATATGGAATTCTTTCTAGGCAGGGATACACGCTTGCTAAAAAAAAAAAAATGAGTAAATTGAGTCTTTCCTGTAAAGTGGATGTAGGGAACAAAAGAAGCTGGAGAACTGAGACCATAAAGTGCATTTTTGAACTTTCATTTTTCCATCTTTACACAAAAATAAGATTTTGGCTATGAAGCATGCGAGAGCCCTAAATTTAATAATATTTGTCTTTTCTTCAGGTGTTCTGAAAGATATTGATTCCGAGCTTGTCTGGCAGACTGATTTCACTTGTATCACATTTTCAACAAGTAATTAATTATACGTGTGCATGAATGCAACACTATTTTTGCAAGTTCTCATCTGATCCTTTCTTGGCTGATGTGATTGCCTGTAGAGACCCAAATGCATTGCCATATATATCCTACATACGGTTTTATATGTTTGTTGAGAGCATAAGTTTTAACCCACCATTCACATCTTTTCCATGTTTTGTAATCAGTTTTTGTGGGTTTGCAGTACTGTTTGCAAATATTATACTAATACAATTCAAACCTTCTTTTCCATTTTGAAAGGTTGTTGATTTAAGTATTTTGCCAGAAATTTCAATTACATTTTGGGCATATTAACTAAATTGATCTCTATTTTTCTGTTTTGTCCCTATTATGGCATTACTTCTATTTTTTTTTTTTGTAATAAACTGTGCATTTTTCTCTGTTATACTGCCAACCCAATGGCTAAAAAGTTGCAGAGCTGTTCCCCAAGCTTACTGTCCTCCTTACCTCCCTGAATGCCACATTATCTCCTCTCCAGCATCTGCCAGTTATACTTAACGGAAAATAGCCACTCCCTAAATTCCATCCTGTGCTCTTGTGACATCTTGGCCGTGTTCAAAAAGACTACAGGCAATCCGCAGCTCTTTCAGCCTACCTTGCAGAGAGGGAACTGGTTTGCTTTCTCCAACACACAATTTTCTTCCCTGTTTCCAAGAGCTGATTCAATATTATGTCTTTAATGGAAAATATCTTGCTAATATCTTGCTGAATAACTTTTTGAGCTCGCATACTACCTAGCAACAAATAAAAATTAAAAAATAATTTACTTTTTGCTCACATTGTGGTTAAAAGTTTTCATATCAGCATGTCCATATTTCTTTTTGCTTACAGTATTCTTTAAACATTATTACCATTTGCTATTATTTCCCGTCAAGGCAGAAAAGATGTAACTGTGACGAGTATTTTCCATTTTACTTCAATTTTGCCATTTTAACTTTCTGAAGCTGTTAAATACTATGAAAATAAAATTTCTTCCACTAGAATAAATTAACCAGTATATATATGTAGGTACTCCTCAGAAACATGAAGTTATAATATGAGATATCTCTTTATAGCAAGATATATGCAACTCAGAGCTATATCTCCTCAGCTGTTTTTCATTCCATCAGGTTCCTGATGGATTTACACTTGTTATGTTTTTTAACATGTTCTCACAATCATAGATTTCATCCTATCAAAGCCACTGAACATTATATTAATTCTATCTAGCATAATCTCTAGAACCATAAATATCAATGATGCCTGACATAGCTGTTTCTTCTGCAAAAAGAAACCAGGGAAATTCATGGTGGATTATGTGTTGGACTGGCATTTTAAGTTCAATTCCAGTCAATAGGGAAAATGTATTCCCTATTTTGTTACGATCAAAAAGTGTATGATCTCATCAGTAGGCATAAATGTACTTAAGCAACTTGAGGAAAAATTGCATCTTAACAAGGCACTTTATAAAACCTATGAGAAAACTACTTCCAACTGACCCATGGTTTGATCTCTTAAAGTAAAAACTGTTCTCAGGAATGTATGTTCTTTGCTTGTACCTTAGTGCACATGCCTTGCTTTTTTGGTGAGGAAATTGTGGGGTTTGCATAATAAATTAAAAAAATCCTCTGGACTGTATCAAATAGTTGGTGATTACAATCTGATCTCTGTGATCAATTGTATCATCTAGTTTTTCCCTAACCTGAAGTACAGATAGTGCATCTAATTAGAGTTCTAGCTTTGCACCATAATCTCTTGCTTTAGAAAGAGCAGTCAGTAGGTAACACAGTGGAGAAAGTAACTTGGCCTTTCAGTGGTGCTGATAACAAGTGAAGAGAAAGTGAGTTTGACTGCAAAGCCCCGGATTCAATTAATCTCCTAGACACTCCACGCCCTCTCAGACATTGACATTCCTTAGCTGGTAATCTGCTCAGGTCCAGAGCTGCATCACTGGCAATGCTAAAACCCAGTAAAAACTCTCTAGGGCTTGCCTGTGCTTTGATTTAACTTAGTGATGGTGATCCCTCAAAAATATTTTCCCAGTGTTTCATTTGAGGCCTGCCTACTGTGAGAGTGGTGTTCCGACACCACAGACCGCAGCGCTGGTTCTTGTTCTGAAAAGGCTTGTCTGATTATCTGGTGCAGCCAGTCAACCACCAGTAAACAAAATCTCATTTTTCTACTGATCTTTGACATGTCTGTGCAACTGGTTTTAAAGGTAAATAGGAAAGAAATAAGCTTTGAACTTAGATGAAGTCAGATATGATACAATTCCTCCTCAGCAGCACATTTATCAAAAATAGGCTCATTTTTATTTCTGAATGTCTAATTAGTTGGGTGCTAACAGTATTTGGCCTCTGGAGATTTAGATAGTATTTTAGAAATCTTTCTGCTCTGCAAAATCTGTACCATGGCAGACAGAATCACATTCATAAAAGGAACATAAGTTAGTAGTCTAATTAAAAGAAATTATGAATACTCTAAGTTACAGGAAGTCCCCAGGGTGCTTCATACACAGTGGAATTCTTACGGTATGAAGGAATTCATAAGTTTCTCCAAATCAGAAATTCCCATTTAGGGATTGCACTAGAGAGAAAGTCACTTCTCTGAAAAAATGGCATGCAGATCTAAGAATGTAGAACTGTCCTTGTAAGTTCTTAACTCAATAAATAATAGAAGACATGCTAGAAATCACATTAAAAAGGCAAACCTTATAATTCTTCTGTCTTTAATTTATTCTAAAGCTGCTAAATAGTTATTTGATCTTACATTTTACCAAACTGAATTTATCTTAGTTTCCATCCAAATCTTGTTTGGCACTATGAATGAATTTAGGTTAATCTGGCAA
Organism: Petroica traversi; assembly: GCA_025920805.1. NCBI lineage: Eukaryota > Metazoa > Chordata > Aves > Passeriformes > Petroicidae > Petroica > Petroica traversi. Next base: position 12,420,817 of record JAHLSL010000040.1, on the reverse strand, counting down.
ATACTGACATCCCACTCCATGAGATATGATGGACATAAAACAAAAGTGTAAAATTAATGAAAGTGAGCCTTTTATTCAACACAGTGTTGATGATTGACAAGCTCTTCAGGTTTTCTCCTCACTAAACTGCAAGAGATGCATTCAGAGAGGCAAACCATGAAAGCTAAATCTTGCCAGTTAGAGGGTCATGAAAAGTGTGAAATCTGTCACAGAAGTCCTGTGGCAGGCACAGACCAGCAGGAGAGAACTGGTTCCCATGGCAGAGATGCCTGTCCATCTCTTAGTTTATGCACTTCTGACCTCTTCAGTCTTGTAATGTGTTCTCCCCAGTGATCCCAATAGTGCCAAAAGCTTTTAAGGTTAACTATGAAATGGACCAGGCACAGCAGGGTGATGGACAGTAATATCTGACCAGGAACAGAGAAGACAACCTGGCACAGCAACAACTTGAAGTGACACAGCTGAACCTTCAGGACCTTCTTTGGTAAAGTGATATCAACCAGCTCCCAAAGGTATCCAGGTTTTAACATCCTGCTAACATCTTTCCTTCTGGTAAGACGTTTTTTTCTCTATTGCTTGTACTTTGCCCTTATTGAGTGGTTCAGAGAACCATAGAATAGCATAATGAATTATTTTGACTGGAAAAGACCTCTTTAGATCATCAAGACCATGAGCAGAGCACTGACAAGATCATTGCTAAATCATGTTCTTCAGTGCCACATCTACCTGTCTTTAAATGCCGCAAGGAATGAAGACTACCTCTTCCCTGGACAGCCGGTTACAATTCTTGACAAACCTTTTGGTGAAGCAATTTTGCCTAATATTCAACCTAAACCTTGTGTGGCAAAACCTGAGGTCATTTCCTCTTTTCCTATCACTTGTTACTTTGGAGAAGAGACTAACACTCACCTTGCTCATGACTTTAACACTCACATTCTTTCACCAGTGAAAAATATCTTCTGTTTAAGATGAAAAATAAAAATGTGCAAGCCTGTGAATATAAATGCATTTTTAAATTCCTAGAAAAGGATCTAATGTTAACCTTCTTTTTCCACTTTACAATAGGTTACAGAATCATATTATAACTGAACCTCTGATTGAAAGCCAATACTTCATAAAACCAAGGGACATATGGTAATAATTAAAGTAAATCAGCAGGCAATTTTTGCTGAACTTTTAAACTTTTACAAGGAGAAAAACTATAACATAGGAAGCCTGAGAAAAGGAGGGTGCTGTAGAATTACTGGAAATGTTAAGGATAAAATTAAAAACTAGTTGACCTCAGGAAAGATGACAAGTATAATTAAGCATACATTTTCTTTGGTGTGCATATTCTTAAGTTAGCAGTAGGATGGTCTTGAAAAAAATTACTTCATAATAGTTTAAAGAATATGTTTCATGCCCCCAAAATTTTGCAGTAGTTTCTGACTGCTCTCTCTCTGACTCCAATTTAATTGTATGTCACTCTCTTTTTCCTACTTGCCTTTGACCTGTAGTTACAGCAAGAAGAATCACTCTGACTTCGATGTGCCAGAAACCTCTCACTTTTGTACTGTATGAATTTTTCAGTGTAGCTATGATCCATAAAGACCATTGGCATAAAGTGCCAGAAGATGTGAACACAAATCAGGGCAAGCAAATGAATGCAAATTATCTCTAATACAGAAATGTTCCATTGTAAATTAATATTAGCTTATCTTTACATTACATTGTAAGAGAGAGAAAAGAAATTAAGGGAAAAGAAGATAGGAAGGGATGTGACTACAGCGTTTTGGCCAGAGGCTTGTAAGTGTCACTGATCGCATTTTAATGCTGAGATTTTTATGCATTCAGAATATTAAAACTTCTATTACATTTTCAATTAAAAACTCACATAGAATACATGCTATAGTAATAGCATGCTCTCCAAAGAAATTGATGTATGCACATTTTGAGGGAATGGTAATGTTCTAAATTTATAAACTGAGAGATTTGCTTAGAGAATTAGCTATAGAACATCTTTTACAAACATCATGGGACATTGCAGTCGTTCATTGCATTTTCTGTACTAAATTCCATTTCTTGAATAATCTCTGTCTCCAGGGCAATTATTCATTACCATTTAGAAGGAAAAGGTTCAACATCAAGTAAACAACCAGAGTCTTCAGAGAGGGAGCAGGGCACACTGAACAATGGGTATATGCTGATCTAGAAAAAGATTAGGTTTGGGCAAAACTTGTATGAAATTCTACCTCTGATGAAATCTCAGCAAATTTCTCATGAGTCCTAATGGAATATTAAGTATTGTAAGTAAGACACTAAAGTATTTTAGTTGTGCTACATTTTCTAGTCAGGGTTTTTGACAACTAAATTACTTACTGAACTGACAGATTTTTGGGATGATGTTTAACTGTGTTTGATGAACTGTGTTTCTTTAAATAGAAAGAAGGCCCAGTTGCAGAACTGTTAGCCTCCAACCTCCTCAGCAGTTAAATGTCTTTCCATTAAACACTTCCTTAATGAATATCAATAGTTTGTTTGTATCCAGCAGAGTTAGACAAGGAAGTATTTATTCAATATGGAAAAATTCATTCCATGCATTAAAAATTAATTCCATTATTCTTTCCATAACAGGAAAAAGTCAAAGAATCCTTAACTTTTATGAAAAAAAGGAAGACATAGGATAACAAAATTTATCACGCCACTATTTTTTTCAGGAGACTTCAATGCTTAGGTTTCCATTTTGTTGTTATCTTAAATCTGAGGTAGCTTAAAATTCCAGTGACTCTGCTGGGTAAGCCTGCATTTCTCTAAAGACATCTTTAGGCACACATAGCTGCTCATCTATGAGTGGATTATAGAGTTGCTTCCAGGATCAGTGTTAGGTCCTTCCTCCAGGAGTACCTGTGTCATGACTTCACGGCTTTGTGAATCTACCAGTGACTAATCTAGGTCTGTGCTAGCATGACACTGGAAAATTTACATGGATTTAAACAAAAGATGTCTCATACCCCTTGCTCAGTCAGGCTGATGGGTAGCACTCACAGCACTGTGATATAAACCAGGAGTGCTCTGTGAAAGGTGTGGGGACCCTCTGGGACCTGCAAAACCAAAGCCTCAAAGCCCACAGCGATAGCATAGCAGATTGATAGAGAAAAATTCAACACAGGTGCCTTTCTAAGTGTTATTTTTCACCACGAGCAGAATATGGTCATGACATAAAACTCATCAAGTTAGCAAGCTGAACCTGGAGTAACCAACAATATTGGTACTGTAAAAGGAAATAAATAGTTCATTCAGTAGATTCACCTTAGAGAGACCAGTGAGCAGGACCCTTATTCCAAGGGCACCAAGGTTTCACTTGCATGGAGCTGTTTCCTTTAGGGGTAGGAGCTGTAACCAAGAAGTGGAGAGGAAATAAGTTGGAGGCTAAAATACCCTCTTTCACATATTTGTGAAAATAACTGCCATTCTTCTTGTGAACTCAGGTTTGAACAGAGGAACTCCAGAGTGAAAATCATAACACCCCACAGAAACCATTTCCCTTCTATTATGTGTATTACTCTCATCAGCTCTGCAATTTGACACAAACCACTCAATTTCTGCCAGGCTGGCAACTCCACTTGCCTCTGTCATCACCTCCATCTTGGAAAGTCCTACCCAGCAACTGAGAGCTTGGATCCATAGCTGGACTTGTGAAATGCTTCTAATCTCTGTAAATGGGCAACAGCCTTTGAACACTGCCCTGTTTTCTCAGTGTACTGAAAGGGGGAAAGGCAGAAAGCAGAGAAATACCTGGGCTGGGAGGATACCATCTCCCTGCTCCCTAGCAGTGGGAGTGGGATACCCTCCAGGGTGGCCTAATGTAAGTTGAGGTGGGCCCTCTGCCCACAGGGCACAGACAGCACTGTGTAGGACTGAGGTGGTGACAGTGACAGGCAGCAAACCCCCAGATAGAGGGAGGGTTTTCTGCCCTAGAGAAACTCAGTATTTCTGGAGGCTCTTTGTCCAGCAGTAGCTGCCTGAGTCTGCCAGCCCCTTCCCTGGCAGTTTTCCCAGAGCTGGAGCTCAGATAGGGTGGACAATGAGCACTTGGACGTGGGGCACTTGGGGAACCCAGTTCTGGGCAAGGACAGCCCACACACCCTAGGGACAGCCTAATGACTGCCCCCAGCAGTGCAAATATCACAGAATCCCAGAATATCCTGAGTTGGAAGGGATGCACAAGCATCATCGAGTCCAACTCCTGGCCATGCTCAGAATAGCATGGCAATCCCACCATGTGTCAGAGAGTGTCGTTCAAACATTTCCTGTGCTCTGTCAGGCTTGGGGCTGTGACTACTGCCCTGGGGAGCATGTTTCAGTGCCCAACCATCCTCTGAGTGAAGACTTTTCTCCTGATATCCAAACCAAACCTCTCCCAATGTCACAGAAACACTGAATCATAGAATAAGCTGAGATGGAAGGGACCCACAAGGGTCATTGGGTCCAACTCCTCGAGTCCTGTCATAACAGTGAGGAGATTGTACCTGCCCCTCCACTTCCCCTCTATGGGAGTCTTTGTAGAAATTTCCAGCACTGAACCTTTATACATTCATTTAGCAGAGACTATCACTAATGTGAGAGTGCAAGGAATCTGCAAATACACTGGATGTCAACGCATTGTAATGATTTGCCTTCCTGGAAAGTAAAAGGCAAAACCAAAAAGCTTCAATTCCAGGAAGTCTGGCCTTTTGCAATGTTAAAACCCAATTTATTGTGTTAGCAAGTTTTAAAAAGAATATTTTAACCTTCAGTAGTGGAGTAAATGGATACTTCTGGAACTGTGAGAAATTAAAAACTAACTTAGAAATTTAAGTGAGGGTTCTGTGTAGAGGAAAGAATAAGTTAATCAACTTGTGAAAGAGACAGTATGCGAGGGAGAACCTTTTTATAGAATTTCGGCCAATACAAGCCCAAAAGCTCTTAAGAAGAAATCAATGTGATTTATTAATTTCTATTATGTTATTCTGTAGAAATGCCTTACAACACAGTAGATACCAGCAAAAGGTTTTAAATCAGTTTGTGTGGCAGAGAGGTTTTATTAGCTCCTGCTACATTTGTCCCACTTATCCTTTAAAGTATTTGAAATGTAGTTTGGATTAAGAGTACAGACAAATGCATGCTTTGCCTGAGGCTCCAGTTCTCTCTAATAAGGAGCTAAGTTTATAAAGGCAATTATGTGTATTTCATGAGGTTGTTTATCATATTCTAAGAGGGACTGAGGACTGTAGGGCTTAACTTGACCAGAACATAGTTATAGATACAAACTATAGAATTAGTAGGAAATTGTACTGAATTCAATTATATATATTGCAGCTTTTGAAAAAATGTAGAAGTCAGTAGACTGCAATACTGATCTTTGCAGTTTATTCATCTCTAAACTACAAAACCCAGAATAGTTAAATGAAAAGGAATCACAAGCGAGTCTGATGCCTCTGACTGGGTAACACCCACCTCAAGTTACAACACGTATCACAGCAATGTATTCACATAAACTTATGTACTCATAATGAATGTACTCATGTACTCATAATGTACTGTGTCCAAGATGAGCAAGACAATCAAAGGTCATTATAATCCAAGATTTTAATAACACATATAAGTGTATAAGAAGTTGCAAGAAAAAATTAAGGTATTAAAATGTACTTGGTAGTTGCTACTTTTTCAAAGAGGAAAAAAATTCCGAGTTGAAACAATTTGGGTGACATCATACAAGTAGAGATCAGCCTAAAGAAGTGCAATTATATTTGGTGGTAGTGACTCATGGGGTCTGTGCATTTAAAACCTAGTGCTGGGGTAATCTGGGGAAACTTGCTGACAAGTTAATGTGACTGCTCCTGGTCCTACAGACAGCTGGACTGAAAAATCCCTTTGGGCCACCAAACAGGAGCATGTGCAGAGACAGGAGAGGAGAAACAGACAGACACAGCTTAGAGGAAAAGCAGGGAAAACTTAGACTTGTGTTTAGCTCCTGTACCACCAAATTGGTTTTTCCATTTCTTCTTTGTGTCTGTTTCTGCAGTTAATTAGTGCAGCTGTGACAAAGGGCTTGAATTAAGGAGAATTTACTTCAATTAAACTGTGAAAAGACTACTCACTTGTGTCTTCACTCTCTTTAGCAGAAGAATAGGCTATATAGTTAACAACCAGAATAGGTTGCATTCAGAGTTAGAGCTGGGGCCAGACTTAGAGTTTATGAAAAAGAAAACCCATTACAAAATCCATCAAAAATCCAAATGAGTTCATCAAAACCAACAGAATATTAGTAACCTCTAATTCTTTGTTTATGTTTCTATTCATGCTGCTACTTTATCAGCTGAGCCCCCTCTTCTACTGACACTTCAATTATTTCTACTTCTGCATAAAACAACATGAGATATGTTAAATTTTTTAAAACTTTCTGGAGTGTAAATAGTAATTGTGTTGTACCTTTACTTTCCTCAGGCCTGCTATCTTTATCAGTCAATTGACTCTTCCATAAAACACAAATAAAGAAGCACTGGTTTCAACCATTTCTTGAAACTGTGTCTGGAGTTTATTAAGGAAGTGGTGCTTCAGATAGCAAAAAACCTGAGTGGTATCCTGTGCTATTCATTTTCTGTGGTACACGCACAGTATTGTTAAGAAAATACTTTCTTGAGTATAGAAATGAAAATAAAAAAAACCCGCAACATCTATTTAATTATCTAACTATAATGAGGAAACAAAATTATCAGCTTTTTTTTTAAACAACAGATGAAAGCAAATTTTTAATGTGATATGAAAAATTTGGTCTGATGTAGCACTCCACTGGATTTTTCTTATTTATAGCATAAAAGTCTTTGCCTTTCTTAATGCTTATATTTCAACCTTTTAAATCTGCTTATCTTTGAACAATGGAATTATACAAGCAATTAAGTAAATTCAGATATAATGAAAGTGAATGCAGCCCAGTTGTAATGAATAGATCTCTCACTTTGCATTTGATTGCAATTTGTTTCAGACTGTAAATAAGTTAATTCTGTTTATTTTTTTCTCTCTGAGAGCAACCATATTGAGTCAGATTTTCAAGACAGCTCAAATCTCAGAGTCTCTCTGTGGCCAGATAAAGTTCTTTAGAAAGTAGGCCAAAGCATTATGTGGAAATCTGACAGTCACTCTTAAACCACGGCTGCATTAATCTTTGCAGTATAATGTACACTAACAGACTATATTTTTTTCTTTTTTGAAAATAACTGTTAGTTTTTATCATCTTCTCTAGGTCTATACTTCTGAGACATTGTTTCAAACTGCCTATGGAAAGTGATGCATATAAAGCATCTGCAATATTGTTTTCTTTCTTGAAATTCTAAGTTACCCCAATATAGTATGGAATAAAAATGTAATAAAGGGGGTCTTAGAAGTCAGATGGGAAATGATATGTTGACCTTCCTTTGTTTCTGAAATAACAGAGTCGGGACATACATGCAATATGCCTTAAGATCTCCTCCAGATGCTATTACACCTCTCAGGTTATTTAGTCAGTTACTTATTTGAAGTAGATCCCAAACTGTTTATCATTCACCAACAGATGGTTTTGTACCTGCACTGAAAGGTGTATTAGTCTAAACCACTGGGTGGCATGAAGAAGCTAACACACCCAAGACTGATTCTCCCATTGCTTTCTGTGATTTATGGAAGATGTGCCATTTCCCTGACATGTCAGAGTCCCTTTTACTCTTAAAGTACTATGCTAATGAGCAAAGTAAGGTTATTCATTTTCATATGTAGGTTGTAGTCATGAGATACATGAGTCTGCCTCATGACTGGAAGTGTCAGTGTGCCTGTGCTTAAAGACAATTTTGGAGGAAGGGAGGAGGAAGATGTGGGTAGTGGAATTTTAATGCATCTCTAAATGATCCCTGCTCACTTTGCTTACTGATGTATACTGCTTTCTGATTTTTTGGTTTGTTTTTTTTTTTGTTTGTTTTTTTTTTGTTTTGGTTTGGTTTGGTTTGTTTGGGTTTTTTTTATTTTTTTTGTTATTATTTATTTAGCTGATTTAGTCATATTTACCGTCATAGCAGTTGGTCCCCGGTTCTGTGTTCATTATTCCATATCCTCCTATTGTTACAGCAGATAATTTGTATTGCATTCTGGTGGGCTGCTATAGCATGCTTAAATACAGCAATACTTTGTGCAACTTGGTAAGTTCCAAGTACTCCCACATTATTAATTATATTATCCTAACTTTTTAAATCCCTGAAACAAAGGTATTTATTTTCTCATTTAAGAAGTGGAGAACTGAGGCATGACTTATTTAAGCAACCTGTCCAGATCTGACATAAATCCTTACAGGAGACTAGGGATTTGTAATGAGATTGTCTTTCACCTCACTGATCCCATTGGCTGGTCCAGGCTATGTTTGCTGTCTTCCATGTTCTCATCAGATTAATTTTCTTATCTTTTCCCTGGTCTTTTTTAATTTCTTTTGTCTGGGTTTCAACATTTCTTTCAAAAGATTGAAAGTACTTTTTTTAGAAGAGATTGAACATATCTCTTTAAATTTAAAATATCTTGCAATACTCTGTTAACACAATTGGAATGTTTGGTTTATAATGTTCATTTTCTGTTTTTTATTTAAATGGAAGTGGGATTAAAAGTATCAGAAAGAGATAACAATATAGCTAATTCGCTATTTTGAAGTTGTTTTAAGTTACAAGAAGCACCTGTTTCAGCTAAAAAGTTTTCTATTTTGCATTAGGTTTTTTGTTGTTGCTTTGGGGTTTTTTTGTGCAATACTATTATTATTATTATTTCATTTTAATTTTTTTGTTTTATTTTATTTTATTTTATTTTATTTTATTTTATTTTATTTTATTTTATTTTATTTTATTTTATTTTATTTTATTTTATTTTATTTTATTTTATTTTATTTTAATGTTATTTTATTTTATTTTATTTTTTTAATCCCCTTAGGAAACATCAATTTTCTTTCCTGAGCAGAATATATATTTGATGAAGTTCTGTCTTTTGGTGACCATTTAATATTTTTAAAAAAATCTTTCTCTTTTGCAAAGTCTTAGGAGAAACTATCCTAGTTTGTTCACACACTTCTATTTGGGTGTAATAGAAAAATTATCATATTGAATATAATTGAGTTGGAATTCTTCTCATTGAACTCAAAGTCATGATATGAAGGAAGGGGGTTAAACTATTGTTTGGCTTGTTTGTTAGCCTTTTCAGACTGTGGTGTTCTAGGTTTTTCTGGGCTCCACACTATGAGTTTTCATCAGTTTTTTAATTTCTTATTATTGAAGTTGTGAATAATTTTTTGTGCCAGGAAAAGAATATTTGGGATTTATGCACAGTTCACTCTCAGTGTGAACACAATGGATACTTCTATCTCAGCCAGTTATTTCAAGAAGAAATCAGAGAACATCTGATCTTTGCTTCTCCATTCATCTTCTTGGCTGACTTCTCCCAAATAGTACCAAGTCACAGGAATACTTTCTGCATTCCTTACAACTTTTGGACTAAGGAAACCCTCTGATATGCAATTGGTAGGATAATTGGCAGCTACCCCATGTGCTAAAAATAGTAAGGAAACCATGGTGAACTTTTGCCCTCTGTTTTCCAGCCTGTGCATTTTCTGTGGGAGTAACACTTTTTGTTAATGCAGAGGATTTCCAGGAAGAATGTTCTGGAGAAATAGATTCTGCAAGAGTGACCCAGGGTCATCTTTAGGTACAGAACATCTTAAAATTATGGATGGGTTTTGAGGGCTAAAGCTTTGTTTAAATCAAGTGACGAAAAAGTAGAAGGATAACTTACTAAATTAATTGATATTAAAATTTAATAATAAAACAAGTGTTTTTCTTTATCTCTGTACTTTAGCAATAGCTCTCATTGGTGATCTCTATAATGAAACATATTTCCTTAGTGGAGTCCTCTATTTTTCAAACACTAATCTTTCCCAGCCTACTTGTAAGGTCGTTTATAAAACCCTCTCAATAGCTCATGGACTTTATTACTTCTTTGAAGATGCAAATGTTGTTTCTGGAATTTGGGTATTCCATATATTCTTGCAGACCCAAACCCACAGGTTATGAAACTGAAGGAGTATAGTGAAGAGTGTGTTTGTGACAGAGAAAAAAACAAAGACTTTTTTTTCTGAGGGTTGCAAACTGGTTTTGTTTACCCATTAAAATTTTTTACATTACAGTATCCCTGGAGCAAAAGTCCTCTCGGTTACACATATTTTGGCCCACAAAATGCATTAATTGCTTTCTCTCTATGCAAACGCTACATAATAGTAACAAAGGAACTGTGCACATCTAAGGTACAGCTGAACATTGCTCAGATGATAACAATTCAGTAGAACTCACTTACATGGTAGTGCAGCCATATATCATCTGAGTCCATAAAGGAAATGATGAATAGTTTAAAAACAAAATTATGTTCTTTTTAACATGTGCCTTTATTCTAGAAATTTGTCACAAGATAAGGTTATTTTACCCTGTGGTTAAGGAACCACAAGTTAAAAGACAGTTATTTGGGGGGAAAATAGGGTAAAATTGCAGCATTATTTTTTTTGCCATTGATTTTCCTTAGCTTGGCTTCAGCTGAAACAGTTCATACTTGTCCTGGGGGTGCAAAATTAAGTTTTGCACTTATGATTTTGCACTTAGGATTATGGATGCAACTTCTGCAGCTCCATACCCTCAACTTTGCTTTCCCACCTCTTGTTCTATATATCCTTTGTTTCAGAAATCAAATTTCTCACAGTGCTATGAAGTTTAAGAATCCTGATCTTAGGAGCCATTAATTGCAAAGTTTATTCCTTCTGTTTAGGTTGCTTTGGTTTCATTTCATTTTTGCTTTTTTGGGGGTTAATTTTCTTACTTGTAGAAAGGGTAGCAGTTTCAAGATTAGGATCCCGTATTTCTTCCTTTATTAATCCAAAAGTTTTATTTTTATCCCAAAACCATAGAGTAAACTTCTGGTTTATATTGTTGACTTCTATGACTTTACATCAAGAACATTGTTCTCCAGTAGCAGGCAGTGAAATGTCTCTAGGAAAGAGGATATCTATTTAGAGACCAATGAGGTAGGTGTCCAAAATACTTAGTCTAGACTTTTTGCCTTGGTTTGAATTTCCTTTTTATCTTTGTTTAGCACTTCTTAACTGATCGTCAAATATATGAGTTTAAGATACCGTAGCTCAGGCAATCACAGGGAAAAGCTGCTCATTTTACATAATTAAAGTAAACTAGGATCAAAGTGGTTTTATTGATTTACTAATGACGTGCAATTAGCTGGCAAACAGTGAGCTATGCCTTTAGGATCAATATGAGTTACAGAACGAATAAACTTTCCATCCTGGCTGCTTACAAGATGTTAATAAATACCCAAATCCCAAAGAGTTCCTTGTCTCTCACACACATGTGTACACACACATGCACATACACACACACACACAGAGGCGCACACAGTTGGGGCATCTCCACACCCTTTTCTGGGACTGTAGTATATGTGGTTGTGGGGGTGAATCCCACTCCTGGGCAGCACTATGATCCCAGAAACGTTCATTAGGCTTTGACCCTGATAAACAACACCTTGGCTCAGCTTCTTTTGAGCTTATCAGAAACACTGCCTGCCCACAGAAATTTATGATGACTAACAAGCTCCAGGGTTTTAACCAAAAGCCTTGGAAACTTAGCTTTCTTTCCTGAATAACAGCACAAGTGGGACAACATTTTTGTTATCAAACATTCAAGTAAAGTTTTCAACCTACATTGCAGGCAGGATGGGAAATTATTATGGTTAAAGCCATATGACCCTACAAGCAGTGGCCTAAGTGAGAGTCTTGACGTTCTCCTGGGACACAGTGACTGATATCTCCACACTCCCCAAGGCTCAACCCTTTGCCCACTGAGAGGGTGCAAAGCCATACAAGGTGAGTCTTCCACTTAGCCTAAAGGGATTTTTTCACAAGAATATAGCTTTAGATCTGTGTGTGTAAGTGGAAGTGTGCTATAGCAAATGTGCTGTGAGACTTGCTCCCTGAGATTCTTAAGAACATTATATTCATGAGAAGGTCAGGCTTATGAATGAATTACTCTTGTAATTACAGGAAATTCCATGGAATCTGTTTTTAAGTTATTTAACTTAAGCTACTGATTCAGTGCTGTTAAGCTTAAGTGCTGTTAAACTTTTAGACCTAAACTGTTGGTTAAGTCTGGGGCTAACTTTGGCTGGGGAGGGTGTTTCACCTTGTGACTGAACAGGCAGCATCCCTTATTTCTTTTCATACTTACCCTTTCCTATACTGACTCTTTCCTCACCCTCTCCCCCACGGCAGCCTCCACATAGATAATTTCTGTGTTGATTTTGGGTTTAGATTGATTGATTTTAGATTTTAGTCTGATTTTTCTCTATGTGCTTTAGCTATCAGGTTGAACCTTGCCAATGATCTTTGTCACGCTTTCAATTTTGTATTAGACCTGCTTTTGATGAGAACTTTACCAGTGATTCTTAGACTCATTCACAACAGTGAGTGACCCAGCTTTGAGTGTATTTGTGCTGTTCTCTCAAACCTGCTATTGCATAAGCCACTGAAAAAGACTGCAAAGGGTCTGCACATGCACACCTGAAATATAAGCTTTAATTGGCTTGATGTCCAGAAGCCACATGCCACAGCTGAAATTATAAACAGTCAATAATTACAATTACAATTACAAAGCAAAGAACACTTTTAATTTCAGGTCTCTAAAGAAACCAGAAAACACCAAACAGGCAAAAAAGAACAAACAAACAAACAAATAAACAAATAAGCTACATGAGCTACTGGCAGTACTGTCACTACTGCACCAAATTGTGTGGATGACTAGTGTAAATTTTGAGAATCTAGCATAGGGGCAGGGTGATTCTTCAGAAACTATAGGCAGTGATTTGCAGGATTTGATTAAAATATCAATGTAGAAAAATTAAAATCAGTTTTGAAGAGAAAAATAACTTCCTCCGTGATGAACTCAGCTTTAGGAACTATGGTTTTAGACTTACCATGAATGTGTTAGGAGCATTGATACTTGATCAAAAAGTGGAAGGCACCTGCTAGCCGCAAAATATGAAAGGATTTACAAAAACCATTTTTTTCACAATTAGTCACTTTGCCCTATAGAACACAGAGTTTCTGAAATTTACACTCCTTCAATCCAGTTTAAAAAATACTGCAACCCAGGATTTTGAGAAACCTTAGCAAATAAGTGTTTAATAGTATTTTAGTATTTTTTCATCTGCTATTTTTTAAACATTAGCATTTTTAAAATTAATTATTATCGCTGTCTGAAAAAATTCAATATTAATCCTTCTTTTCTTTTGTCTTCCGCATTCATTCCCTTGTCTTTGTCCATGTCAGATATTTTATGGGTTTGTTTCTGTTTATTCAGTTCCTTATGGGCTTATTTTCTATTGTTTTGCCTTTTTGAAAGAGGAGTAAAAGAGCTTTTTATCTTTGGGTTTTTGGGTTTTCTCTTTTTTTTGGTTGTTTTTATGTTTTGGTTTTTTTTAATATTACAGCTGGGATTTTATGTGGCACAGAACTCTCTAATAACATCTGTGCATATCAGACCACCATATGGGTGGGAGGGAAATAGCTTAATTTAGTGCATATGCATGAAGACTCGACTATTGCTGAGCTACAAATCACAAACACTACAGAGAATTGTAGGTTGGGGAGGGGTTACAGGAAACCAAAGGGCAAAGATTATCTCAGTGGCATTATACTGTTTTTGCTAGAGGTTTCTCCAGCATTTATCCAAAGCAGTGACTCAGCAAGCCATGTTTAGTCAGAAAATCATTAAAGGTTAAATCTTGACCAATATGAAATGAAATGTCATTGACTGAAAATCATAGAGCTGAGGGCTCCCAGGCTTACATTTATTCCAGAGACAGAGGATCAGATTCACTGATTCAGCTAAAGGAGCCATGAGTCCCAAAGTAGTTTCACTGATAACATATAGCCAGAAGCCTAAATCTTCTCTGGCTTCTTTTTAAAACTGTCTTTGACCATTACTGCTTTTTAAGTCCTCCTGTCTGTTATCATAATAGATCAGCTTCATATCTAATATTTCTGACATAAGGAACTTGTCTAAGTATACAGTGACTTTTACCCAGAGCTGGCTTGGAGAGGCAGATACGTAAAGGGTTGGAAGGGAGAACTCAACCATCACTGAGTTTCATCTAAATTTACTTGGTGAAGTGATACATGTGTTAAAATCATCTCTATTTATGGCTGTAACATAGCTGGTGAAGGGATAGATACATCACTGGAGAAGACAATTACTTTACAGACCTGAAGGCATTTGATGGGCAAATGATGTGCCACTACTGGTTCATTAGAAAAGACAAGTCAAAGTCTAAGTCATCTACCATCTCAGGATAAACAGGTTAGAGAGTGCTTGTGAGCAACCTGGTGACTGTTCTTGGTCAGGCCAGGGTGCAGAGGAGAAGCTCATTTTTGAAGCTCGTACTGCATCTCTAAATCCTTGCCAAAAGTGGCTTCCTGAGAAAGAAGAGGATATGGTTGTGCCAGACAGCTACAATTTTCTAAAAGAGTGGAAAGCACCGTATGTCTGAGGTCTGCCCATATTACTGAAACAAGGCCTCTCTATTGTTTCTTTTTCTTCTGTTTTCAGTGGTACCTTTCCCAAGTCATTAGCCCTTCAAATGGGACCTGAATAAAGGCTGTGCTTTGGGTGACTTACTAGTTCTTAAGGGTTTCATTTAAACTTACATAAACAGAAAGTCATATTTAACAAATCTGGGATGGATTCTAAGTATATGTTTTCAGACTGTAATTGTTTGATGTGTAATGCTCACTGGAGAAAATACATATAAAATTCTAGGATGCGGGATGAAGACCTTCAACTTAGTTTTTCCAAAATTGTATCACGCAACTAGACCACAGTCAGATATATCCTTTGCTCTCATTTTTATTTAGTTTTGAATTATTTCTTGCACATTGGAAAATGTACTTTAAATTGAGTGTGCTACATGAAAAATTTAAAGTGGATGTCAGCCTTTCAGCAAAACCAAATGTAAGGCTGTGCCTCTTTATCTGGACTGAGTATAAAAACAACCAAGTTCTTACTTCTAGGGAATGCTGATAATAGCAATAATGCTTATTTTCTGGAAAATGAGGGATTCTTCTTAACCTGCCTGTTCCTCAAGATAATGCTTTGTATAAAACACAAAATTAAGTATTTTATGACAGGTGTGTAGCACACAACACCATGTAAAACACTATGGAGTTCAATTTCTAAGAGAACCTTTAAGAACTGTAAATAAACTTACAATTCAAGCTCTGTGCTTGTATAGCTACAATACCTTCCTTCTCCTCAGACGTATGTGTGGGAGCTTTTTATTTTGTCCTGTGAACATACCTACTCCCGGTAACACAAAAATAACTGAGTATTCATGCGCTGTATTGCTAGAAGGCTTTTGGTCTGCTAAATCCTACATTCTTGAGTCCAGGTTGAGTTTTGGAATATTAATTGTAAGTAGCACTGAGTAGAAAATAGTCTCTTAAATAAGTCTTTGGTGTGCACAGGGAAAATCAAGGAGTCAAAAAAACTGTGACTGAAAACCTTTCAGGAGGAGAATCTGAGGTATTTCAATTAAAAAAAAAAAGAAAAAAGAAAAATAAGGAAAGAACATTACTAAAAACGACAGTATTATATAGAGAATTTGATTTTTGATGAACCCTTGATATTGTTATATGTCATGTGTAAATTATTGATTATGAAAACAAAAATTGGAAGGTGTGTATGCTAAAACAATGAGTTTTACTTTGAATAAAAACTTTCATGTTTTTTTCTAGAATTGGCATGAAGTATCTAAATTTACACGTCTTATAAATTACACAGAGAAATTCTGTAGAGACTTTTACTCATGTTTACCCACTTATAATATATTTTGGTACATAGTGTGAACTTTATATTTAAAACAAAACCTAATTATCATAACATTCTAATGTCAGAATGAAGCAATATTTTGATTTTGGAAATGCTAGCCAAGAGAATCTGATTGATGAATAATCTTTAAACTTCACTTTGAACCATATAAAACTTAGCGAAGTCATGTGAGGAGTGAACGACAATAGAAAAAGCAACTGGTTTTATTGAGTCATGATGCTTTGGTCATACAAAGTATTAATCTGGACTATCACCTCATAGCAAATGGATTTTCTTACTTCTTGTTCAGTATCTTCAAAGTTATTTTGAGGCTGCACGCTTCAAAGCCCAAAGCCTTGTTTCACAACTGGATTACACAAACATCCCAGATAGCAGACACAGGGAATGGAAGCAGTCAAGACAATGTGCTGTTAAATCTTCACACTGATTCATTTTTACATTTACTCTGCACTGTCCAACCAAGGTGAAAGAGATTTCTGTCTAAATATACTGACACAATTTCTATTAAAAGCCTCCAAAATTAAAAAAAAAAATGTTTCTTTCAAAGATTAGCATTATTAGAGAGATTAAAATAAACAAAAATTTATTTACTGAAAATTCAATTGAAAGCATTGGATAAGGAGGTTTGGTTTATAAACTCTTCATCCAAACTATTCTAAAAGCTGTCTTGTGTAAGTACAAATAGCAGAAATACACAGGGGAATCTTCTGTAGTGTCTGTGGGCACTACCCATTTCAGTACGGCTACAAATAAGAAAGTTTAGGGACAAATATATTTACCTACATTATTTTCCTGCAAGTCTGAACCAATTTATGGTAGCAAACTGGTGTAGATTTGAACACCTGAAGCCAGAGTCAATGTTTGAAGAAGACTCACGTTCAGAGAGCTCAAGTAATCCTTGCATCTGTACAATCAAAGATTTGCAGTGTCAAAGATGCTGGATTCAGACAAATTTGCTGACAACAAAGAGCGCTTCAGGCAGCAGCCAAAGTTTTGAAAATTTAAAGCTGTTTATTTCCAGAGTGCTTTCTCTATGATTGTGTGGGGGTTTACAGTGTACAACCTATGTATTATGGCAATATATTTAAACATGAACTTAAACATGCATATAAACATGAACTTCTGAAAAATACATGCATAAAGCACAATTGTGAATGTGGACTGTGGACCTGGTTCAGAGCCTCCTTGTTACGTTTCCTGTCATAGATCCATCCTGGGATGTTCAAGCCTCTCATGTTGGGTAAGTAATGCAGCAGCCCCTTCTCCAGTTGAAAACATGTCCAGCCTTTACTTTTCTTGTTGCACACCTGTGTTTTCTTGAAAAAAATGACAGAATTGTCTTGTGCACTGCTTTCATAGCCTTAGTGGGAGAAGGCAGAAATAAGAGAGATTGGAACTAGATGACCTTTAAGGTCTTTCTTGCCCCAACCATTTTGAGTTTGTCTCAAAAACTAGATTATTAGATGGTCTAAAAGAAAAAAAATTATGAAAACTCAATAGAAAATAATTCTTGGTAGACCTCAACTTTATAGCAGAAAGTAAAGAGTAATTTAGATGTGTTTCTTGGTATAAACCAGGGAGCATAATAAATTTGACGATTTCATTAGTTCCAAAATAAAATTAGTTTTATTAAGTCTGTTACTGTGGGTCAGTCCTGGTAGACAGCTAAGTACCACATAGCTGCTCTCTCCCCCCTCCTGCCCAGTGGGATGGGGGCAGAGGAAAGGAAGAGTAAAAGCAAGAAAACTTGTAGATCCAGGTAAAATGGATTAATAAGTGAAGGAAAATTAGAAGAGAGAACTAAAATAAACAAAAATGATGCAAATAAAATTACCACCACTTCCTATAAGTAGTTTCTGAGCAAAGTATGTCTAGCTTCCTAAATCCCTTTATTTTCCCCTCCTATCACCAATCATGATATTTTGTGTCCTCAGTTAATTCAAGTAATCTTCCTGGTTGCATCCCCTCCCAGCCTCTTGTGCACCTCCTGATGTATTCAGTGGGAATGAGGAGTGAGAAACGGGGAGGGACCTGATGCTGTGAGAACACATTTCAGCTACAGCATTAGTGTGTGTTCGGCCACAAACCCAAAACACAGCCTCCCACCACCTGCTCTGAAGAAAATTAACTCTATCTCAGCCACACACGGTGCAGCTGCTATTCATGGCAAATAATCTGCGTATTGTACTATTGTGGTAAGAATTATTTCAGACTGACCTTTTTCCAGGCGCTTCACTAACTGAGTCTGGAAAGCAGATGTAGTTCTGAAAACTAA
Source organism: Petroica traversi (assembly GCA_025920805.1). Classification (NCBI taxonomy): domain Eukaryota; kingdom Metazoa; phylum Chordata; class Aves; order Passeriformes; family Petroicidae; genus Petroica; species Petroica traversi. Next base: position 12,402,586 of record JAHLSL010000040.1, on the reverse strand, counting down.
CTCTGCTGTGAATCATACATTTAGGTTTTCTAAAAGATTCATAAATATATAAATATATGTGTTTATATAGAGATGCATACATGCTACAGAGACCTTTTCATATGTATTGCAGTGGAAGAATACTTGAATACTTTAGGGTCTCTTTTTTTTTTTTCTTTTTTTTTTCTGTTTTTTTTTTTCTTTTTCTTTTTTTCTTTTTTTTTTTTTTTTTCCCTTGTTTAATATTTTAGAGTTTTGGCTCATGCTGAACTTGTTACCCACCAAGACTTCCCATGTCCTTCTCAACAGAGCTGCTGTCCAGCAGGTCACTCCCAACTTGTGCTGGTACTTGAGGTTATTGCTCCCTGAGTGCAGGAGCCTACACGAGCTTTGTTGAACCTTTTTATGTTTGTCTCTGCCCAAGTAGTACCGTGTTCTGATCCTGAAGAACCCATCAGCAGCTGTATGCAGGCACTTCAGAGGCTGCTGGAAGTACTCTGTGCGACAGCTTGGTGAGTGAGGGGTGCTACCAATCCTGGTCTGGACTACCCCAAGCCCTCTGACACAAGAGCCCTCATTTAAGGGAAGTTGTCAGCTCTGTGGCTACCAGCTTTGCCCAGCTGGATTTGAGGATCTTGCTGCAGCCAGAGCATGCTCCCCTACCAAATGCTGTTAGGATTTTGTCCTTGTCTAAGTGTGCCTTAGGGGGTGTGCAGTGTACATTGTTGATGCTATCCCCGTCAGACCATGACAGTTACTGTTGCCTGTTCTCTTGGCTTTGATTTCCAATTCCTTTGGTTCAGTGAATTCTGAATTAAATATGTCCAGATGCTGTGTTTCTTTTACTGTGGTTGCATGTGTACACAAATAAGTGTTTTCGTTACTGACCTTTATGCATTGTAGGAGCAAGGGAGGCCTTTAAATGTAGCAAAACCAAGGTAAAAACCTCCAAATAGATCAGTATGTTTCTAAAAGTGAAAAGTGTCATAGCAAATGTTGTTATTCTAGAATACATACGTATATTCTAAAATATGAAAATAACTTCATACTTTCGACAATGTATACAGCAGCTCTCTACATTCCTTGTCACTGCAAGTTGTGCTATAAATCTCTGTCCATTTTTACTTTTTTTAATAATGCATTTCTATTTTTCCTGCATCATATGTAGTTTTCCTAAAAGCTAAATATGTGCTGAATCTATTTTTTATCCCCCTATACCAGTGGAGGTAAAGGATATGTATTTGAATAGTTCAGCACTTTCTTTTTATTTTGGATGATGTTTCAGATGCTTAGACACTGTACTGCTGTTAAATTTAGTCTCTTGAAAATGCTGTACTCTGGTAAAATTCACACAAGTATGCTATTAACAAAGACTTTATTGATATACTTACCAAAATACACATTAATAAAAATAAGACCTCATTGCTGCTTGAGAAGTATTTTGTGAAAGAAGGGGCACATTGTTACAAGGACTTTATAGCTAATTGGTATGATCACAGTGATTTCAAAAGGCTGTTTCACAAAATCATTAAGGCTAGAAATTAATCTTGGAGCTATATTAGCTCAGAGACTTGCACTTTCTTCACACTTTGCAAGCACAACCAAACTGCCATTAAGTTCAAGGTGCCCTCCATGATGCTTCATCAGAAAAGTGAATTCATTTAAGAGTTTTGTTTCAGCAGACTGTAGCTATAGACAGAATAGTTACCCGGTCGTGATTGACAGAGTAAGTGGTTTCACGACGGATGTGCATCCACAGGAGTCAGAACATTAGCAAGTCACAGTAGGGTTTAAGGTCACCCAGTTAACTTTATTGTTGCTGCAGTGTGCTTATATCTCTGACTTAAAACAGTCCTTCTTAAACAGGATTAAAATGAATATACATGCCTTCATTATGGCTTTGGCATTATTGCATTGTACCTAGGGCAAACGCCATCCCCTTGAATGCCACTTCCACATTGGTTCTTTCTTATCTGTATCCTCAGATACATTTTAAGAACTCGATCCAGGACCACCAATTTACCTGTCTCTAACCAATGCTGCTTTATTCCCTTCTGTATACATTTCCTTAAAGATGCACAGGAGCTGATAAAGCTCCTCTTTGCCTGGGACCCACTAGAGAGATAGGCAGCTGTAGTGACTGATCCGTAGATAGTGGCCCCATGCTATCTCCGTTCTGGCAGCAAGTTATCTACACTTTCCCTGTTGACTTTTCTTTGCTGGTAAACCAGAAATGTCTTTGAAATAAAGATAAGTAAGTCTACTAAATAAAATAAAGGCAGAACAAGTAGAGGAAGGACAGATGTAAACCACAGTCAGAATACTGGGCTAGGAAGGCTCTAACAGGTGTAGAAGAGAGGGACAGTTTAATTATTTCTGTTAATAGACACTAAAATAGATTGTCTGTTTTAATTTTAATCAGATGTGTCAAAAATCCTTTCTTAGTCCTCAACCACTAGATTTATTTTTGTTTTTTGTTGTTGGTATAAGTATAAAATCCTACTCCTACTTCCCATGTTGGAATTTTCTCCCCTGTGAAAGGAGTCATCTGATGGTCTGGTGGAGGCTTAGGAACTAAGGGAGTTCCTGGAGCCACATTCCTTTGCCTCAATGGTTTACAATATTGACTCAAAAATTTATTTGTTTTCCTTGTGCTTTCTGTCCTCTGTGTCACAAGAGTTTTCTAGGACTTAGGAGATGTCTGAATTTTGCCGTATGCAATACTCCAGACCTATTTTTACCACTGATTTTGTGCTTCCATGCTGGTTTTGCTAGCAATTTTTTTTAAAATATAATTTCATTTTTTTCCCCCCCTGAATTCTTTATATCTAAAAATTCTTCTTGAACATCTGTCCAAAGTCCAACAGGTTTCATAATAAGACTTAACACCATGTGAGCATCGAACAGGAAGGCAGACAGCAGTGAGGGTGACTTGGTATTTCATTATCAGATACAAGACCTGGAACAAGACTGATCTAACTTGCCCTGCTTGCCACCTTGGAAGACTTTTAGAGATCTGTCTGTTCCAGAGGATGTTCAATAAATGGGAAGAAACACGCCTGTATAGGCTGAATCAACCAAGACATGCAACATAAATCACCCACCTCACCAAATTTTGTCCCCTGTTTAGCCTCATTAAAAAAACAACAAAAAGTATTCAATGTGAATGACATGTGACCCTGAGTGCTTGCAATTAATTGAGCATGTGTACTGTACACCAAAGCACACAATTTTGTCTTCATGTTTTTCTTACGGTATCTCTTTCAAATAGTATTTGCACCATAAAATTAAATTATACTGACTGAAAAGAATCCAAAACACAGATGCAATTTGGTGTAGTCACTGAATGTGGTGATCACCAGGGTAGCTCAGACTCACAGCAGTGCTGAACTAGTGTGACAGACGGTGACGTCAAAAAGATGGACAAGTTTGGAATAACCTGCTCACCAAGGAACTTCCTTTGTTTCACAGTCAGTTAGCAGGAGGTTTGTCCTTGAAAGTGAAAAAGAAATCTTCTGCTTTACAGTCTAATTTAAAGCTTTTGTAGGTTTTGCTACTCTGTTATAAGGTGGATCGACTCGTTTGTTGTTGGGATGTAGGTCACCCTCTCTGTGGGGTTCTCTTTAGAGGCCTATCATGGAATTGGATTGCTGTGGGATGGGCCTCACTCTCAGCTGTAAGGTTCAAAAGCCGTCTATTTGACCTCAATGTCTGTCAGTAGGTTTGTGGGATCAGAAACCCGAATTCAAATATATCCTTGCATAATACTTTTAGCCCAAGAATTATCTTTTTTTTGTTCTTCCATTCTTTAAAATAAAACAACAGAGAAATCAAGAACACTTTTTTCCCCCTCTCTCTTTGTTTTAGCTGTGCACATATATCTCAACTCATTCTTGATCAATGTGCTTGCTGACTATAAGTTTTTCTTTAATATGAGTGGCAACATACATGTTTTCTCCAGATACCAGTTCTTACTGCAGAAAATTATGCATGCCAACTCTTCTGATAAGAGAAAATCAAATTGTAAGACTTGGATGATGATATTTTTTCAGTCATCAAAATGCATGCTGGAACAGAAACTACAACACTTACTAAAAACACTAACAGTATATAAGCTAACTAAAAATCCACAAATCCTGCCTGTGTGCACACTTAAGAAATTATTATGTTTTATATAATTTTTATATTTAAAAATAAATTGTAAATAGATTTAAATTTTTTTAATGTAATGTTTATTTTATAGTTGTTACATTGCTAATGTCTCTGTAGCAATCCCCCTTTTTAGGTAAATGTCTGTTATAGTTAAATGTCATTTTTGGTTCTGACATAAACCTTTTGACACAAAATCATTTTTTTATCTTGCTTGCTACTTTTCACTTACTGGAATTAATGCCACTAAATGGAACTACTCTTAATACAGTTATTATTTTTTGGGCAGTGTCCCTATTTTGTTTTTCATTTCAGTATTGAATGTTTATTAAAAACAGCAAAAAGCCCTCAGTTCTTAAGAAATTAACTTAGGTCATCATTGTCTTTACATTGTTTTTGAGTTATGTTAAAATCTCTCTTCTAAAACTTCTATGATGCAAATATGCTACCTGGATATCCATGTCATTGAATTCTAGAGTTTTAAAATGTGTAGCTATGAAAGAGACAATTTTTTTCTCTGTTTCAATATACAACAAAATTTCCTCTGGGAAAAACAAATATTTAATCTGATCTATATATGTCTTTAATCTGAAATTTGAAACATTCTGGAAACAAATAACATACTGTTCCTTTGTTTCAGGTGCCCTTTTTCTAGATATCGAGTTTTGGAAGCTTCTGTAAGCCTGTAGTTTTCTACACAAAGTATAAATAGAAGTGCTGGCTGTTTGGGCTTAAAAGACATTCATACTACTGAGATGAATGTCAAATTTTCTATCTTTTCATCTAATTCCATAGATCTTTATTTGGACTTTTAGATGAGCAAGGACTGTTGGAGTAAACCCAGTATATAATATACAGACAATTACAGTGTTCTATCAATCATAATTTTGTTTCTTGCTAGCACTAATTGTAGTCATTATACTGTAGTGGCATATTCATAATTCCATAACCCAAGAAGGTTAGTGAAAATCCTCTGAAATCTGAGGGGTGCCTCTGGTTTTGCATGACCATTTTGATTTACCATATGGTTTGGCATTTAAAAGGCACTTAACACCCTTAAAACTTAATTTTGACATTTTGTACATAAGCACTACGATGGAGACTTCAATTACACAGTTGCATGCTTTTTTAAATGGACCCTCTGCCTCATTCTTGCTGTGGTCCAGAAATCCTGAGAATAAGTGGGATGCCCCCACCCTATCAAATGGAGCAGCATAATTTTCTGTGGTGTTTCCCAGTATTTGAGTTAGTGCTTGGCAAACAGAAATGTTTTTACCATTTATTTTAACCTAAAAATAAAGCCCTTTTCCACATGCTTTGATATTTTATGATTGGTGTAAAAATTATGGAGTAGATTATTGATTTTAATATCAATGTACGTTAGTTGCAAACATGAGTTTTGAGAAGTGAAGTTTGCTTACATATTTTACATCACGAGTAAAAATAAAATTAGGTTTTTTTAATGTCAGTCTGCTTCTGAACAAAATTTTAATTAAATTTTCTTTTCTGTATTGCTTGAATTAATTCTCTCTTCAGATTTCCACGTGTTCAGCATGCAATGCTGTAAATTAAAGGCAACTCCCTTAATTTGGGAGGGAAATCCAGTCATTTGTTTGGGTGGGGTTGATAATGGAGATTTTTCTATTTCAGAGCATGAAGATTTGTGCTCAGTTGGGTTTGAGAGCTTTACAAATAGCTACTGTGTAGAATTCCCAAGGACAGAGCAGACTTTTTGTTCTCCATGACAATAAGGTGCTGCATTGTGGCCGAAGCCATAGACAAAACCAGCAAGTTGGATGAGTGCTTCCAGGAAAACATCCACTCTGGTCTGCCAGTTCAGACCGCACATGACATTATTCCCCGACAAAGTTGCTCAAACAGGCAAAAATAACTCAAACTGTGTGTCTGGAATATATAAGTAGGAAGATGCCTGGAAATTAGAGTCCTTCTCACTAAAGCTGTGGTTCCAGTGCCTAATAATTTGTTCTAAATTCTTATTTTTTTGAGTATATTAATGAACAATAACTTCCTGGGAGTAATTTAGGTCACTTTATAACAGTGTTCTTGATATTAACAACCTTTCCTCTAATCGTTACTGAGTTCTAGTACTGAACAACAAATTAACAATACAGTGCTTTTCAATCCTATTTTACAGAGAGGTATTAATACCTATAAACTTATTACTCTCCTTTTAAGTGCCAGACTGTCTGGAGAGATGAAGAGATTTCCATTTGTATAACCTACACTTCATACCAGTATGGCTTTAAATGTACGTTTTTTGGTTTTGGGTTTGTTTTTTGTTTGTTTGTTTGGTTGGTTTTGTTTTTTTTTTTCCCCTTGAAATATAGGCTCCTGTAATCCTATTTTCCTAGGTTATCTCCACATAGGCACAGGATTATGTGTATTCTTAGATTTCAGGAAATCTGAAATCTCTTATTCCTTCTGTGATTTGAAGTTTACATCAAAACTTCTGACAGAGTACACTACTGACATTTCAATTTGAACTATCTTCAACAATGTATTTTTGTCCAGAACAATTTGGCAGACTGTCATGATGGCTGATAAATCTTACTGTATTAGAAAAAGAAAGGAAAAAGAAGAAACAAATCTGAGATCCTTAGCATTAAAATCTTTCCTGATGAAATCTGTGGTTTGCACTAAAAAACGTTACACAACCAAGAACTTTTTTAAGAGAAGTGATATGACAAAAGGAGAAAAGCTGCATCACTAGTATCCAAGAATAGGATGCAGTATTGAGTTGTGGGGTTTTTATTTAATTAACTTAACTAGTGCTTTTAATTACTTCCATCACTGAGTGGACTTATATATGCAGGGTTTGCATTGTAAACCTGTGAAAACCAGAACTATGGCCATATGCTTTCCTATCTGATCTTATAAAGTGCTATTTTTACAATTTGTTTACAAGAACTCCTGTTTTTTGACAATACAAAATAAAATTACTGGTAAGTCTGACTTAAAATACTTCTGAGACAGTCTGTTGTCTTGATTTATTAAATTATCTTGCCATCTTACTTCACTTGAGGAAACTCTTACAGCTGGACATTGTGGGGTTGTTCTTTGCGTTTTTTTCTACAACCCTTCAAAAACAAGGTAATGACGCATGGAATTTTCTGAGAATTCAGAAACTTTTCAATTATGTCTGAAACTTGAACAAAGAGAATTGCTGTGACAGATGCTCTTGGCTTTCCTGCCTTGAACAGTTTCCACCACAGCAGCTAATTTGGTCCTGGTGTCCCCAGTTTTGTTTGAGGCTTATGTGGTAATTTCTTTCAGAAGAAACATTCAACACAGTATCTAAGGAGAGGTAACTCACATTCACTAAGCTGCTGAACAGGGAAGAAATTTCAGTAGTTTTTTTCTTTATGATGGAAAGAGAAAACTGTTTCTGAAGTAATGTATTTTAACTGCTGGGAACACTTACACCTTAACCAGTCTTGCTCTCAGCATAACTACAGCTTATTCTCTAACATTACTTGACTAGTTTATGAATATCATTACATGAGCAAAGCTTGGATTTTTTTTTTTTGCCTATATTTTTATTGAAACTATGTGGGAGGTACTGATTTTAATTTATAGACTCATTATGTAGTTACTGAGCGGTCAGTATGTGGGGAGGCATTTTTGTCTTATTTGTTTGCTACCTGGATGAACTGCTGTCTTGTCAGAAGTTGTAATTTTAAAGAATTTTCTTTTAAATTTTACAACAGAAGTTGTAAATTTGACAGAATTTTGAACAGCTTTAACAAATATAATCATTAGTCTTTCAACTTTTAACAAAATTGATTGAAGCATAATTATTTAGGTTTTATTCCTTCTTTTCAAAAGGCTTTGGTGTATCCTACACAAACTTATTATATTATTTGGGGGATAATATATGGTTTCTCAACATTCTCTGTTAGGCTACGGAAGACATTTTTAATAGGAAAATGAACTTACAGGATGTCTGTTGTAGATTGATGTAACTGACATAAATGAACATAAGTGTCTTAGTATTCCTGACAGACAGTCATAGGTCAGAAGCTACTAGAATCTAAATAACTTCATTTATTTTGAAGAATGGTTTGTTTGGTTTTTTTTGGTTTTTTTTTTAAAGAGATGCTATATCAACAGTTCATTAAAAGTATGATCATATTTTGGCCCTCTTTTGCTTTATCCTGCTAGTGTGAAACAAATTTAAATACAATTTACATTTTATTTGGATTGTCAAAGGCTGCTTAAGACAACTATAATTCACTTCTCAACTGACAATTTCTAATATTTCCTCTATGAGAAACTGGGTATAATTTCAAAAATCCTTAGGGCAAAAAAATATAAAGATGGAGTTGTCTGTTTCCACCTCCTGAAGAATCAGATACATTTTGTGAAAGAATCATAAATGAAGAAGGGAGCATAGCAGGTATTCAATTTCATGTTGCAGATGACCATGGTAGAGTAGAATTGAGTTTTGGAGAATAGTTAGCTGGTTCTAATTACATTTATTTTTCATTTCAAGTGTACGTCAGAACTCTAACGTGTTGTACTTAGGTAGTTAAATATCTAGGCCTGGACTTGGACCTTGAACTTTGCTGTGGTTCCAAATGCTGTGTGTAGAAATCCTCTTTATGATTTCTGTAATAAAATGTTTTAAAATTTAATAAACCCAGACATTTCCACTGCAGCTTTTGAATCCAAACCCCATTGTAACTATTGAGCTATGAGTAGCTTTTCTATTAATTTTTGAGGTTTTCCAGGTAGCTATTGAAAGCACCAGGAGTAATTTACTGAATGCTGGATAAAAAACAAGCTGAAGACATGGACGCCATGCTTCTCACATACTACAGGCAATGAATTCAGAGCCATGTGGAACTGTGTTTGATCTAAGCTATGGCCACTGATAAATGGAAAATCTTCTGGTAGGCAAGGTAACACAAAACACTTTGCTTGCTGAGCAGGCCAGCTGCTCACAAACAAGTGCTCTACAGGGGAAATAATTCAATTCAAATAATCATCACTGGCCCAGGAATGGAAATAAAAGAAGAAAACAAAGAGGTGATGAAAGTTAGAATTCAGAAGGATTGACAGGAGGTTCGATAACTTTTCTAACACCCACAAGCATTGATGGCATTTGTACATTAGTCTTTTATTTTATTCATAGTGCTGTTAATTTTTAAAGAACCATTAATATGTTTCATTTATAGCAATGAAATGTGCCGTCATTTTTGCTCTGAATATGTTTCCGGTATCTATTTTAGATTTAACCCTGACCTGCATATTCCCCACATGTGGGTATAACTTTGAAACTTATGAAATCATTGTCTAAGGAAGCTGAAAATTGCCCAAGAGTTTTTGAACTACCTTTGCTCATAAGAAATGCTGTTTGTCTACACCAGCAAAAAAATTTCAGGGAAGATGTAAAAAGAGAAGGATAAAGAAGGAGACTTGACATAAAAGAGCAAACCAGTGCAAACAAAGGCTGTTGAAGAATCTGACAGGAGAATAAAACAGCGGAAACCCCTGAGAGTCCCCCACATGCAATTTGGAATACTGGGGCACATAGAGACAATCTTTTATATTTTCTATGGTTTTATTTTGCTACACTGAATTTAGATATTTCTTGAGGTTGCCTCCTTGACTCTGATTTTTTTCCTTTTTTTGGAATATCCTCAAATAAACTAAATATCAGACTGTATTTATCAGAATGAAAACTCTATAGTTCATTCAACTATCCTTTCATTTGTTCATCTACTTTAGACATGATTACTAATGTCTCACTCCCATGGATGTTTCCAATAGGAAATCACCAGCGACCTTAAGGAAACCCCAAGAACTGAATTTGAATGAATGTTGTCATACTGCAGAAAGAGATAGTTTAATGGAGTAGTTTATACTCTTCTTGAAAGTATATTTCTCAGATATTGTTCCGAACTGGTATCAAAAGAGCCAGTGCTGTCACGATACTGCAGCTATCAACTTACACTTCAAGGCTTGAGCACATTCTGCCAGTAAACTTTGACCAGCTGTAAGTAGGTATAAGGTAGAACTGAAATCTGACAGCTAGCATTAGTTTAGAAAGCTAAGGCAAACAAAGGGTTCTGCTTCCTTGCATGTGAAGTTATTGGGAATCCAGAACCATTATTTTGTGTTGAAACAAGATAGACATCATTGCTTCATGCATACCATCTTGCCTTTTGCTGACTGGCAATGTCTTTGTGTTTAGTTTTCCCGATATGGATAGCTTCAAGCCCAGGAAAGGATAAAGACATGATAATTCTGAAAGGTTAATGCCACCTGAAATGAAATGTGGAGGCTGCAGAACCTGTGGCCTTAGGACAGATCCAAGTTGTCCTCTCAGGAGTTCACATCAGGTAAAATTCACTAGAATAATGAATAAATGTTTAGTTGCTTATTAAATTTACCTTCAACCTGTTCAATTGCAAACATCTTTTACTCTTCTGCTGTTTTGTCTGTTTTAAAGAGTCTGTCCAGTACTCTTATGATGTACTGGAAAATAGTTTGTTTGATTTCTTATGAATATCCATTTAACAAGAAAAATTACTTTTACTTACTTTTTCTTGAAGAGATAAATGGATTGGGTGACTGGTAGAATCAGCAACCAAATGAAAGAGTTCAGACATTTAAGAATGGACCTTCAAGAGAAATAACAGGAGAAAATAGTGAAGAAATTTCTAGGAGATGCTACTCCCAGAAAGGCACTGAATGCTTGCCTCTTGTACTGAGGCCAAGGTGAGGCACTAAAGGAACAAAGATCTCAATCTACTTGATTGCCAGTGCTGGAGATAGAGATGGGAGATGGCTGCAACTTGACCTTGGGAAAGAAGGTTAGGAACTGCATAAAGATCACAAAGTAGAAAAAAGTGCTGTACTCACAACTGTTGGCCACTATGCAATTTCATTATTTCCCTATATTTAAATACTTCAGTATTTGTTTCCCTCTGGAAAACTGGGAATGAAATTAATTTTGTTTCCCCTGCTTGGCTAACTGTTTTGTAGGGGATTGCATATTGGGATGGGAGGAAAAAACATTTTAAACATACATACATATGTGAGTGTGTGTGTGTATGTATAGGACTGCAGCTGCAGGTACCTGCAGCTTTATTTTATAAATAATTTCTCTTGACCTTCTGTTTAATTAGGAATAGTAGAGGTCAAAATTAAAAGCCACGTAAGTACCTTCCCTCTTCTTTAATACTCTGCAGAGTTCCTCAAGAGTCCAATACAAAAAAAACCAACATAAAAAAACCCCCAAAAACTTCAGACAAAACACATAATAAATCAATACAACTTTAAAACAAATATAATCAAAAAAATTTCCCCAAAGAATTCATAATGCCTCCCTTAGTCTGACTTGAGCTGTGAATGGAGCTTTCTAGTAGGAATAAATAATAGAAAATAGAGGAAATAATTGAAAAATAGAAAATAGAGGAAAATAATAGAAAAAGCTGTATAACTAGGAAGAAAATTCCTAGAACTTTAATAAAATAACTGCTGAATAAGATTTTAATAACATTTTACAGTTTGTTTACTTACTGAAAAACTGAACAGGAGTGGGGAACAAAATTAATTAGAATAAAATACTGCTTTCTTTCTAATATTTGACAAAATTTGTTCTTTTTAAAAAAAAAGAACATCTACAAACAAAATTTACCTTTCAAGTAAAGTAAAGAAAAAAAAAAACAAGCACAAAACCCCCTGATTTTGGTAAAGAACACTGCATCTGTACTGTATCTATTTTGGCATAAGAGTGACCATCCAGGGTGGGAGAACTCTGTATCTGACTTCTTTCTAAGGGTATTTCAACACCCAACTCAGTTTCAGTCTCCAGTTTCACTTTATGGTCTGAAATTATTTTTTGCTTAGCTAGTCTTGAAACTTTTCCATTTTGTATACATAAATCTGCTTTAATTAGCTTCCCTTCTCAGTCAATAGAATCACCACATTTCATATATAATTATGACCTCTAAGCTCTGCCTCAAACCTCTTTAAAAACCAGTCATACTCCAGAGGAGCTGAGTGAAACCACCCACTTGCTGGGTGGCTGCACAGCAGTGCTGACTTGTTATTTGCATTTGGCTGTCATTCAGGGGGTTATGTTTTGAGGAACCTGAACTCTTGCAACCTTATGAATCAGATAGATAAGTGATTGAGGTGGATACGCTCATTCACACGAGCTTCTTCTGCATTCAGCTCAGGGGGAACATCACGCCTTGGAGTTTGCTTTTTGGGATAAATAGATCAGCTGGTTTGCAGCCAATAGCTGTGACCTTGTGTAGTACATACAACCAAGATTTTTTTCTGATGAAGTCTAGGTATTAACCCTGAAATGCTGTATTTGGTATTTGAATTATTTCTCTCGTCTTAGATACAAGATCTCACCATTCAAGAGATTTAAGTTCTATTTGGTAATCTGCTCTTGCTGTTACAATAAATAGCTAAAGCTAGTAAGAAGTAAGTAAGGTAGCCTATTTACAGGGCTGGAGAGTGCACAGATCTGCTAAAGTCAGTAGGGAACTGTTAGTGTTCAACACCTAAAGTTGTGTCCATCTGCTTGCTTCCTGGAAGACACCTTTAGACACATACCATTGCACAAATGTAGCCTGAGATAACACGGTGGCTGGTAATGCTGGAATTGTAAAATAAAACTGTAAAAATGAAATATCCTGGTTTAAGCTTCCTTTACTGGTATTGATTAGAGTCTTTTTTTTCAGAGGCTTAGTGAGTTCTAACAGTTCTATTGTTGATTTCTCTAAAGGTAGGTATTTCCCTGCATTCAGCCATCTAGTTAGGACATCATACATGAGCATCTATTTTCCAGAATAAACTGAATAGTTTGGTTTGTTGCTCAATGAGCATTCATACACACAGCATAATATTTAGGAAGAATTTATGTTTTTTCCTTTCTTCTCTTAGATCAATCAATCTCTTACTTTGACAGCCGACCATTCAGGTAGCCTTAAAGGTAAGCAAAAAATTTCCTTTTGACCAGCATTTTCTTTTCTATATTAAGTTGATAAACGGGAGAGATATTTTAAAGTATTGCTGTTCTGAAAATTGTTTCAGTATTGTCTCAAATCAATAAACCATAATAACCATTTGTAAGGAATAAGAGTTTGCTATGGACTGGTAATGTTGAGACCTTAAAGAATCAAGTCAGAAAACTCTTTCTAGTTTTCTCCTTACCTGGGAGTAAAGTGGTGTTTAAGTAATGCAGTTTGTCACCTTTCCCCTTATTTCTGCTTGGCCTTATTCTAACTGCTGAGTTGAGTATCAGTTAAAGAAACACGTACTTCAGGTTATCTATGAGGACAAATATGAAATTAGGATAAGAGAAATATCTCCACAGTCTGAACTAAACTAAACATATGGTAAAATTGAACTATTATATTGATATGTGGTACATAATCAGAATGGTATAAATTTCACTTTTTGCATTTCAAGAGAGCTGTTCTTACTAACTGTGAACAATCAAGCCAATATTTTACAGCCTGTTGTGCATAACATGGAAAAGTCTTTAGGCAACTTCAAGAAATTCCAATTTCAGGGTATATTTCAAGAGAAAGAAGGGCAGCGGGCTGGAATCTAGGCACAGCAATCTCTGCAAGTTTCATTTAGATTTAGGGCTCCCAAGTGATTTCTGTAACTGTGTCTGCCAAAACCTAACCACTAGGGTGCAGATATGCAGCACAAACCACAGTGGGGAGTGCATGCAAATGTGTCTCACCACTTCAAAAGGTGCTGTTTCCCTTAGATGCAACTAAAACTTTGACAATATTTCACACTCTGCAAATATCTATTAGCTCTCAGAAACCAAAACTTTCAGGTCTGTGTTCTTTAAGTTAATATTTGGAAAGCTTTCTGTTGTATTCTGTGGTTATTAACAATTTTCTAAACTCCTTATTAATGCAACGATATCAAAGAGCTTTTAAAGCATCCATGTTTAAAGCAAAGGCATTAAAAGTCAAGTGCATTGAATATGACCTTGTAGTTAAAACTATTGTGTGACAATTCTGGTGTTACCAAGTCATGCTTGAGGCAGGACTGTTGTGTGTAACAGCATGAATTGCCAAGGGAGAATGGCTTCAAGCTGAAAGAGTGTACGTTTAGATAAGATATTAAGAAGAAATTCTTTCATGTGTGGTTAGTGAGGCACTGGAACAGGTTGTCCAGAGAAGCTGTGGATGTCCCATCCCTGGAAGTGTTTAAGATCAAGCTGGATGGAGCTCTGAGCAACATGGTCTGGTGGAAGTTGCCCCTGTCCATGGCAGGGGTTTGGGACAAGATGATCTTTAAAGTCCCTTCCAACCTGGGCCATTCCATGATTCTGTAAGGAAGAGGATGCTGTTGCAGCTTTACTAGTAAAAGCTGGGCTGAAGATTTGTAAAATGGTCATTAGAAGCAAGAACTGATAACTTGCAAAATTCCCCCCTAGAGCCACAATTTTGCTCTGAATCACTGTTTTGTATGTACAAATTTTACTATTTTTCTCATTAACACTAAAACAAAAGAAATTCCTTTACTGCAGTATTTTTAAGAAGAGGACATTATTATTTCTTGACAAAGAACCATTATGGGTGCTACAGAACATTAAATCAGGTGGCTATTCTTTCAATGACAAGCTCACAGACAGGAAACACATCTTTGCTATTTGTAATTTTACTTAGAGGTAATAAATGCTGCCACTGATGTCCAGCACTGCTTTCTTTCTTGCAGAAAGGAAGGCAACATTTCTAGTATAAATAGGGCAATTGGCCTGCACCGTAGATGTGAAACAAATGTCTGGCCTTGAGATAAGAATACATATTTTCTTCAAATACTAATCCTTGCTTTCAGATTAATATTCTGCAGTAAATTTTCCAAGCTGTTCCATCTTCTTTTTCATCCTACAACACATCAGTTTCTATTTTAATACATTCTTATTCCTTCTTCTGAAAACAGTTTTCATTTTTACAGACCACATTTGCTGCAGTGCTCTTTTCAGCTCCAGCTCACACACACTGAACCCAAAAAGAGCCTGCCTGCTGTTCCATAGACAGCCTGCCTTCATTGGACCTCTGGGTGTCATGCAATCCTGCATTTTCTCCTCACATGCTTTCTGTGAGGCTTTCTGCCACCTAGTCTTCTTGTCTTTTTAATGGCACACTGTATTTGAAGCAGAAAAAATAAGAATTTTATAACTTTTAAGTCCTGGGAACACTGCACTTCTGTTGGCTAAAGAAATACCCTGAAAAGCCAAGACATCCCTTTACATCCATTTAACCCCTTTCAGTCTTGCTGACTTGGATATAAAGCTTTTCTAAATTTTCCTTCATCATGTTAGCTATTTGCTGTTTGTTTGTTCCTTGAGTGGTCCACTTAGAAAGCACAGCTTTTAATTTCCTTTCCTGTGTCTAAGAAAGGATCAGTCATCGAAAGGCTTTCTTTTCAGTGGTAATGTCTAGAGGTTTTTGGTTGTTCCTTTGTTTTGGTGGGGATTTTTTCGGTTGGTTGGTTTTGTGGGAGATTTTTTGTCTTCTTCTTCTGGTCTTCTGATCAGCAGGTTGAGGGAGGTGATTCTCCCCCTCTGTTCTTGTGAGAGTCCACCTGGATAACTGCAAGCCTGGGGTCCCAGCACAGGAAGGACAGGAACCTGTTGAGTGAGTCCAGAGGAGGCCACCAAGGGGATCAGAGGGATGGATGGAGCAGCTCTGCCATGAGGAAAGGATGAGAGAATTGGGATCGTTCAGCCTGAAGAAGAGGAGGTACCTCTCAGTACCTAGAGGAGGTTTTAAAATAAAGCTGGAGAGGGACTTTTGACAAGGGCATATAATGAACAAGGGGAAATGGCTTTAAACTGAATGAGAGTAGATTTTGATTAATTACTGGGAAAAAAATATTTACAGTGAGGGTGATGAGATATTGAAATAGAGTACCCAGGGAAGCTGTGGATGCCCCATCCCTGGAAATGTTCAAGGCCAGGTTGGAGGGAGCTCTGAGCAACCTGGTCTAGTGGGAGGTGTCACTGCCCACAACAGTGGGATTGGAAATAATGAACTGTAAGGTTCCTACTAACACAAAATCTTTTGTAATTCTGTGCTCAGGGATTCTGTTCATTCCAAATTCTCCTGAAGGAACTGCTTTTCATGTAGGTTTGATCTTGGTGACTATGTTTTGTTCCATGGTGCTTGTATTTATTTGACTAATACCCACTAAGTGGGCTAATATGGCCTTGGCAGTGTGATACTCTCCCTATTTTTGCTGAGATCATTGTAATATCCATATATTAGCAAATTATTTCATTATGCATATTTGGACTGTCAACAACTACCCAGCTGAAAATTTATCCCAAAAAAAACAGGCAAACAGCATAACCAATGTGTCTGCTGGTGCCGAGGGAAAGATGTTTTGGTATCAAAATGAGAGCAAAAACCTGTTTAAGCCCATGCAATTGCTCAATAATGAAACTAATAGAGTGATTAAGGGTTTAGGATGGTGTACTCCACTGTGCAATCTTTTAGTATTTGCCTTGATTGAATGTCTCTGTTCCCCTGGAAAGAAAATTGGACTTTAAGGTTTTGATCCCCTTGGTTGCTCCCAGCTGAATCAGTGACAGCTCAGTGATGGTGCTATTAGTCCAGTGTAAAGTTTTAGCCTAAAATCATGCAAAAGTAAGATATTGTATGTTTTCTGGAGCAGTGAAATAATCAAAATTATAATGCCCTGGGTTTGCCCAGGAAGGGTCAGTTTCAGAAGTAACCTACGCTACAGAAAGCAATGCAGCTTCCTTCCTGAGCCAGAACCAGTAAGCAGCAAGTTTTGAGTATTGATAGGTATGCAAACCAATTACAAGTGGTTCTGCCTTCAGCCAAAAAAACATATTTAAGAGAAGGACACCAGGAAAAGGATACTTTTTGTCCTTTTGCTGCCAGAGGAGGAGGTTTCCTGCTCTCTCTCTCTCCGGTAACGCTGGGCCCTTGCCGCCCCTCAGAGGGAGCGGGGGAAGGGGGTTTGGAGCGGCAGTGCAGCGGGGCGTGGGGCAGGACCCGGCCTGAGCTCTCCGGCTCAGATGCAGTTCAGCCAACATTACAACAGTAATTGTTCAGCCAACATTCCAACCACAGTGTGCAGAGCTGGGCCCTGCTCCGGGCCAGGCAGGGACTGGGCCGGCTCCATCCAACTCGGGCCGGGCCCTGCTCTGTCACCCCGGGCCAGGCAGGGGCTGGGGCAGCTTGGCAGAGCAAGGCCACTGAGACTCTGACTGCTTTTGCAGCCCAGATAAAACCTTTAAAATAGCCCGGCAGAGACCATTTGACCATCGCAAAGCCCACATGAAACTTACAGACATCCATCCTCCCCTGCACAGAGAGAAAGAGTGAGGACAACTACAAAAATACAGCAAAGAGACTCTAAAGTCAGTGAGGGAAGCACAGCCCATGCCTAGAGGGAGGAGCATGAGGAGTGCTTCAATGTGGAGGCTGAAAATTCTTTTGTGAAGTCATGGTTGGGACTAAGGTAAAATTTCCCTGTAATATATGAGGATATGGTCCAAAGAGGGGATGTGTGAGGTTCTAACTGCAGCCAGTGAGCCAAGGCACCTCTGTAGAGACGAGTAGATGCTGAAGCAGTTGAGGCCTGATGAGAAGCCTGAGCAGAGGCGCAGAAGAAGCTGTGACCCCTCGACGCCAGGGAATGGTGGAAGAGGGCTTATGTTGCCAGTAATTGAAAAAGGGATTTTTTTGCTGCTGTAGCAGACCCACGCATCCTTAAAGGAGTATCCCATGGACCACCACAGCCCACTGTAGTAGTTGTGGGAAGGCTACTGGGGTGGGAGGGATCTTCCTCATCAAGCAGATTTTTCCCCACGGGCAGCTGCTTATTGCGAGGATGGAACCATAAAACACTACAGTCAATGGAATAAGCAAGGGAAACTTTTCTCCCTAAATGAACTGAGAAAAGATTGTTTTAGAGGTGGTAAACTGATTGAAAGTTCAAAGTGTTGGTTTTTTGTGTTGTCAGTGGGAAAGAAATGGAGAGGTGGGGAGAGGAGAGGTGTTCTGAGGGTTTTGTTTTGTTTCTTGTTTGGATGTGTTTTTTTGTTTTGTTTTGGTTTTTGTTTTTGTTTTGTTTTGGTTTGGTTTTATTAGATCTGTTAATAAACTTAATATTCTTTAAAGTTTGAGCCTGCTTTGCCTACTCCTAATCCTTATGTCACAGCAAGATTGAATAAATTTTGGTAAGTGTGCTGGCATTTGGCCAGAAACTCAGACGGGTGAACTCAAACCACTACAAAAATTTTGATCCTCCTGGCTGCTCCCAGCTGAATCAGTGACAGCTCAGTGATGGTGCTGTTAGTCTGGTGTAAAGGTTTAGCCTAAAATCACACAAAGCTACCCCCAAAAGTAAGATACTGTATGTTTTCTGGAGCAGAAATAACCAAAATTATAATCTAGAACGATAACCTAGAAATAGTAATATAAAAGGTATATTAAAATGTTGTGAATTTTAAGCTGATCCTTAACTATTAGAATATCGAGAAAAGTTTCCTAGAGGAAGCCATAGTGTTCTCTGCCTCCTGCAAGGTAGCTTTCAGTATAAAAATTAGGTCTTGTAACTGAAAAAGAAATCAGGTTATTTCATTACAATTGCATCCATGTTTCTAAAAAGGAAACACTTTTCTTATTTCCTTTTTTTCTCTAATGAAAAGTAGCAAGCTGTTGCTTTTAATGTCACAAATATTTTTGGAATTAACGTCCTTTGAAAAAATTACTTTATTTTCATGATTATTCTTTGGATCTCCACAAATTAAGACAAAATCATTCTTAATTTGTATCTTTTGTTTTCACATTTTCTTTACACTTCTGCTGTCTAAAATAATAAATATTTTTTGGATATCCAAAAACATCAGCAAGGTATTTGCTTTTCTGGTCAGTCTTTGAGCTTTTCTGGTAGGGAGATGCATTTTCTATTGATATAGCTCCCAGTAAACTGAATATCTACCAAGGATGTATCTGTACCAGGGAACAGCTAAAAAACCAAAAAACCAAACCAAACCAAAAAAAAACCCCCCAATTCTTAAAACAAACAAAAAACAAACCGAAACAATGAAAAAGTAAGTGAACAAACAAGAAAATTGGGGAAAGATATTGACAGAAAGATCTATTTCATTATCTTTTTCTAAATGCTTCTTTCCTACTAGATGTGTGTGTAATGGTTTAATCTGGAAAAGTTTTCATGTACATTACCATGACAAATAAACATACTTAGTGCAGTCTGTTTCTAATGGAAAAGTTTTTATGGAAGAGCTCAGGTGCTTGACAATCAGCCCTTCCATTCTTCCTGTTATACCCTTTTATAGTTAGAGATTACATCCTCAGAATTTAAAAATCCTTGGAATGCCTTTATGAGAAGCCAGTGAAGCCAGCCTCTCTTATATCCCTTCATTATCTTGAACGGTTCTGTATGGAAAATATACACAGACTCAGGAACTGCATAGGCATATGTAGAAATAATCTAAATGAAGACACTGTTTTCTATTTCAAATTGTCTACATTTTCAAAAAAATTAAAATAAGAATGGCTAATTTTCTTGTGGTATTCTGATGTATAATTTCCAACATATATAATGAGTTTTCAAACAACTAAAGGAAAGGAGCCACCTCATGCCCATAAATGACACAAAACTAGTTAAAATTCAGTTTTGTGATAGAGGAATGGTTATTTTTATTTATTTTCCCTCACTGTTCTTTTGGTGTTTTTTTCTAGTTATAATCCCGGTAAATGATTTGGCACTGCTCTTTAATGAATGTTTGTTTGCTTTGTTATAGATTTCTTTTATTCTCTACCTCTCTCTGCCCACTTTTTTTTTTTTTTAATACAATTTGTGTTGATTTTTGTTATTATATGCTTTGTGCAATGATATCTTAAGCAGGATATGTGATCTAGGATTTTCTCTGTTATTTAGATATTGCATATTGTTCTTTCTTGATCCTAAATTAATTTCAAGTTGTTGCTGCCTGTTCATGTCAAATTTTCATGTTCTTTCTTTCATGTATTTCCTTCTGATCGTGTTGGAATTGCATGCTACTGACTTTTTTATTTATTTATTTATTTATTTCCTCAATTAGAATTTTTTGCCTATGTTTAGGGTCTGTCCCTATGCATCCATTTAAAAGCAGACATAGCTTCTTAATAGAGAAAGGAAAAATTTTTCTTGAATTCTGAAAGCAATAAATTCTTCCTGTTGAAGTTTAGCTGAGTGACTTTAGGGTATAGAATTATTGCTGTTTAAAGCATTGTTGGTCTGTCTACAATGTCAGGCCATGTCTGTTAGGAAGATACTATAATGTTTTTCAGCTTTGCTTAAGGAAAATATGATTGAAATATTGAGATTTCACTGGGATTATTTCTGTGGTAGTTCACTCGTTTTATTCATGTATCAATACCATCAACAGAGAATTACACCTTTCTCTTTTTTGCTACTTCTTTTGCTTGTGACTTTGCTAAGAGTTGAAATAATTGATTTGAGATGAATTTTGCCTTTTAAAAATAACCAATATATTGATATACTGATCTAGTTTATCCTTATTTATTTGCCTGATTAAAGCTTTTATTTGCACAAAGAAAATAACAGTGTAACTGTCCATGGCAGGGAGGTTGAAATTAGAGAACTTTTAAGGTCCCTCCCAACACAAACCTTTCTATTATTCTATGATAAGAGCTCAGGAGTGAGGATAAAAGATGTAGAGGGAGGGAAAATGCCCTTTTAAACGTGTTGACACCTCTTTAATAGACTTTCTATGTTATAGATATATTATCAAACAGACATTTCTGCTTCATGCTGCCCTTTCAGAGTTATTTTGATTCAAGCACTATGATTTTAGTAGGTCATCTTAATATAAGTGTGTAACATAAAACTTCACTGTTGTGATTCATATATTGAAAATTTCTTCCTGGTAGTCCTAGGACAGAGTTTTGTGTTGCTTTTTATGTGCTCCTAGACTGTAAGGAACTGCCAGTTGACATTTTCACAATTCAAGAGATAAAATAAATAATCCATTGCAAATGGATTCATAAGTGATGATTCAAGATACAGTCACCAAAACTGTTGGGGTTTAAATACCCTTAAAGTCTGATATAACTGGGAAGCTAAAAATCTCAGTAAAAAACTAAATACCTCACTATGAATTAGATTGTTAAGTGGCTAAAATGCCCACACTCATTTCTCTCAAAAGGGATTTCTAACTCTTGGAAAGTTTGCCTTTTACTTCCAGCATCATTCTTCAAACCACTCTATCTAGATTTTTAATGCAATTCCTCATGCTGTAAAAACTAATTATTTCTACAGGATATAATGTGTTTTAATGCCTTTTGGAGCTAAAAATGGAACTAAAGATGGTTTAGATAAGGGGCTGGGGGAGCTAATTCCTGCTCAGAAACCAAGAAATAATCTGAAAAGTCTGTGTTGCCGAACTCATACATTGGATTCTGCCATGCAGATCAGCTTAGCAGTGGGGATGGCTTGGAGAAAAGTTTAGGTGACTGATATAGAGGTATTTATATTGTATATAGTAACAACAAAATCTTCAAAAGAAAATTTAAAAGAGTTCTGTTGTGGTCTATATATTTTATTGTCATCTCCTGGACCAGATACTGAATAAAAATAATCAGAAGTTGTGATACTAAAAAGCCAAAATTATATTAGTGTATATACATTGTTCTTTTTGACTTTTACATAGCTAAATATTTAATATGCAAGTGTTCATTATGTATTCTAATAAGAAAGGCACTCAGAGCCCATAACTAGCCAATGAAGGTGGAAATATCCAACTCTCAGAGTGGGTTGCATTCTCTGTACTAGTGAGGGTTAAATGGTAATGAAACAAATATATAATGCTAGGTTAGATTACCTGGAAGTCCCTTAATCCCTTTCCTATTTTAGCATCCATTCCAGTTTATTTGGGAATAAGTCTTTAATTTCTTTCTTCCTTCTAATTTGCCCATTATTACAATATTTTAGTGCAAAAACACTGGGGAAGTTTCTGTGTTGCAAGCTAACAAGCAAAAAGGGAAATGTTTCATGAATTCACAAAACACTCTGTAACTATTGTCCCTGAGTCAAGGGAAAGTGTGTGGCTCCAATGACTGTTGTATGAATTAATCAACAACAAGAATATTATCATTTTTACTTGTATTATGTCATCCTTTTCATAAATCAGTTATTTCTCCAGACAAAATATTTTAAATTATATGCCATTAACTATATCCCTTGATGTATTATTTGTTACATATATTGGCAGAAGAATAAAGACCCACACATAAGCTTAGAAAGCATCACATTTGAGTTGCCAAAGGACTATTTGAAACTGAAATCTAATGAAATTTCAGGTGTTTATTTTTGGGTCACACTTGGGAAGAATATTGTATGATTTTTTATATATTTAGAAACATATGAGATCCCTCCAGAAAGAGCAACAATTTCTAAATGGTTTGCAGTTACTCAGGGCAGAACACAAATCCATCAGTGAGGAGATGCAGCGGGATACCGAGTAGATGAAGTACAGGATGGAGATGAAATCTAGTGTCAGTAAACACAAATTAATGCTTGTGGACAAAACTGCCCTCTTTGCTTTGATAGGCTCCAAATTAGCCACTACCAGACAGGAAAATTATCTCAGTCAGAGGTGATAAATTCTATGAAAACATGAACTCAATATTCAGCTACCAGTAAGAAAAGAAAAATCTAATAAATAGACAGGAAATAATGGAGCACCAAAAATAAACAGCACAATGCCTCACTTGAGGTCTTTGCTGCACCTGTGTCTTTGAGACTGATGGCACTGCTGTTCACCCTCCTGTGCTGATTTTGGGGCAGAGTTAATTTTCATCCCAGTGGCTGGTGTGGGGTTGTGTTTTGGATCTGTGCTGAACACTGGGGTGATAATACGAAGGTGTCTTTTGTTATTGCTGAGCAGGGATTGTACAGAACCAAAATGTTTTCTGCTTTTTATATGCCACACTGGGGAGGGTGCATGGGAGGCTAGGAGAAGACACAGCTGGGACAGGTGACCCAAACTGACGAAAGGGATATTCCAGACCATTTGACATCATGCTCAGTATAGAAAGCTGGGATAAGAGAAAGAAAGTGTTGAATGTTTGTAGTGATGACATTTGTCTTCCCAGGTAACCAATTATATGTGATAAAGCCCAGCTCTCCTGGGGATGCTGAACATCTGCCTGCTCATGGGAAGCAGTGAATTAATTCCTTGTTTTGCTTTGCTTGTGTGGGCAGCTTTTGCTTTCCCTATTAAACTGTGTTTGTCTCAACCCACGAGTTTTCCAGCTTCTACCCTTCCAGTTCTCACCCCGATCCTGCTGGTGGGGGAGTGAGTGAGTGGCAGTGTGGGGCTTGGATACTGGCTGGGGTAAACAATGGCACCTTCTCATTGGGAAAAACAAAATGGGCAGGGAAAGTAAGAAAGGATGAAGACAATATATGGAATGATTTCAGTACCAATGGAATTAAGTAGACCATCACATTAAATGGACAATAATACAAATCAATGGGGGCTGTTCTGCTAGCACAGAAGATAGAGCAGTGAGAATACTGTTAGGCTGAGGGTAAACTAGCAGTCCCTGGCCATGTGTATTACATGATTTTGCTTGTTTGACCTTGCTTTTCCCTCACTTTCTGTGCATCTTGGTTGGCATATTTTCCACTTTTCCCCCCTCTTGATGAGAGCAAAGTATATTTGGAAAAGCCAAAAGAGGGAAGACTTAAAGAAAGATGTTCACATGAATAGACAGGAGGCTCATTTCTCAGCAGTGAGGAAAGGGAGAGACTCCTCTGGCAGGTGCTGGTCTGCATAAGGGGATAACATACTTAGCACAGGCTGAGTAAGCATGTCCCTATTATGAAACAGAAGTTTTAAGCAGATGCAAAATGGTTACAGATGAGGAGGCAGCCAGCCTACAGTACGTAGAAAGGTGTAGGTAGCAGGTAGAAAAGGTAGAAAAGGTAGAAAAGGTAGAAAAGACCTGGTGAGTCCTGGAGAAATAGATGAACCAAGAAGGCAAAAATCAGGAAGAATTTTGTAGTAAGAAGTAAAAGGGGGAAAAGTAATTAATATGCAGTGTTAAAATATCTGCCTGTTAAACAGTAGGAGAGGAAAAATACTGAATCATTTTGGTAAATGGAGGTGTGAGAATGCAGATTAGTGAGAGAGTGTTAAGGATGCCAGAGTAATAAGGAAGCTATTGATTTTTCTTCTTCCTGCATGTCCTCTTCCTTCTTCTTTTGCTTTTTAGATGATAGCAGTGTTCACAATCAGCTGGAGGCTCAGGGGTTTGTGTGGTATTGACAGAAGAAAGAAGGTTTTTCCAGGAATCACAGTATACAGTCCTTCCTGGGCAGCAGGAAGTAATCTCACTAAGTACTTGGCCCTCTCAGGAATACAAAAAGGCAGTTTTCTTCCTTGCTGCTCACTTTTGGTCAGGTAGATAGACTGTCTGTTTAACCTCATACAAGTCTTTTAAATTTGGCTAGTAAAGAGCTTGAAATACAACAGTGACTTCGGGACTTTGAATAAGAACTAGTTTGGTAAAATTAATCTGATACATATGAAAGACAAATTATTTTCTAGACCTGCGTTTGGCCTTTAAGTTCATCATAGCTGGAGATCACCCTTTAATGTCAGCTAAAGCTATGATTCATGATAGTGGAAAATAAATGATGGATGTAACCCAAAATTGGTTACAAGTAACCAATCAATGTTGCAGCAAGTTTTCCAATGTGCACACAGTATTCATGAGTATTTTCATGTGACATGACAAGCTGGCAAGTTTTCCAAGTGTACGGTCACGAATTATTTTGTTTTACAGAGAAAAAAGGTTACCAGGATTTGGTATTATTATTTCTGAGCATAATTGCAGTTTGTGGCTTTGAGTATGCTTTATTTATTTTTTTAAGGCATGGCCTTATAGAAAGTGCAATTCAGACTTGATAGCATAGAAGAATAGTGCAATCAGGTAACAGGATAGTTCTGTACAAAAGAAACTCTTCTCCTGAGCTTAACCCCTCCTCCCTCAAAAAGTAGTATTGAACACTCACACCCCTTCTCAAGAAAAGCAGTCAGCATTTGTCTCCATATAATGCAAATTACTTCAAAAAAATCTCTTCATTCTTATTCCCTTTTTCTCTATACTGTCAATCAGAATCACTTTAAAAAAAAAAAAAAGAGAAGAAAACCCCCAAAACTATGGAGCTTAACCCTGATTTCCCTTATCTCTCATGCCAGTGTAAAACTAGTGTGATTTTACAGGAGCAGGATTCTTGATACACATTCTCTGAAAAGTAGTACAAAACCTGTAAAGTCTTAAAGTAATTTCCAGTTTTTTAAAAGTAGCCCTGAACCATTTGTAATGGACGGAAAAGTTGAGGGCAGACTTCTAAAAATGCTTTATGACAAAGCTTAGTGAAATCTGAATTATTCCTTAAAAGCGATATTTCTATTGAACTATTCTTTAAAGAATAACATTTGGACAATTGATGATATCTAGAATGGTCTTTTTCAGATTAACTATTATATACTAGTAACTGGGATGATTGAGAAACTTAAAAATCAAAAGCAAAAAACCTTCAAAAAAGAGAATTTTTACCATTTGAGTTGACTGAAATATATGAGAATCTTGACCATTTGAAAAAAAATTAATTTTTTCTTCTATTAGGAACTGTTCATTAGGTATAGAATAATTCATATAGCCCTCAAACCTAACCACAAGCATGAATTTTTTATATACTATGTGATATTGATGTTCAGAAAAGGTTTAAAGTCCAAAGTTTTATCAGAATGTTGTCTGAGAAGGAGGTCTTTGGAAACATGTTATTGTTATTATCCTAAGTTACCAGTTGTGTAGATTTCATAGGTAATTCTCTTGACTATTATTTGCCATAATTTTATGTCAGAATTTGACTTTATAAAATAAGTTTTTAATAGGAATTTTTAATTTCTTAGAATACAGGCAGTAAATAATTATAATCGGTTCATAATTCTGTGTGTTACGTGAAACTCAGATGACTAGAAAAGTAATGGATAATATTTTATAAGTGTGGATATTTCTCCAGCAAGCTAAGAGTGTAATGTCTTCTTTAAACCTGTTTTTATATGTGTTCTCACATTCAAGCTGGTTACCTGTAGTGCACAAGGAATGACAGGTATTTACTCCAAGACTGTGAGGAGGAGAAGAGGTCCTCTCTGGTTTTGTGTATACACACCTATAAAATACAGAAATATGCAGGTATGCATACATAGTTCATCTAAGAATATTGAGCAAGCCAAAAATATTACAATTTTATATTATTTACAAGCCACCATCAGCTGAAAGAATTTGTGCTGATTTAACACTTGTGTCTGTTTTGTAGTTTAATCTAGGACTGGCTTTCAGATGTATTCATCTCTCAGTCAATGCTTTGGAGTAATGTTTTAGTATTTTCTGCTGTAGGGCTGGGAATGGAGAACTGATATAAAATGATTCTAGGTGAGAAGGGAGAAAATGCTACACAAGGCTTGGGTCTTGAATTAGACTTAGAGCAAGGGACCTAGAATTTCAGGGGCCTGAACAAATTGCTTTGTCCTGTCAGTAAATATCAGTGAAACCTATTGGCAAAAATTCCCCTCTGGTTGTGGCACCTGCGGGAGTTGCCTGTAGAACTGGCACCTGTGGAACCTGCTCCTTCAGGTTCCCAAGATTGTTCAAGGTGAAGTACACCTAGGACTCCACTGCTGATCCATCAGGAGATGCTGGAATTCGCATGGTAGGAATTCGCATGGTAGAAAATATAGGGGGAAAAAAAAGTACATGGTGGTGTATTTAAGGTTCTGTAATAATATTGTTTAAAATTACGTTTGGAAAGGATTCATGATACTACTATTTTTAAAAGTAATTTGTTATATAATGCTTTTTTTTAAGACAGGGCTTTTTATATTGCTTAAAAAGGTATGATGAACTTTGCATTTCATTAGTCACCTTGGATACATTAGTTTATGTATAATTTTTCAAAGGAGGCTAAACTGAAATGTTAATATAGATGTTATGAAAAAACAAGCTTTTAAGCAAACATTTTCAGTAATTTTGATAAGACTGAATTTTATAATCATGTGTTTGCTTTAAAACAAGTTAACTTTCCCCTTACCCTTTTAATAAGGATCTCACTTTATAGTCTAATCTGAAAGAAATTTTACCTGAATAATTTCAAGAGAATTTTCTATTAACTAAAAGAGAGAGTGGTTGACTGGGCTGTCCTTTTAAACCTAGACACAGCTCTATAAACAGTTCCAGTCTGAAGGCACAGGCCTTTTTTGTCTGCAGTTTTTGCCCTTCATTTGATATTGTACAAGTGTACCACATCCTGGTTTGGGGAGAAGACAGATCAGATAATGTCCTGCACGGGTCTGATGAGCATACTCATAGAAAAGCCTTAAACAACTTTCAACAACTTTATTTTTCCTTACAATCACCATGTTCTAATGTAAGTGATGAAAACACAGCAACAATGGAATGATTAATGCCTGCTTTTTAACCAGTAAACTGAATAAGCTTTCTCATCTGGAGGAACTATAAATTTCTTTCCCAGTTAATGAATGTGACTGACCATGTCTAATTTGAAAGGTGTAAAAAGAGTGCACCATCAGTTATAAAAAGTAGCACTACTTTTTTTCCCTTGTACTGCCATACATTTCCTGTAGTTTTTCACATTTATATATTTTTAATGTAATACTCAAAAGACTTATCAGCTGAGACCAGTCCTAAAATCAAACAGATTTACTTAAAGTATCTTTGTAACTTTGACACGAGTTGTGACAGTTAGAGACCTAATGATGCATTATTTGGTTGTTATCATCTTAATAATTGGACATGTTGATGATGACTATTTCACTACAGTTCAAAATGCATCAGGATAGGGACGTATTAAATAGAAGGTTGAAAAGAGACCTTTAAGATCATCAAGTCCAACCATTAACCAAGCACTGTTATTTCCATCACTAAATCGTGTCCCTAAGTTCCATGTCTAGACAATTTCTGAATATTTCCAAGGATAGTGATTCCACCATTTCCCTTGGCACTTAATTGGAATGCTTGCTTCCTGTTTCAGTGAAGAAATTTTCACTAATACTCCATCTAAATCTCCTCTGGTACAACTTGAGGCCATTTCCTCTTGTATGGTCTCTTGTTCCTTGGAAGCAGAGCCCAACCCTCACCTGCCTACAACATCTGTTCAGGAGTTGTAGAAAGGTCCCTCCTAAGCCTCATT
The DNA here is from genome assembly GCA_025920805.1 of Petroica traversi. Taxonomy (NCBI): domain Eukaryota; kingdom Metazoa; phylum Chordata; class Aves; order Passeriformes; family Petroicidae; genus Petroica; species Petroica traversi. Next base: position 12,374,158 of record JAHLSL010000040.1, on the reverse strand, counting down.
TTCTCCAGACTGAGTCCCCCCAGGTCCCTCAGCTGTTCCTCACCAGGTTCGTGCCCCAGACCCTTCCCCAGCTCCACTGCTCTTCTCTGGACATGCTCCAGCTCCTCAATGTCCTTACTGTCTTGAGGGACCCAGGATTCAAGGTGTGGCCTCACCAGTGCCCAGCACAGTGGGACAGTCACTGCCCTGGGCTTTCTGACACCCTGATGATGATACAGGTGTCGCTGCCCTCCTTGGCCATCTGGGCACACACTGGCTTGTGTTGAGCTGCTGTTGACCAAGGTCCCCAGAACTTTTCCTGCCTGGCAGCTTTCCAGCCACTCTACCCATGTTTTAGGGGGGACTCAAGTGCAGAACCTGGCACTTGGCCTTATTGAACCTCAGACCACTGACCTCAGCCCATTGATCCCTCCAGATCCCTAGAGCCTCCCTACCCTCCAGCAGATCACTCACACTCAACTTGGTGTCATCTGCATTTGACTGGAGATGCCCTTGGTCCCCTCATTCAGGTTGTTAATAAAAATATTAAACAGGTTTGTCCCCAATACTGAACCTCACTTGTGACCAGCAGCCAACTAGATTTATTTCCATGCACCACCTCCCTGAGCCTGGCCATCCAGCCAGATGTTCTATCCAGAGAGGAGTGCACCTGTCCAAACCATGAGCATCCAGTTTCTCCTGGAGGATGCTGTGGGAAATGGTGTCGAGGGCTTTACTACAGCCCAGACAGACATCCACCACCTTTCCCTCACCCTGTCCTCACCTTGTCAAAAAAGAACAAGTTAGTAAAACAGAGCCTTCTTTATCTTGTTCTATCTGCTCAGAATGGTTTTACACTGTAACTGAAGATGGGGAAGAATAATTGGAAAATAACAATTTGCTGAATATTTAGATTCAGTATGCTAGAAGTTTGGCTATTTCTTACATTTAAGTGTGTGTAGAAGTTAAGATGCATTTAAAATTTATAAATCTGTGGTTCAGTTATATAGCTGTAGTTCACAGTGGCTTTTCTCTGCAAGCCCTGAAGACCAAAAACTTTTTGAATTATTAGCATAACATGCTCAATGTATGTTACTTCATGTATATCAATTACTATGACGTGCATAGTGATTAATAAATGCTAATTATGCCTCATATAACATAAGTGAATGGTGAGTAGAAACATGATAATATGAAAGTCCTGTTCTATATTTCTCATTTAGAAAAATGGGAATATCTGAGGTAAGATCTTAGATACACTGTTGATACATTGTCATTTTTACTTATTAATGATATTAATATTATTCATGACACGGACCTTTTCGTGTGAGAGAGATCAGATTATACCCTGTATTCTTCATTTTTGAGATGAGACCTGCTTAAATTTTAATTGTGAGTTGATACAATATCCTACATTTTATTTTTTTTTAAAGATACATCTTGGGTGGCTGCAGAAGCTCAGACAGATCCAGAAACAGCTGCCTTGCACAAATATGCTGCTCCCTGTGAGGCAGTAACTCCTGATCCCATTGACTTCAGGCTGTCTTGTAACTTCATGTTGTTTGAAACAGTGACTCCCAGGTCAACAACACTGCTTAAAGCAACTCCATCGGAGCTGAAAGCAGCAGCAAGGCCTGGAGCAGCTGTCTGGCCAGGGCTTTCCTCTCTCTCTGACAGCCTTTCTTGGCTCCCCTGAGCTCAAAACTCTGCAGGAACTCTTGCCTTACCAGATGGATTACTCTAACATGTCCTCACAAATCAAAGTCTCCCATTATATAATGGGATGTAGCCACAAAACCATTACACAAAACATCTTCCTTCAGTGGTGCTGTTAGTGCTGGCTTTTGCTCTCCTAATGACTCATGAACTTGGTGGGAGTTTGGAGAATCATGGCTTACACAGGATCAGGGCCACAAGCTGTCATTGCAGAGGATGGCTGTTCAGGAATGGAGTTTTCCCATGGGTGAAACACCAGATTGCAGCTCCGATTGCAGTTTAGTGGTTGATGACTAATGCATTTCCTTTATACTAAGTATAAATTTCCACAGGGATTTGATGCTGTATCATTTTAGTTTTTTTTGTCTCAAGCACAAAGCAATGTGTTTGAATTTTGAGCTGTTATGCCAGTAGGCATGGCTTTAATAAACCTGTGAAAACTGGAGAGGTTCCAGGAAACTTTCAACAGCAAGGAATATCAAAAGAGGGGTGAAGTCACAAGTATCACCAGACTAAAATTACCATTGACAAAACAGGAAAGAAATTGTATCAGAGATTATTTTGTCCAACCCCTCTAAAAACTCCTTACTGGAATATTAAATGTCCTCATAAGGAAGAAAGACTGTGACATTCCTGAGTGAACTCAATTGGCAGACTAACTGGCAGAAAATTTTCCATAAGTTCATTCTTATGAAACAAAAGTGAGCTATGGGAAATAACTTTGCCACTTCAAATATTTTTATCCGTTTGCTGTGCTGTGTGCTCCTCCTACCCTCAACAAAATGGCTGTGAGCAAGTAACTGCCTTAGCAAAGCTCAAATCCCTGGGTATCTTGCTTTGATGGGGAGCAGTTCCCAGATGCAACATAATGTCCTGTTGTATGTTTTGCAAGCATTTTTGACATCTAACCAAGAGTTGTGAATTGTTACTGTTCTGTGTCTCAGAGAATGAATGCTCCATTTTCATCCAACCTTTATAGTGAGCAGCACTACTGTCATTTAAGGCTCTTTGGGAAGTTTTACTCAGTTCTTTATATATTTATAAATAACTGGTCTGGCAGGAATTGTACCCAGTGTCATTGTATATGTAAAATCATACATGTTATGTATGTAAGAACAGCTTCTGAAAACAAAACTAGAACCAAAGTAAGCAAATATAAACTCCCCAAAACTCCAACCAGTCAACAACAACAAAAAGCCCCAACTCAAATCTGTTACCAGTGAAAACAAAATGTTACTTGAACTTTCTTATTTGCTATGTGTACATAATTAGCATAAATTTCTCAATCTTATCCAAGATATGCAGACCCCGGAGAAAATAGTGTCTGAATGTGCAGGTTTGGGATTAGGAAATCCAAAAATCATCTAGTGTTAAATATGAAAGGAACAAGAAGAGCTCCCACATCAGCCATGACTCTGTGTTCTATGATTCTGTGCCTGCAGTGCAATGTTCTCATACCAAGATGAACACTGTTTATCTATAAAATATGCTGGAAATTACAGCATACAAGGTAGTAAACACAATTTCCTTCTTCTGTGGAAGTAAACTATCTCAGAAAATCTGGTAGATTTCAGGATAAATATTAACTGTCCAAGTATTTCTGTCATTGTTACAACATTTCCAGTTATATAGATAAAGGAATTTACCCCTTCCAGATCCACTTATATTGTAGTTTTCTAGTTTTAACTTTAATAGTTCAGAAATTAGAAAGTTACATTTTTTTTCAGACTCTAAAGAAAATTATTGCTACATAATCCTTATTAGTGAGGCTGTAGAATGGATGAAGATAATGGAGGATTTTTCCTACTCAAAGAAATGCCTTAGTTTTTATTCCTTGTCTCCTTGCAAAAGCAATCCTATTGTAAGGAGGGACGGTATTCTGGGAACAGTGAAGTAACAGAGCAGTGAAATTGAACAAATTATGTTTTCCATTAACATAATGAGATTTAACATGTTGCTTAGGAACATAACCAGTTTCAATCATCCCTCTCATGTCCAGTTTGTATATGGTGATTTTCAGTAGAATGTGTTATTTTGACACTTTGTTTGGAGCTTTTAGAGTTTATTAAGATAGATTCTTATAATATTTAACAAAATAATTAATTTTCTTTTATAAACTTTTTTAAAGGAAATTCCATTTGGAAATACGCTCAACAATAACCTTTTCAGGCTAAATTGAGTTCATTTTTGTAATTTTTTATTTCAGTGATAATATGCTGTTTAGTCACCAGATAATGGGACTTTTCATAGATGATGAGAACTCATTATCCCAATCTTCTAATAGTAATGCATCTTATCACAGGTGCATGACTGCTATTCTTGATTTGCTTTGAAATCATGTCTGAAAAAATACATAAAATATGGTAACTTCATTGTCCATGGAGCTGTTTGTTAATAGACAATGTCCAGATTACTCACTGTGATCTCCAGATGTGTCCTGTTTGTCCTCTATTGAAAACATAACTTTTAATTGTCTGAAACACAAGCTTAAATATCTAATAATAATGATGAAGTCAAATCTTATCCCTTACTCATACTATTGTGAGATCAGAAGAAGACATTTTGTTGGAGGTTTATCTAAATGAAAGTATTCTTAATTACCCATGGCTTTTAAGCTTTTTGGTTCTTACTGCAGAACTACAAGACAGAAAGATTTATTATAAACTTAATTTGCTGATGAAAGGACTCAAAGCCATGCTGAAGAGGCCTTGTAATATGTGAATAGAGAAAAAAGAAACAAGATCCTCATAAAGTATACAACAGTTAGATTTTCTCTCTCTGAACAAGTACAGTTGTTTTGGCAAAGAAAACAGAATAAAGGTCAAACTGAAATTACATATTTTTCACGATGGCTGTAGATACAAGTCACTTTATTTGATACTGCTCTCCTGGTAATGCTCAATTCTTGACATTCTGGACAGTAAAGAGTTCCTTGAGAACTTTTTATATTTCCTGAGTTTATGGTGCTGTAGGAAGAAACAGCTGAGATCAGGAAAAAATGAGGACTATTGTAAATATATTTATTCCAGTGAGTGTACACTGTGGTTTCTACCATCTTATTCCCTTTCTTGATATTTTCAAAAACCTCAGGAAGATATTTTAGAAGCAGCCTTCATTCCTTATAGTTTGCTTAGACTTCCACCAACCTGAATTTCAATCAAAACCTGTTCCTTTACAAAGAGTGACAAGCATATTGTTGTTGCATATGTTGAATATTTCCACGGCATTTAACTTTCTCTTGCTTCAGCTTTCTTCATTGTTGAATTGGGAAATATTTCTGGGTGACCATGCTTAAAATCAAGCTTAGTTTTTGACAGATTTGATAAATAACAGCTAGCAGATAACTATGAAGAATAAACAAAACATTTTAAGGGATTTATGATATTTTAGTTGTATCAACTGAGTATACATACATTTAAGAAACTTATTAAGATTCTAAACCCAGAAAAATCCTTAGTTTAGAATACCTTTTTGTCTTTTGTAAGTGATAACTTTTAGTTTTTTTCTTTGCTGCTATTTCTCAGTAGGCTTGATTTTATTATTTTTTAATTTTAACTTTTCCAAGAGGAAAGAGTAATCTCCTACATTATCTTTAATAGATCTTCATAATTTATATAGATGTGCACTGCTTTCTAAGCACTCTGTCACAATAATTATGTAAGAGATGGACTATTTGTAATATTTTTCAGATATTTTTCTTTATTTAAAGATACTTACTATTTCCATTTAGTCTTATGGAAAGTGGTAAAAGAAAAATGTTATTACAGAAGGAATAAGAGAACGGTGTTATAAGGCAAAACGAAAGGAAAGGGCATGTATTGCTGTACAATGGCAATATCTGCAGTATGTCTGTCATTTGCTGATGATCAGCAAAGAGAGAAGGTGTACCTACTCGAAGTTGTTCTTGCTCTGAGCAAGTTCTCAGACCAGATAAGTCGAGAGGTCCTTTAAAGTCAAAATTACTCTCTTTACTGTGAGGGTTGTACAATACTGGGACAGGTGGCCCAGAGAAGCTGTGAATGCCCCATCTCTGAAGTGTTCACAAAACCTGGTTTGAAGGAAGATGTCCCTGCCCATGGAGAAGGGGGTTAAAACTAGATGATCTTTAAGGTCCCTTTCGGTCCAAACCATGGTAAAATTCCAAGATCAGAATTATGTAATACAGGGTACCAGGAAATATTCAGACGCAAGACCCTGAATTTGTTCTTAAAACAATTTCTCATTTGCTCTGTCTGTCTCCAGCAGCCCATCCAAATCCAAATTTGTACCTCTATTTTCCTGTTCTTATCTTGAAATCTCTCTAGAGACCTGGTCCCCACCACATGCTCGCAACACATACTCCACATACTGATCTTTCCCTGCCTTTTGGAGCAATCAGCAGCCTTCTCCAGCCTGTAGCTGTTTTGTTGGAACTTTGCCCACTGCCACACAAATTCATCTGAGAGGGGCAAATTTGCTTGCACACACTTCAGTGGTGACAGTACATCCTTCCCCCACTGCCTCCTCAGGCTGCAGTGTGATCTCAGAAAAGAGCATTGCTGTGATTACAGCCAACTCTCCTGCAAGGCTATAAACAGCAGCCCAAAGTGAGACACTGAGCTCTCCTGCACAGCAGAGGGCTCTGATCACCATGTCCCTCTGGAGAATTCTCAAGTTCATTATGCTTGGAAAGCCACTGCTGAATGATGATAATGATGATGAGACCCAGACTCCCAGTCTGGGTCTCAGCCCTTTGCCCCTTGAGAAGATGCAAAGGCATCAGACATGAGTGCTTCACTGAGCCAGAGGGGAATTTTCCCAGTATTTACCTTGTACATACTCAAGTCTGTGTCTGTGCAAGTGTGTGTGCTCTAACATATATACTGTGAATGTTGCTCTTTTAGATTCTTAAGTACGTTATATTCATAAAAAAGGCAATTGAGTTACTGTTGTGCTTATAGTAAATTATATAGAAACATTTGTTAAATTGCTTAAATTAGGGCGGCAATAAATTGCTATTTAGTTTAAGTGCTGTTTAAACCTTTAGGCCTAAGCTGTTGATCAAGTCCAGTTTGGCAAGGCGATCCAGTCTGAACCTTGGGACTCAATGTGAATGTCTCCTTATCACATTTTATACTTGCCCTTTCCCATCCTTATCCCTTTTTCAACTCCAACCTCTCTGTAGATCATTTTACACTGATTTTAGTTTTAGATGGCTGAATTTAGATTTTAGTCTGATTTTTCTGTGTGCTTTATCTATCTGATAAGTAGTAGAGTGAATCTCTGTCTGCAAACCCATGGACAGAGGGTCTCACTTTACAAGCATGAACACCAGTGTAACACTGAAAAGGTACACTTTTTGCAATTGCAAGTTGTTGGGACACTACAGAAGATTCTCTTAAATCATACCAGGGCCCACAAGGCTCAGCTTCTGGCTGGAGAATATCCTGTGAAAAGTTTTCTTTGCCCTAGGGAACTTACATATTCAACTACATGGCTTGCTGTTCCTTGTGCATAAATAAAGATGGTCTTGGCAATATGCAGGTTACGTTTAATAAGAACTTTCCTTTATGTCCAGAGAAGATATGCCTTTTTGATAATTGTGCAACAGATCAGTTTTCTGGGCCAGCCGTGCCATCAAGAGGCCATTTTCTTGTTCATGATCCTTCCACTAGATAATGGCTTCTTTGTGTGCATGCAGGTATGACTGAAAGATAAGATTTCACAAATCATATATGCCAATAGAATTGAATATAATTTATTCTATGGGTGGAAATCCATTTACTTTCACTCAATTTTGAACTCCTTAGAGATTTGAGCTTTTTTCTGCAATCTTTGCAAGTCTCTCATCATCTTTTTGGAGCAGAAATCTGCAGTGTTGATTTGATGGTAATGTAAAGAATTACTGCCTTTTCTCTGCATAAAGTATGGTTTCATTCATTGACACTAAAGCATTTTTAATAAATTGAGAAGATATTGATACCTTCCTAATAAAACTGCAATATCCATTACTGGCAAGATATGACTTAGTAAAGAAGACTTGGAGTTAATGAAGCATGAAGGATCTGGTTGCTTCTGGAGGAAGGAGCTGGTTATTTGGTTAAGCAAAATTAGTGTTCACTTAATGTAAGAGAAGAAAAATTGTAACTGCACATCTCTGTAATTTAAGTGGTATCTCACTTCTATTGGTATACTTGTAAATTTTTCTCCTCAGGATTATATATATAAATATATATAAAAATTATGCTATAAAATTTCACAATATCCTAAGCTGGGGTAGGGTCTAGAGTACAAGTCTGGTCAGGAGCAGCTAGTGTTCAGCCTGGAGAAAAGGAGGCTCAGGAGGAACTTATCAATCTCTACAACTCCCTGAAAGGAGGTTGTATCCAGGTGGGAGTCAGGCTGTCCCTGACAGCAAGTAGTAGGACAAGAGGAAATGTCCTCAAGTTGTGCCAGGGGAGATTCAGATTGCACATCAGGAAGAATTTCTTCATGGAAAGAATTGTCAAGCACTGGAATGGGCTGCCCAGGGAGGTGATGGAGTCACCATCCCTGGACGTGTTCAAGAAGTGACTGAATGTGGCACTCATGGTCCAATTGACCAGGTGATGATCTGGCAAAGGCTGGTCTTGATGAACTTGGAAGTCTTTTCCAAGCTTAATTATTCTATGATTCTGTATAAAAGCTAAATGTCTGTGTGTTAGCAGGAACAGGCAGGATGCAGGCACAAGCACAGATGAAATGACAAGAATAAATTTGTTTTCGTTGTCCCTGAAGCAATAGCTGGGCAGTGGCACACAAGTGTGAGCACACTCACACAGACATCACGGAGCTTATGCTGGAGGAACTCCAGCCTGTGCTGGAAGAAGAGCAAACCTGCTGTTTTCACCTGTGTATCAGGGGGGTCCTGCAGGTGTGATTTACCACTCTGCTTGGATCTTTTCCACAGCAGGACAGAAATCTCGAGAATCTTCCATGAGGTGCCTCCAAGTCTATCACATGTTATCTAAATGGAGATTTCATACTTGTTCTACAGACAAGGCCAAACAACAATTCGTATGATCTATGTGTTTCTCAACACCCCGGCTGCAAGTCACTCAAGTGTGTTTACAATCCTGTTCACCAATATTCCATTATTTCCCCCTCAGGTCTGTGACAAGAACTGTATCATGTAATATAGAACACATAAAAATGGTGTGTTTGATGCTATTAGTGGAAGATCTAAAGCACCCATAACTTTCCCTGAGCACCTGCATTTGCCTGATCACCTTGCACAGTGCCAGGCATGTCATAAAGGTAGAGAAATAATAACTTTAAGTTAACTAGAATGTGTGTCTCTAGGAGGCAAAAGAAACTGAAAAAGATTTAGGGAAATGCATTTTGTACTTCGCTATCGGCATCTTGCTCTCTTTTACATCAACATATACATTCAGCGTTTTCCCATTTAATTACAAACCTACTTTGTAGGTTTTTTCAATTCAGTGAAAATGCGTTAAAAATAATGATTAAAAACTTCAGCTTTGAAGTAAGTTGATTTTTTTCTTCTTCTATTTGATCTAAAAACATATTAGATCTCCATAAATTATTTTGTTTGTTTAAAATAATTATTTTTTTACTATGTAAAAATGTCTTACAATCAACAAGATTCTATCATGGTTCTTAACTGTAGATAAAGATCTAATTGCTAAATTCAAGGTGTTGAATTCCCTCCGTATAGCTAGACATGCAAATATTTTAATGATAACATAATATAACTGTAAATAACAATTTAATTAAAAAATTATTACTGTAATTCTCTATTTTTTTTCTTCTTGGATTCTAAGAAAAGAGAAAACAGAGACAGGTTTTGAAAGAAATAAATTCATTCTTCAAAAGTTTAAGCTATTTTTCTGTTTGATCTCTGACTCCTAACTTTCTATCTTGTTTGCTATATATCTTTGAGGTCAACCAGAGAGGTTGTGGAGTCTCCACGCTTGGAGACATTCAAAAGCCATATAGTCTGGATATAGTCTGGGAAATTTGCTCCAGGGGCTGTTCTTGAGCAGAGTGTTGTGCCGTGTGATCCCCAGCACTCCCTTCTAATCCTTACCACTTTGTGATGGTTCACTGTTACAGCATTTGGAGTCACAAAGACTACTTATGCTTCTATTCTTTGGACACTTCCAAACCATTTTATCTGTATTTTTCAGAACAAAAATTTAGCAGTGGGTATGTTTCTGCATCTCTTCTATGTGTCCAGTTTTATTACCTGTTCTACTCATTTTTTGTTTTTCACAGATATTTTAGCAGAAAGCATGCAGAGTTGTCTGAAGAATTTCTCCAGTCCAAATGTTATGTAGATTGTTCATAAGAGATACTCTACTGACTCTTTCTTCTTTCTGCCTTTGGATTATTTTCCATCATTTCCCTGTTCTGTAATTAACAAAATGCCTAGTGTTTGTTTAAAGAAAATTTGTTAAAAACGCTGATCACAAAAGGAATGGTTGCAATATTCAAAACTATAGTTCTGCCTCCTTAGAGCTGCCCCTTGTGTTTTCTAGGGCAGAACCAGAAGAAAGTTTATACTGAGCCTTCAATATCTAGGGTTTAACAGTACTGACTCCTGTGCCAGGGTTTTACACGTTATTAACTTTAAGTCTTGTTTTCTCAATGAAGTCAACAAGTAAGAATAGTTGCACATTTTGCTTTTTATTCCTGGCAATAAATAATACATTGGTTTTGGCTTGAGAATGGATAAAATATGCTGGTTATACATAGACTTGCTTTCTTGCTGTATATACTACATAGACTTGCTTTCTTGCTGTATATACATGGAAAGGAGATGGTAGTTCAGCACTACCCAAATCCATAATGGAATATTTATTTTTATTGGCAATATTTTAAGTTATTTTTCCAAAAGGCAAGCCTGCCTTGTCTGCAATGGTACCTGGTTATGTGATCTCCCTGTCTTTTTGTCTGCCCACATTCCATTGAGGGGTAGACTGAGTGACTGGCTGGGTAGATATTTATTTGCTAGCCAAGGTTAACCCACCAGAGCAGTTTACTTCATTCATGTTCCACAGCCAGCCATTCTCCTCTGTACATTTTCTGCAAGAATAACAAGATTTTTCAGAATCATACAGGTTGATAATGATTAGCATTTTGCACTTCAATATATCTTCCTAGGACTCTTCAAAACAGGTTCAGTATATAATGTCCTTTATCTGACATCTGTGCATTCTTTTCTTACCTTCTTTTTTCTTAGATTTCCATTGCTGTAATATCAATCTAATATGAATACTTCCTGTGATGACATTAATGTTCTGCTGAGCTACTCAATACATTTTGGCTCATATTCCTTCTGTGGCACTGTGACAATTAAGGTTGATGTGTTTTTGTTTTCAAGGCATTATTGCAGATGACTGGTCATTTCTTTGAGTCAGTCTTTCTCCATTCAGATTCTGCCTGATATTTTGCCTTGGCCATGAAGTTTCCTGCAGACTTTTTTTTTTGTTTCCTATTTAGAGGAAAGCTAATTAGTGAAGCTTTGGGCTTTTCTAGGGGTACTTAAGTTTAACCCTAGGTTTTGTTTTGTGCAGACTGTCCAGAAAATGTTCTTATCATCTTTTTTGTTTATCCTCATCAATTTTTAGCATAAGTCCTCCTTAATCCCCTCACACAAAGATTACCTGTCTAGGTTTCTCAAAAAGTTTTGAGTATTTGGTAGATAGTTTTAAAATCTTTTTCTTTCTTTCTTTCTCTTTCTTTCTTTCTCTTTCTTTCTTTCTTTCTCTTTCTTTCTTTCTTTCTTTCTTTCTTTCTTTCTTTCTTTCTTTCTTT
>JAHLSL010000040.1:12196973-12362655 GCA_025920805.1 Petroica traversi | reverse complement strand
TTCTTTCTTTCTTTCTTTCTTTCTTTCTTTCTTTCTTTCTTTCTTTTCTTTCTTTACTTTCTTTTACATCCACTTTCTTGACTTAATTGTTGATACATATTCTTTGTGCATGTCTTAATTTTGTAATCAGGGCTTTCATATTCTGGACATGATGTTTATGACATAAATTATTTCTGTTGAAAGAATGCAAAGGCTGTTGTAGAGAAAATGTAGGACCATACCATGGCACTGTTTTCATAAGAGTGACTAGTAAATGTTTACATAGAGTAGATAGAGGGATCTTCACTCTCGTACTGCAATTCAGCAAACAATTTGGTAATTAAGGTTATCCAAGCATTGCAATTATAATAGCTCTTAGTAGACTTAAAATACGTGAAGTCACCTAAATCTGCTCTGAACATACATATTCCCTTGTCCTCCATTAGATCTGATGACAGTGTTTTCTGAAGTTGAATTCCACCTTGCTTGAGAAAGCACTTGGTGTTCAGAGGCTGCCAGGTGATTTCAGTGGCTGTCTCAGGGAAACATCCCCTCCCTCCCTGCTCGTATTCCTGGCTATGTTGTAAGTGGCTGTGGCTGAAGTGTCTGTGTTTCCTGGACTGATCCTGGATTTTGCTTGTTATTTTGCCTTTGCCTGGTTCTTGCCAGACCCACAGTAGTCCCCATCAAGCTCTGCTGGCCTGGCTCTGGTGCTGTGGGAGCACTGCCACCATGGTTGCCATCAGATCCAAGTTTGCCTTCCTTCAAGGACCACCCTGCTCTTGCCTCCTCTGAGAGTGTGTGCAATTATAATTCAATATAATGGTGAGCATTATCTTGTATGTATTGCCAAAAGATATTTCTTTCCAAGTCATTTGGGAGGACGATGGTCCACTCATTCTAATGGCAATTAAGAGGCTGCTTCTTGCAGATCATAATTTTTGAATTGCGGTTTTAGAGTAAGCTGTCAACAGGCATGTGACAGGGTCTGGATTTGTGTACAAAGCAGGCAGCAATTTCACAGAGAACCAGCCTGCAGAAGCTGTCCTCCTTCTTCAGTGCCGGGGGGGAGACTGAGTTATCAGATTTTAACTCGATTTTAATGGGAAGTCAGCTTTTCTTTCTCATCAACCTTAGTATTCCCCATTAAGAAAACATACATAAAGACAAATAAGTGGGGTTTTGGGATGGAACAAGAGAAAGGTAGTCAGACTTAACAGATACTATTTTCTCAATTTAATACGGATTTGTAAAAGTATATGAGGCACCACAGCACTGATAGTAAGTGATAATAAGGCCTAATGTGCAATTAAATGGGAAGAACTAGGGTATGTATCCCTATGAAACACTTGGAAATAAAGGCAAGGAACAGTTTTAGTGTTGGATAAGAAACAGAGAAAATTAAAAGACGTAAGGCATAAAGCTATGTAAATTCTTCAAATTACTTTTCCTAAAATCCATGTATCTTAAAGATGATAGCAATGTCAGGGTTCTAATGGGGCGAGGGCACAGAGAAGATGGGGCTTAAACTCCACAAAAGAAGCGTTCTTTAATTTTTAAACACCTGAACAGCAGTGGCATAAAAGAGACAGAAAAGTGAACCACAATTCTGATTGTGACTCCTGCAAAACCAGAACAGAAACTGCAAACTGTATTCCTTATTTTTACTATTTTTATTTGTATATCTCACCCCTGTCCCTCTTTCCCCCTTCACTAGCTCCACATATTTTTCCTCCTAGCTTATTAGATAGTGACTAACTAGTGAAAGCCTTATTTCCTTGTGCCAACTGTTCCCAAGTCTCTTCCCTAGTTCCTCTTATTCTTTGCATGACAACTACAATCTGTCTACTTTAAATGGTTTAACTAGCACAACTCAAGTAACCATATTTATCACTTCAAAAATATTAAATATGGATGCAGATTTTCCTGTCTAATACTGCATCCCAAATAATTACAGGAGATTTAAATGGAAGTATAAATGCTTATGTCTTAATACCAAGTACCAAAGTTTGTCTGTGATGAGTATCCCTGGAATCATAATGATAACCTGACTGTTAAGAGAGCTAGAGAGACAGTCATTTTAAGTGTTTCTGTGCTGTCAGCTTGGTGCATTTCAATCATAATGAGCCCAAAGGCCTCATTTCTCATACACAGAAGCAGAAGAAAATGCAGTCTTGAAGGGATGAATGATAATTCATTAATTCTGGTTATGCAGTGGGACAAAGAAAACCCTGGGAAGCTTACAGTGTATGCTTCTGGCTCTTAAGTTCATTGTTTGATGTTTAAGGAGTTAATGAGTCAAAGGTAATGGGAAAAAAAAAGGTGAAAATATAAAGAGACAATGAGACAGAATTACAAAGATGAAAAAAGAAGGAAACAATAAATTATAATATCTTACTCAAATCCTGCTGTCACTTTCTTTCCTTCAGTAGTTTTATTAAATGAGTGTTTAATGGTCATGTACTTTTCATGCTCACTAGGAAAAATGGACATAGTGGAGAAGTTCTTCTAGAACAGGCTCTACCATTGCACTCCCAGTGTTTTGATAAAATTGATCAAGAAATTTTACTAGTATTCCTCTGTAGGTAGATGTTTCTCCTATCAGTAATGTCTCAAACTGTTCTTTCTTATTTTAAAAAAGAAGCTTGTTGAGGTAAAGGAAGTGGAGTTTAATAAAAATAATAATACTTCAAAAAAAGTAAATGGCTCAATATTCCCATCTGTCGCTTGTGTCTGTTATAAGCAGAAATAGCTCTAATGGATCCAGAATCTTACTAACATGCTATTAAAAAAAAAAATATATATTTTCTAAAATGTTTGATAGAAAAAAGAAATGACTTTTTTTTAAACCTGGTTTTCTGAGGCATTAAAAATTAGTTGGGCAAGTTCTAGCTAGTGGTTAGCAAAATGTCAAGATTTTTCAAAATTGTTGAGTGTTTTCATCTTTTTCAAGACATTTTATAATATAGCAGGAGTAATCTATGATCTCTTAGACCCTAGTGTAATGGAATAGAAATTACTTTCAGATACAAGTAAAGAACATTGTGAGGAAAGGCCTGTCTTGATGAAGCAGTGCTGTTTTTCTGAGCACTGAACTGAGCATTTGGTTGCCATTGTAGCCAGAAAGAAACCATTCCAAGTATGACCTTCATAAATTTCAAGTGTGCATCAACAGTAAATAAATATATCAGATAGTATAAACTCATGTTGGGTTTTATGATCTTTTCTGGGTGTTTGTGGTAGAATTAAGATAAATATTATATAGATATTTCAGAAGTAGTAGATGTCCTGTTGCACACTTGAAACATATAAACAACCTCTATTTTGCTCCTATCTATTAATGAGAGTAATATTTTATACCCCACTCAGTAGGACTAAAATGTAGTTGCTGTTTATGAGCATGTCTGTTTACAGTGACAATTATAATTTACAGTTACTTGAACTTGTGTGGGGAGTGCTCCTCTGAGCTTTAATATAAACAAACATGAGAAGGCAAATTTTACCTTTCTTTTATAGGTGTGATACCAAAATGTATGACTTCATAAACCTAAAACTGAAGCTTGATACCAAAAAAAAAAAAAGGGCAAAGATGAATGTAAACCAATCCTTGAGGTAGGAAAAAAATTTCTTCTGTATATAACCATTCCGTCTTTTTCACTGCAGAACATGATCTTTGACTGCATTTGCCTCATTTTTGTAAAAATATCATTAAAGTAAAGCTTTTTCCTTGCTGGAACAAATAAGGACATTCAGCTCACTCAGTAGGACTTCCATCATAGTGGTACATGACAAGAATTCAGGTGTACGTTAAAATGAGACATTTGAAACATCCAGAAATTCAGGATAGGGAAGAAAAGGATGAGGCCATGAGCCTCCATGCAGTAGCTCTAGACCTTATTTTGATGATTCTTTAACAAAATTGAGAAGGGCTGCCACTCTGTGGTAAAGTTAAAAGTTAGTCAGATTCATTCCAAATATTAATGGGTGTAACTCACCCCACAATGAGTGCACAGTCATAATCATTGTAGAATTTTGACCAGTTTTATAGATATGAAAATGCTGCTTAATTCCATTATATTATTCATAATTGAATGCTAGGAATAAAACATTTCAATGTTCAAAGTTTACACGTTGCATATCAATACATTTGTCTCTAGGAGCCAGATTTGATGCAAAATTTCAAAGCATAAAATCAGAGATTACAATCCATTTATGGCTTTCTTGCAAGAAGTTTTAGAGTCTTTCCTCTTACCTTCTTAATTCCTAATAAGCTTCAGACAATGCTTGTTTAGCTTCTATGTCTTGTTTTCAGATTCATTTAATAGGATCTAATTGAGAACAGTAATGACTAAGTGAAAGATATCTAATACCTTATTTATTGCCCTCTTTTCCTTTAAGTCGTATCAGTTACCCCAATCACTTCTGACAGATTTTCTTTTCCTCTGCTGCATCACAAAAGAGCAAATCACAAGCCCATCAGCACAACTTGTGGTACTTATCAGCACTGTCTAAGACAACCTGGATCATCTATCTCAGTTGAGATACTCCTGCTCCAGTTCAGGTTTTCATTAGAAAGAGTCATGCTCTTATCAAAGTGTCACAGGTGCTCTTCAAAACAGAAGTGATATTGTTAGTACACAGGTCTTTTCATCAGTTTTGGAGGGTCAGATTTGATAGTCTGCAAAATATTTTGGTCTCTGTGTTTATGAATATGTTTCCTACTCAATTTTCAACTTTAGGGCTTAGAATCAGGACATTTATAAGGTGACAGGCACTTTTGGATTATGTTCTCTGACCTCCTGTGATCCTATTTCCGCAGACAGTAATTCAAGGAGAACAAATAATTTTCAAAGCTAAAAATAGCTGCAGATATTATAAAGTTTTTATTTTGAATATTTTAAAAATTAAATATTTAGTCTTTTAATTAAAAAATATTAAAAGAGAACAAAAACATTAATCAAAATAAAGCCAGAAGAAAAAATAGAAATGGGTGTTTTATAATGGCTTGAATTGTCCCAAATCAACATTTCGACAGAAGGAGGGAAGGATGAAGGAGATAGGAAAGCTGTTTAGTTTATGACAGAAACTCAAGTCAAATCATAGTAAATTAAACTTTATCTCATTTAATTTAGCTAATTTAGCTAATTAAAAGCTGACCAATGTTTGATTACTATTCAGGGAGATATAGTTTGCCTACTGTATATTTAAAACATCTAAGAAAAACATTCACACTTTCCTTCTAGTTTGTTGTATTGATTATTCTTCCTCACTGAAGTGAAATTTGTACCCAGCATATTCCTGTTCATTTTAATGTATGTGTATGTTGTGTGTGTGTGTGTAACCAGTAGAAATATAGTAATTCAATACAGATAATTTCTGGGATAACTTGTGCTGATATACAGCCTGGAAACTTTGTATCAATCATAACAGCCTTTTTATCTATTAGTTTCTTATTTGATTCATGCTCATTTTGTCTTAGCACACTTGTCATGTTAGTGATCATTTCAAAGAGTTTACTCAGTATCCCTTGCCTACTTTTCAGGTGTAATTCCTGTTTTGCTGGAGCATATATCTGGCCAAAACAAGAAGGCCCTTAATATTTTCTCTAGAAATATAAGTGTTAGCTATGTCTTAACAAAGTCTTACTTAAGTAAATTCCAGTGGAAGCTTCATTTGATAATACTCAAATGATCAAAAACTGAGTCAGAACTCTGATTTTTCTTTACCCCATTGTCTATCCCTTCCCCTAATTTCAAAGTATCAGGAAAGAAGAAGAGCTGGTGTGGTTCTCATTCCTGTGTTATCTGAGATGATGCAAAAGGATAGGAACAATCTATGGTAAATATTTTCTCAAGTTTCCAGATGTATAATAAGTATTAGAGTCCCAGAGGAACTTGACAGACCTTCAGAGGAATTTCATATGTCTGCATTAGGGACCAGTAAAGTACATAAAATTGACATTTTCTTCCTTTCTTTATATTTTGCTTTTCCACCAGCTGTTCTTGAAAGAGTAAGCACTTGGCCCTCTAAACGTGTCTCTCAGCTGCCCATTTTTTTTGGTTACAGGGCTTTAGAGAAAACTTTAACAAAAGACCAAAAAAAAAAAAAAAAGATAGAAACCCCCGAACTATTTCAAACTCTCCAACTCTCAGATTGCCAGACTGGCTAAAATATGGCCTGGATTTTTAGTATCCTTGCTTTAAAGGGCAATTATCAGGGTTTGAGCCCTGAAGGCAGCTAAGTCCCACCCAGCCACTCCCTGGGAAAGAGACATTTAGGGTAAAAGGAAGAAAACTCATGGGTGGGAATAAAGACAGTTTAATAGGAAAAGCAAAAGCCATGCACACCAGTAAAACAAGGAATTCATCCACTGTTTCCCCTGGGTAGGCAGTTGTTCAGACTTCCCCAAGAGAGCAGGGTTTCGTTAAATGGAACTTGGGATGGCAGATGCCTTTCCTTCTTTTTTTCCCCAGCATTATATTCTTGACCATGATGCCATATGGTTTGGAATATCTCTGTGGTCAGTTGGGATCGGCTGTCCCAGCTGTGTCCCCTCCCAATGCCTTGTGCAACCCCAGCCCACTTGCTGGTAGAACAGAGAGTCTGAGAGGGAGAAAAGGCATTGTCTCTGCAAACATTCCTGTGTTACCAACACTGTTTCCAAACCAATCCAAAACACAGCCCCATACCAGCTACTGTGGGCAAAATCATCTCTCCCAGTAAAAACCAGTACATCAGCAAATGGCTAAATTGTAAAGGAGCATAGTTACTGTTGATCTATCAATTAACAGAGATTTTTAGTCATTGATGAGGAGTTTTTAACTGTCTCTGTTCATTTTTTTTAAATGTAGCGTGTCCAATTGTATTTCCAATGTTCATGTATCTTTTTCTGTGTTCAATTAATCATCTAACATATATCTTTCTCAGGAAGAAAAAAAAAGTGCTTTTAAGAGAAATTTTGAAGCGAAGTAGCAGCTGATGACAGCTACTATATGTGTTCTTTAATGGACAAAGAAGTTTCTTTGCTTATCATTGGGAGAAACAGTCATAGACTGACAGTAATTCACACATGCACACTCACAGACATAGAACTTTCAGTTAATTCTTAACATAATTCATGATTCTGCATTTCATTTTATGAGTTCTGAATCTTTTGAGATCCATGGTTAAATTAAAAATGTGGCTGATAAAGTATAATTTAGGGGAACAGGTTATATTTACATTTTATTTACTTCTACTATTTTAATAGTCATGTCAATAATGAAGGTTAGTGATACATTTTTCCTTTCCCTCACTAATTTTGAAAATATTATGTGACACGATAAGAAACAGAAAGTACTTGACAGGTGGTGTGTATTTGAAGAATGCCAATGAAATCCAATTGTATTTTTTAGTTTTCATTCCATTATTTTTCTTGTTACTTTTATGATCTAAACTGCATATTTGTCATTTCACTGGAATGAAATCTTGAAGTTTGTTCCTGCACACTGTAGTGATCCAATTGTTTGCTTCCTCAAGGTGGTGAGTATTTTAGGAATCTGTGCTTTATCCCTTGGGATAGCTGCGACTAGTGGCTTAGTGACTGGCAGCTGTCTTGACAATATATTTAACACTAGGAAAAAAAACCCCCTGGATTTTAAAATATCAATATTTATGAGTCTCTGTCATACCTGAGGTGTTACAATTATAAGAATGAACATGACAAGCTTAGCATTTTGTGCATGATCCCATGGGTTGCTGTGACATGTGCTTTCTTTTCCTGCTGACTTTTTTCAGGAAACTTTGTGCGTTTAATAGCTGTATATGAATTTATTCATTTGCCTAGGATTATTTTAATCCTAAACCTTTTCAGACTTCTTTCCTCCAGCATATTGAGCTAGTTTGCAGGCTTCTTAGTAGTGCAGAGTAAACCCATTAAATTCTTTTGTCTGGCAGTGTCCCAGAACAGTCCTAAAGCATTGGCTCCAGATGATTGTCAGAAAATAAACCTGCTGCCTGCTAGGGATGTTGTTACCTTGGTGGATCCCAGCAGTGGTTCTTCTGAACACTTCACTGATAACGGCTCTGACTATGTGTTAATAATTTTAAGCCTTCCTGGGTGATACACGAATAACATGTCTAGGATGAATGCCTGTGTTTGAAGTTAATGTAATTAAAAAGACCAGTAACCGTATTGAGAAGAACCTTGACTACACTGTCATGAGTAGCTCACAGATTCACTTACTAGTGTTGGAAAATAAAACAGGAATAAAAGTAACAGAGAAATCATCTTAAAGTGCCATTGCAGATGGCAATTCTGAATGTTCTCATCTAAAACCTTTATGTGCCTACAGTCCCATGAATGGAACCAACAAACATTTGTTTCCACAGCTCCTTCAGGTTTAATCCACAAAGCATGACCCGAAATTCTGCCTGACTTATAGCAAATGCTCATAAAGTTTCCTTTTATTACAGTGAGGAGTAACATTGTTGCAGTGATATTTTTTTAGACATTGATGGTATTATTAAATATTTCAGTACTTTACCTAACAGTAAAATCCCAAAGGGAAGTTCAGTGGGCCTCTGTGTTAGGATCCTTCACTATGGTTGCATAAATCAGCAAATAAAAAGTGTGAGATAATGATTAATATTGAAGTAGTAATCTACTTTTATGTGGCAAATACTATAGGGTGTAAACCTCAAAGTGAGATCTTTGCCTGAGCAATGTGAATTGACACTAAGATCTTAATTGTCAGTAATTTGTCAACCTACACTCTCACAATGTATTACAAGAAGTGATACTCATCTATAATTAAGATTATCGATAGATTTGCATTATTGTGATAAATTACCTTAAAGATTTTTTTTCCAGATAGAACTAAGGGAGCTATTTCGGACACTCTGGACAATTAGATAATCCTAATTAGATAACAGATAATACATATACATAAGAATTCAGCCTGTCTATTAACTTGGAAAGCTGAGGATAGATTTTTATCATGAAGAGCGACTGAACCAAAGGCTTCTAACTCTAAACTGCTTAGAGAGATTGTTTCAGAAAGCTATTGATCTTGTAATTTTTACTGTGTCATTATTTTAGTCTGAAGTACTGTGGGAAGAAGGAGAGGAAAGCAAGGAAGAGATAAGTCTTTCCACTGAGGA
Organism: Petroica traversi; assembly: GCA_025920805.1. NCBI lineage: Eukaryota > Metazoa > Chordata > Aves > Passeriformes > Petroicidae > Petroica > Petroica traversi. The sequence goes on along the minus strand of JAHLSL010000040.1, from coordinate 12,353,535 downwards.
AAAGAAAGTTCACAGGCAACTGAAAAAAACCCCAGCATTTTCTAGAGATATGAAAGCACTGTCTCACCAAAAATACCTCTCTACACATTATAGGACATGAAATGATAATGTGAAGCCCAGAGAAGGAAGAATGAAACCCCAAACAAACAGGATCTGGTACATTTGTAGGATTCAATATATAGGATGTGATAATCTGCTTGTTCTTCTCTATTAAAAACTACCTTGTTCCAAAAATAAATGCAACATTCAACTGAAAAGCTGAAAACCACCTTTGGGCTCAGAAACTTGTTTTGTTTTCCTCCAGCTCATCTTAAAAAAGGTAGTACATTGTGTTACAAAAATTATCTGCATCCCCAGCACTGCTGGAATCATGACTGGCTGGTAATACAGCAATATGGCAAAGATCTCAGTGTTTATTTGGAACAGAGGGGAAATGAGAGCGACAACACACTAAATTCAATCTTTTTTGGAAGCAGGCAGGATCTGGATTGCTTTGCAGATAGCTGAGTTGTTTTTTGTAGGAGAATGAGACATGAAGCTCCATTCCAAGAGCTATAAATTCTGCTTAAAAAAAAAAAAAGATTTGTACAGTCATTGTGGTGTGTCTGTCTGATGAGAAAACCTGTAAACCTGACTTTTGAAGGCACCTTAGGCACTTCTTCTGCTTTAAAGTCCAGAGAGGCCTGGAAGCTGAAAAATAGCACTATAAATCTGACAGATTTGACAGCCTCTTTGCAAAGCTCATTTTGTTATTACCAGAGTTAATGGTAGACAAGAAAAACCAAAGTGTACCCTTCACGTCTGGTGACCTCAACCTGAGGTTAGACTTCAGAAGTACATTGAAAACTTAGGCAAGGAATCAGAGGGGAGTTGTTTATTTAGTTTGTTGTTGTTGCTGAGATTTTTTGTCATTTTTTCATGTTCCTTTTACTTCCAATAAATAGTGTGACAACTGAAAACTTGAATTTCAGGATGTTTAAAACCATTTAGAATCTCAAAATCAGGGCAAATTCAATCTGTCCCTTTAGCTGGAATAACAAGGAGGAGGAGGAGAGTGTTTTTTAAAACATAGAATTCCTCTGTTCTGAAATACTCTGTTCTGTTATTTTCACAGAAAAAAAAATACCATATAATACTTTGACATATGGAAATCAAACATTTCACCTTTTGCTTTTGAAAGAACTTCTTGCCAAGCAATAAAAAATATGTCTTAGTTTTAGAGGAAGGAAAATGAATCCAAAAGAACACACAATATTGTCTGAGGATCAATCAAGTATCACTCCTTTTTTTTTGTCCCTTTACCAGCAGTTCTGAAAATTGTCTGATTCGATTGATATTGAGTATATTCCCAGGTTTGACTGCAGTAATGGGTAATGAAGACCAGAGAATTTGCAATGTGTGAATAAATTCCAAATCCATGACAAGAACATGTCAAATGCTTGAAATGCTTTCAGTCACTAAAATTCAGCTCAGTTGCTATGTAAGGGTCAGCTAGGTTTAGATCTTAAGAGGAATATCACCTTTGTGTAGAGGGACCTTAAACATTGAGGTAGACTTAGCTTTGATGCTAAAGCTGAGTTTTGCCTGAGATGGACATGTATGTCTTTTCAAAAGAATAACAGTTCATTTCCTCAAGTAGTTGAGGCTTAGAGAGTAAGTGACTATGAGAAACTCTGCTAAGTAAAGTAATGATGTTTCTCTGTATTAGGAACAAAGTAAACTTCTAAGATTTCTTGCAAACCAGCAATCCTTTGCAAGCCATAGTCACCAGCTGTAGTTTTTCTTTATGCTTTCTCACTGTAGATGAATCCAGATGAATTTGGGTTTGTGTTTGAAAAGACTGCTTATGGGGCGTGGAAGGAGTTTTTAAGCAGAGAAGCATGTGGGTGGGGGGACAGGGAGAAGTAGAACTTCCATATGCTTTGAAGTATTTCTAGAGAAATTTTCTGTCTGTGGACCAGCTCTTCTGAAAGGGAATCTGGAAGAACAAGAAATGATGTGCATGATGAGTAGGGGAATGCAGGAGATAATGAAGAAGGCTGAAGAAGTGATCAGTGAATCAGAGATGCAAGTGACTGCAAAGGGGGGAAAAGAGAGAAAGGGAAGGGTAGTGAGACAACTGCAGACTAAGATAACTTTGGAAACAGACAAACAATTTTATGGCTCATTGATTAGGGATTAAGTATAACTTTATGTGAGGGTTGGTAGCAAGTCTGGTGTTTTGTAGTACTTGGTCACTTTCTTACCAAATACAAAGAGATGGTGCTTGTATTCTAATTTTTTTTTTTTTTTTTAATCCATGAAGTAAACGCAGGTATGTTTTATTTATGATAAAAATAACTCTCCAGAATTTTTTCCTGGGATAATTTCCCTCCTGAAAAACTTAATGATGTTCTTAGGGAGTGCTCAGAAACTAAATGAGAAAAGAAATTTTTATAGATATCTTTCTATACAATGATATACCACTTAAGCCATGCTTTGGTATACTATGCGGGTCATTTTGATAGATAATATGCCAGAAACTGTTGGAGACTGAAATATTATAGCTTATGGTTTAAACATCTTTATGAAGGACTTTTGTTTATTATAGCAAAAGTGGGTAAGAAGAGCTTTGTGGAAGACCACTGTACCCTGAATGGGTCTCCTGACTGAGGCCCTCAACTGCAAGTCAATAGAGGTAAGATAAAGTGACTCAGGTCTGGGCTGGGGGAAAAGAATACATTCCCAGGAGGATTAAACCCAGCACCTTCAGGGTAGAAGCCAGAGCCCCAGGTTTTTCTGCGGCCAAGCTCCAACAGCTCTGGCCAGATGCAGTGAACACCCACCCTCCCCTGGGCAGACTGGTCCAGGTGTGGGGCCTCCCATCCCAGGAAGGCCACACCTGTGGGACATCCATGTGAAGGACAACAGAGGGTGTGTCATGGCCCATCAAAGGCCTCCCCACAAAGGGGCTCCCAGACCCTGCACCAGAGCACTGCACGTGATACAACAGATCCACGGTCGTGCAAGGGACAGTGTCAAACCTGCCCCCTCCCAGGGAGGTACCTGTGTGTCCCACCTGCCCAAGCATTTATTCATCCACTGGATTCTATACTTTTTGGTGGGGACCCTTGCCACCAAGACCAGATGGAGGGAAGCAATGAGACGCTTTGTGGATGCTTGGAAGGGTGATATGTTTCTACTTGATCTCTGACATTCTTTGTGCTCCCGACACACACCTATTTTTTTATTTCTTTTTTATTTCTTTTTCTTTCTCTCTTCCTCTTGTACTAATATATAAAACATGAATTTTTTTTTTTTGTATCAACATCTAGCCTCGCTTGGTTTTAATCAAGTTTTGGGGTATATTTCATACCATTCTGTGTTCAATCCATTTTATTCACAGAGAATTAGTTTTCTTTGCTCTTCTGTACTTAGACCAGATAACAACAGAATCATGGTGAGCTTTCTCACATTGTAATGACAACTGATACAAGAGTTTACAAACCTGGGTAACTTTAATTGGGAAGATTATAAAGTAATTACAATGTCAATGTGTTTTGCATTATTAAAAATTCTGTTTTTAAAAACTAGGGTGATAAGAAATGATACTCAAGATGAAATACACGTATCCTACTACAGAAAATATCAGGAAAATAAAATTGAAATGTATTTTATATTCTTGTACATTTATATAACTTTTAGAGGATAATTCTAAGATTCATATTTCGTAGAATCATAGAATGGCTTTGGTTGGGAAGGGACCTTAAAGATCATGTCATTCAAGCACTGCCATGGGCAGGGACAACTTCCACTAAACCAGGTTCGTCAAAGCCCCATCCAACCTGTCCTTGGATATTCTCAGCCACAACTTCTCTGAGCAAACTGTTCCAGTGTGTCACCACACTCACTGCAAAAAATTTCTTCCTAATATCTTATCTCAATCTGTCCTCTTTCAGTTAAAAGTAATTCCTCCTTGTCCTGTCACTCCAGGCCCTTGTAAATAGTTTCTCCCCATATTTTTTGTGGGCTACTTTGGATTGGAACTGAAATAAAGATTATTTTGCACCCTCAAAGTCATTAAGAAAAGATCAGAGAAGGTAAAATTTATATTTTACCCTTTCTTTTCGCTATAATATGAGATATTTTTATTTTAAAAAGCCACTAAAATTGTGTTGGTTTTTTTAAAAAATAATAAATCTCATAAACTTATATTTGAAGAAAGAATGCATGTTGTTCAGTGGTAAATTCTACTATTGACCTTGGAGGGGCATGACTCTTTTCCTTTGGGTTCATTCCTTCCCTCCAAAAGTAGAACCTGAGCAACCAACAAAACATAGTTCAACAGATCCTCCATGTTGACGTTTCTGCAATTCAAAAAAATTTTGAATTTGCACCTAATTTTCTATGGAAGGTCTCAGAGCATTCCAAAGCCTTTTAGCCCCAGATATTTTGAACATTATAAGTACAAATTAAAATTGAAAAAAAAAAAAAAAAAAGAGATTTGCAGAGACTTTTCAGTGCCATCAGTCTTGTTAGAATCACTATTATCAATATAAGGCGCTAAAGTGTGGGTTAAGATATGGAATTTGTTATTGTGAACACTATCCAGTAAAATGATGCAGTGGAAGAATGTGGGGAGAAAAGTCTGTCCAGAGAAATTACAGCCCCTTTTCTTAAATGCTGGGAAGATGTAACTGAGAAAATGTATTGCTTTCCCTGTAAAGCCAGAGCATCTATATTTCTGTCCAGGCTTGCTGGCACTGACAGAAAGATGTACGGAATGAGCTACTTTCTAAAGGATTTCAGTAGCTCAGCTTTATTAGCAGTTGCTCTGCCCTTTGAAGCAGATAATATTTGTCTATATGCTGTGCTGGAATTCCTGTCTGACCCTCAGACATGGTGTCTCAACCTGTCTTCTCATCCTGATTGCAACCAAAAATGTAAAATTGCAGATACTTTGAACAGAATGTAAACTCATCCCAGACAAGCTAGTAATATTCCCTGGGCTGATAGCCTCCAGCTGAGGAGGTACCACTGGAGCAGAAAAATTATGGGAGAGGAAGAAGAAGGAAAGAAAAAGTAAAAAGTCTTTTAAAATTACTTTTTAGAGAGGAAACTCCTTTGATTTTTAGTGCTAGAATTGCCTTACCCACATAAAGAATCAAAAGAACACAGCATTTACTTCCTACATTTGAGCTCCCTATTTTTGATGAAAAATTGAGCCCAAAACAGGTAATCAGAGTATTATTAATCAGAGTATTAATGCAAAAATTTGTATATACATGCATATAAGTACTTAAATCTTTTTAATATGACTTTCTGGAATCTCTTTGCAGGAACTGATTGCAAATTTGTCCTTTTTACACAGTAGAAATACAAAACCTTCATTGCTGTCTGATACCTGATACCTTGCAGAAAAATATAATTTTGTATACATTTGAAACTATTGAAACAGAAATTTTAAAATATTTCCAAATATTTTGCAGAGAATAAGTTTTTAAAACATTCTAAGATAGAAAAATAATATAAATTGTGTTTAATACAGGTGGTCTTGATCTGTCTTTTTGTCCTACACTGAACACTTTATATATTCACCTAGATGAGATTTTTCAGCATCTTATACTTAATCTTTGTACACTCATCACAAGACACTGATATGCCTTGATATCCAGAACACACAGTACTTGAGCTTAAAGCAAAGGAGAGGTGTATAGTCCCTGCAAAAAATTATTTAAAATTAAGTCACCATATCACTACATTGATAGGGAGGAGTCATATGTCAGTATTTCAGTAGGAAATTTTGTCGATCTGAAAACACAATGAAAGATAAAATCATGTGAGAAAAAGATTAGTCATTTTCTGTGTCATCAGCTGGAGAAAAGCTGAGATGTGGGCAGTCTGATAAAGTAGAAACATTATGGAAATAGTCGTATTTGTGGGATTTTGGTTGGGGTTTTTTCCTTCTCTTCTGGTCATACATGGGGTGTTACATACCTGTCGATTTTCTTGCACAGTATTCTGAATTTCCAGAAGCAAAAATATAAATAAATAATCAAAAGGTGATGTTTCACCAAGAAAACCTGCTGTCTAAATGAAAACCACAGGTCTCCATATGTCAGGTCCTGAGCTGTGTCACAAAGGGAAAGGAGACTGCAGAAATAATGCAGGGGAGAGCTTACAGCTGAATTGCTAATGTATCTCATTAAACCCCTCAAATTTTAAACAGGATTTCACTGTCACATGATGAACAAGTAATCGACATTGCTCTGGGCATAATTTTAATAATTTTTCATTTGTACTATGTTGTAGATTAAGGCAGGAAACTGGCTCACTTTTAACAGTACTTTTGCAGCAGTTGCATGAGTTATTGACTTTGCTTATTTATTTAGAACATTAAGTGCCAGAAAAATCCCAGTATAATAAATGTATATCAGTTCCATCACCAATGAGGGAGGTAACTTAATCAGTAGGAGTAGACAGATTGTTACAGGAATTGTGGTTTACAAACAGAGCGATGTATATATTAAAAACATTCATTCTTCCACAACAAAAAGAGTGGTACAAACAAATAAATCTTATATTAATAAACACAAACTGTTTAGAACAAGATACCTGTCTTCAGAAGATTTTTGTGTCTACATTTGCAGTCTGATTATTGACTGGCTTGTCTGAGTTTTGATTCAGAATCAGGATTCACCTAATCATGTGAAGTAACTATTATAGCTTGCTTTTGTGGCTAATGCATTATAATAGTGACTTTCTAAATGGATATTATTTTCTTTTTACTACAAAGACATGAAGTTGTTGTGGATATCAATTTGGCACAGGTTAGAGAGGAGAGCTGGTATGAAGTTTTCTCATGAAATGCATTTTTATTACATACAAGTTATGAAATTTTTGGGTTGTTTGTTTTTGGGGTTTTTTTTTTGTCATAAATGCAACTTTTAAAAGCAGAATTTTGGACAGAATTTCTTGACAGGAAAAGACAAAGAAAAGTTTAGTGAATTTCTTAAAAGATGGCAAGAGACAGGGTAAGAGCAAACCTACTTCTCTATATGGTAATTAAATATGCATAAGAAATGAGAATTGAACTTTGTTATTACATGTATTCTTGTGTCTGCACTGTAGAGTGAAAATATTTGTCTTAATTAATACATACTTATGTGTATTATACTAAATCTCAGTGTTTAAATTGTCTGAGTGGGACTCTTTCCAATGGGAGAGATAAAAAGAATCTCTTGTTTCTCTCTGCAGACTAGTCAACTACCCAGTAGTTCCTTATTGCTTATGAGATGCTTAAGGTGTGAAAACATGTGTGGTTGAGGTCCTCCTGCGAGGATGAAGGATTTGGCTTCTACTGTTTCATCAGGACTTTGACAAGAAAACAGAATAAACTGCATGAGGTTTCATCCTTTCCTCCCCCCCCACCACCATTTTTTCCCCTAAATATTTGTTAAGAGCTTTTGATTTCATCCCAAGGGAAAGTGAAGACAGTTTTGTAATTTTTTTTTTTTAAATCAGGAAAGTCTGAAGGGTGGGAAAATGTCTTCCACTGATATAAGAGTATTTTCTGAAATTGTTAAATGGGTGAAATTTATTCCTCTGCAACCTGCATAGCCTTTCCTTATCATTCTTATGCCCACAGGGATTGCAGGACGACAATGCCAATTTTTAATTGAATACATCTAGCTTTGGGGTTGAAAGGAAAGAAGGAGGCCCATTTTACATCTCAATCTGTGTGGACAACAACGTGGATGTCAAATCATCTGCTTGTTATCACAGCTTCATGAGCAACAAAATTAGTGATTACGATCAGCTCAAGAAAGGGCAGTGAACCAACCGTGCAAACTAACACAATTAGAAAAAACATTGACACAATTGTCGTTTTACTCAATCAGGCAAATGCATTCAATTAAACAGTTAATTTAATGCAATCAGTTACAAGCATCTCTGTTTAGGCAACCTCGGTAGCTACTAATTTACTTTTGCTCCAGGGCATTTGTTTATGAGGCATTAAGATTAGGTAGATATAAGAAGAGCTGTAAATTTCTGTATAATAGAGGCACCAGACTTCATACAAACAAACCCTTATACTTTTACAGAACTCATAAGTGCTGACTCTATCTGAGATTTTTGATTTTTCCAGTGCTACAGAAACAACATGGAGTTTCTTTGCATTTTGACATGCACTTCATGACTTTATATAAATCTTTTCAGACCCTTAGAAACAGTACTAATACTTCCCATGGAAGCATAAGCCATGTTCTCTGGGTTTACTTAACCATTTCTTTCCACATATATTGTTCTGCTATCCCTCCTTTTTCTTCCCTTGATTTTTAAATTATTTTTAATATACCAGATAGAGGGAGTTGGAATAAAGGCTCATAACTGAGGAGACCCAAGGGGGTTTATGGTGAACACATTCATAAATAGTCAGAGAAAGGGGTGAATACTAAAGTGACCAAAATTGCTGATGATATTAAGTTATTGAAGAGTTTAAGGACAAGTGCTGACTGTGAAAGACTGTGAAGACACCGTATAAAACGGAGTGGCTGGGCAGCAAATGGCAGAATAAATTCAGTGTGTTTAAAAGTGATTCGCATGGGGATGACTGGTCCTAATTTTACATATGAATGCTATGAAAAGCTTTAAGCTGCCCGTTACTACCCAGAAGCAAGATCTTGATGTTATGGAATAAAATCCTGCGAAAATGTCAGCTCAATGCACAGGAGCAGACAAAAGAGAAAATCAAATATTATGACTTGCTGAGACTTTATAAAAAGGAATACAGAGAACAATATTAATACAGTGTGGAATTCCTAGGTTGTCCATATTTTATACATGGAAGTATGGGAATTCTCTGTATCTTGCATACTGCACCTCCAAGAGAGAATTACTGAACAGAAAAATGTTCAGTGAAAGATGGCAAAGATACATGAAAAAATTAAAGAGCATCTTCTGTATGAGGAAATATTGGATAGGCTAAGGCTGTAAGAGAGAGAACTAGGTATTATGCAGCATACAAAATCCTGAGAGGCATTAGGAAATAGGGATTAATTGTTCCCATTCCCTTCAATGCAGGCAGTGAGACTCAAAACAAGCCAGTCAGAGCTGATGCAAAACACACAAGATGTCCATATAGCAGAGAACAAGACTGCACAACTCATTAAATAGTGCAACATGGATGCTTAAATTGATGAAAATTGCCAGTAAGACTGGACAAATACATGTAGGGGTAATCTGCAAAGACTTACTATAGCAGAAAGACTACTCTTGGTCTGGGAGAACTTAATAAAATGAAAATTGTTGGAGGTAAGGAACACTTTTACCAGAAATATCAGTTATGCCTACCTACTCTTGTCAATCCCTTGGCATCCCTTCTTAGTTTTTACTGGGGATACACGGGGCACAGATCCTTTGTCTGATTCTGTGTAATTCTCAATGGTTTTTTAAGTGTATTTAAGTGTCATGTATCACAGTTAGTACCATCCCTGAATTTTGAGTTCACCCTGGTAGAAAGGCTATTTTAGATATTTGTTGACTGTAAACCTGACCTCAGACTCCAAAACTGTAATGATGATGTTTCTGGTGGCTACATTTAATGTTTACATATACAGTATTTTCCATGGTGTTTTCATTTCCAGGGGAAGGAAATTGTGGGTATACATGTTAAGAGGTCATTGGAAAAGGATATCAGGATACAGCCTGTCATACACTTGCTGCACAATCAGTGGATGGCTTTGTTTTCTGGTTTCTTTTTCAATAGATGTCTGGAAAACTTCAGAACCAACAAAAATAGACACTGTTCTTTCCTTGAATTGTTTCCAGTGAAATCATCTTGATATCTTCCATGCACCAAACAGATATTTGCTATCAATATCAGACAGCACTAGTCATTAAAGACTGAATTTCTAGGCCACAAGATATTAATTTTGACAGAATGTGGGGAGAGATTTGGTTTAAGTTATCAAAGTATGAGTTATTGAGAGGAAGCTCTATTACACTGGAGGCACCTCATATTTGGCTTAGAAAAGACATGAGTATCTACAGCAACAAAGAGGAATTAGTACAACCTATTTAATCTAGAATGTTTGCCTGTCTTTATTTTTTATGTTTTGCATTTTTACTCCAGCATTTGTAAATCTTCTCAGAGATCATTTGTTTGGCACAGCTGTGACATGCTTCTGCTCAATGTTCTGTTCATAAAGCTGCCTTTGCACTGGGCTGGTGATATAATGCTCAGGAGTTTACATCTTGCCATCAGTTTTATGTCTCAGACCACACAGAGTATCTAATAAATGGCGTCTATACATTTTAAGGTATGTAAAGGTTCTGTTACTTTCCTGAAATGAGTTCAGTTTGATGCTATTTTGTCGACACAGATTCAGAGGTTAAATAATAGGTTGTCATGCAATCCTTTTGAAGGGCTCTTACTCCTTGCTGTAGTCAGAGATCCCATAGGATTAACCTCTTAGCTATCTTTTGTTTGGGAAACTTTTACTCTATAAAAGGATGAATATGGAAAAGTTCTGTTTACACAGCAATCATTTCTAGGCTAATATAACAGCCTAAGCACTAGTATGTTTTTACTTCTGGTGCAGGTGCCTGATGAGTCCCTACATACAGCTGGGAGCACTCAATTTCCTGCACATTTATTAGCACTTTTCACATTTCCCTGGAGTCCTTGGCTATTACAGAGTCTTATCTTTAGTTTATGCAATATATCACAGCTTGACAGCAATTTTTTTTTTTCAGTTAACTGGGCCAAAGCCATAGCAATGCTGGGACTTTCTTCACAGGCAACAAGGCTGTGTGCTGTCTTCATCTGAGCATGGGGTGTGTCACTTCTTCTTATGAGCAGCTAAAATAATAATCATTCTTTGTCAGGGCTGCAACCTGCAAAGAGATTAAATAAAGCACATTATACATGCTAAAAATACACTAAACCCAAATGTATTCTCACCATATTAGGTGCTGAGTGTAGATGTTTCCTCTGTGACTGGGCTTTTAGGCTAATGCCTTTTCTTCATTAAGGATCATATATCTTTAGTGGTGATATACATTCAAGAAATTACTAAAATTCATTGGTTTTCAAATAAGATAGAAATATTTGCTTACAAGATTCTGTGGTTACTGCAGCCCTGGAGATAAAAGTCCTGTAGATGTGGAGCTTGGTGACATGATTTTGTGGTGGACTTCCTAGCGCTGGGTTAATGGTTGGACTGAAAGAACATAAGGGTCTTTTCCAACCTAAATGGTTCCATGATTCAAAAACAAGGCCAGGAATACATTTGCTAAATACTCACATTTCATTTCCCGCAATCCGAACCAGAGATTAACCAACATAGCTCTATTAAAAAAATAAAATAAAATAAAATAAAAATAAAAATAAAAAAATTTAAAAAAATTAAAAAAATAAAAAAAATTACAAGGAGATTTCATTAAGTTTTTCCTTTCTTTGTTTGTCTCAGGTGTCAGTGAAGACATGCATGTGTTCAATAAAATAGTTGCAAAATTTTCATGTTTTCTATATCTACATAAAAGACCAAATGTATGAAATTAGTATGAATATGTCTTTTGACTTTGTATCCTGCTATCATTAAGAAACATGAATTAATTATCTTTCATTATCAGCTGAGTTAATACCTGGACATATCATCATACCTGGGAGAAATGAAAAATGAGAACTTGGGTAAATTCTCAGCTGATGATAGATGAGCCTATGATTGCAGCGTCCAGGCTACATCATAATTTCACTTCAAGATTTGGGTATGTCTTTTTTTTTTTTTAAAACCTGTCTGGACATTTTAATCCTGTACTAATTATAAAAACTTTTTGGGAAGCTTTTTCACACTGTCTGTCATCAGAAGCACATTAACTAAGTGCATGGCATCCTAATAGCTTGTGGCAATTTTCTAGTGGTTATAAATAGTTTGGTTTTGATCCTGAAGGTGAGACAGGAGCTGTCAGTATAAAAACTTGATTCTACTTCCCTGCCATTTTACTAAAAATGCTGTTGTAATAAATGCTTGTATTACATGGTGCTGCAATTAAGCCAAAGATGTTTATGGTGTTTACTATATGTGTTCTGCAGTTTTGGAATTCAAGAAGATTATTTTTTGTGCAATAGTACACATCCTCTCTATATATTAATAACTTATACTTATTGTATGAAATAAGAACAAGAAATGCTGGTATTTCAGTTTCTTGAGGTGTTACAAGTATTTTCTTAATTATTGTATGTGCCAGGAGAATAGATGGATCATTATAGCTATACATTCTTGGCTGATTCTTCATTTCTAAAATTCAGATTGAAGAGGGATATATTCTGCGTTTCAGTTACTATATATTTTCCCTTGCTCTTCAAATATTGCTGTATTTTAGTTCTTTTTAGCTTAGAAAAATGTATTTTATTTAAATTTTTGTAGCTTAATTTAAAAATACACATATTGATTTGAAGGATATTTCTAAAATTATTTTATAACCAATTATTTTATTGATGCTAGTAAGTAAATAGTAACAATTTATATAAAATTGTACATAAATTTAACTAAAATGTAGTTTATGTAAACTCAAACCTTCCAATTTCCTCTCCAATTAAAGAAAGAAGAAATATTTAATATACAAAATTCAGCTTAATTTCAAATTTTATTATGTTTTTAAGATAAAGAGATAGATAATTGAACTCTAGGAAAAGCTGATCTAATAATTTGTTCCACATCTCTGATCTATCATTGAAGAAAATTTCCTAATTAGCATTTTGACCTTTATGAAGATAATTTAGTGAATTTTTCATTAGTAATAGACCAAACAGGAATCATGGATTAAAACACTGACTTTTTGTGGTGATGCAAAACCTACTTTTAAAAGTTTCTGAAAGTTCCTATATTTACTTCGGTGTGTAATTCACAGAAACCCATTTTAGGTCAAGCTAGCATTTACTGACAATTCAAGTTAACAGACTATGAGGAAAATTTCAGCCTGATTTTTAGAGAGGGTATTTCAAATCAGGTTTCCTATCTCAGCTGGACTGGCATTGTTTCTTGTAGTACTTTTAAAAAATTTTATTAAAAACAAGATCATGAAGAATTAATGGAATCTGGTGACCAGTCTGTATTAAATAATTGTTGTGATGTGCAATTCTCAGAGGCTTCAACTTCACGTGGTATACTTTTCCACAGAAACACTCTGATATCTGCTTGGAATGACTTTTCTACAGGAATTTTGAAACACACTAAATAAGAGGCTACTTTGGGGAACTACTGTAGGTAATTATTCTCATTTTATTTACTTCTGGAGCCTGATGTTTGGTTGCTGTGCCAAGCCTGATGTTTGGTTGCTGTGCCAACGGAATGTTAACAAAAATGAAGCTTCTTCAGCTGGCAATATTTGGTGCCTTTAAGTATATTCTTTATTCATGACTATTCAGTGGAGTGCGTAGGGGTTTATACTCATATCATGCCAAAAGTACGGGGATATCTGTTTGTTTAGACTGTGCAATTTTGTTTTTATTTTGGAAAACAGTATAGATTTCCTTAATTTCTATAGGTTTACAAGGCTCTGTGTGTAAGTCTTGGCACTTCTCTCTAGAGAGTCCTGGGAACCTCAGACCAGCCTGGCCCCTACAGATAAGAGGGCACAGCCTGTCGTGGGAATTAAAACTGAGTGCATGGAGACACAGTCTGCTGGGAAAGTGGCAATAGGACTTCTGCAAAAGGAAATACTGGCTCAGCTTGAAGAGACCAGGGCAGGACAGGCCCAGTGGGATCTCCAAACAGGAAAGTTGTAGGAGTTTGTGAAGTCATGGCACAGCATGTAAACTGGATGTGGATTTCCTTTTCAACAGCCACAGCACAAAAGCCAGGCAGCACTTGATGAAACTAGTGAGATTGATTAGAGATAAATAGTTTACAAAACAGAAAATAAAGTTGTGAGACTTCCTGCCAGAGAAAATTGTCAGGGCAGACATAATTAGTAGGTTTAAGGGATTAGATAAATTCCTGGATGTCAGGTCCAGAAAAAAATTACAGGATTAGGCAGAGACATACCAGGAACTCTCCCACAATTATGGCTGCCCAGGAAGTATGAGAACAGACAGCGGAAGACGATTGCTTTTACATGCTCTGCATAGCTCTAAATAGCTCTAAATAGCATTTGCTAATGCCAGCTGAAGAGATCAAAAATACAGCCCATGGTTCTGAGATATCAGGACTTATCTTGCATTCATGTTTTGCAAGTAGCACTGCTCTGCATTTTCTCATTTGATGTCCAGGTAGTTTGGAGTTCAGTCTATTATTTCCTAAGTAATTCTGCTTTGCTGAAGGCCATGTTGTGCCACCTTCCAGAGAGCACTCATTACTTTAAGAAGCCTCACTGATTCTGTCCTTTAAAAATGCCTTCATTCTGATAGAATATGACATAACAGAGTCCCTGGAAATTTCTTTTCTTCCCTTAAAAAACCTAGTGAGTTAGAGGAAGAAAACTGTAAGTGTCAAGACATTTCTAGTACAACGTCCTTGACATTGTGTGCTTCTAGCTCTACAGTCCTCAGGCAAGTGCAGTTCTCATTTTGCAGTCATGGAACATGATCTGTCGTGCACATAAGCTAAAGGTTTGGGTTCCTGATGTACAGGAAAAAAAATCTGCATACTGAAAAATCACACTGTGTTTTACATTGAAGCTGGGTAATTTTTAGTCATGGGTGAAGATATTGTTCAGAAGGCCTGTGGGCAGTGAGAAGTGTGACTTACATGGTGGGAAAACTGTGAGGAAAGGGTAGAATCAGCCATTTGTATGTAGCTGATGCAAAATTTCTGTGAAAACTGAAACTGCCCAGAGTACTTTTTAATGAACACAGTCATATTTCTCATGTAAAGACTTGCAGCTAGACATACTTTTCAGCAAGTAACCCAGCACACACATTCTGACCACTGGTACATCCTGAAACATGATAATGATTGTTTATTTGCTTGCTTATTTATTTTACAATTGCTCCTCAGGGAAGGCTACCACCCGTGTAGATACCCAAAGTGAGGGTGCTGTGGGAACTGATACACACATTGTTGAAGCACATCATTACTGGTTTTGCCATGGATGTGCAATTTATCATGGAAGGTAATATGGTCGTATCCTAATAGGATGGCATATTATTTTTTCCTGAAAATTTGACTTGCAGCTAAACATGACATGTTTATAATTTTATGGTAATTCTTTATTAATAATAATAAAAAAGGACAAATGTGATAGTGGCATAGAGCATAGATTTCATGAAAAACAGAATTGAACACCTAATGAAAAATGGTTTTCCTTTCTTCATTATGTGTTCCTTTGTGCATAAAAAACCCCTTGTGTTTGTGGAGATAGCTGGGTTAAGACAGTGCTATTAAATTATCTGGTTAATATTAAGAAAGGTCTGGTATTCAATCAACTTTTTTGACAGATTTCTATTCACATCTTTTTACCCATTCCTATTTTTTTTTAAGGGAGTTTAGGGGTTTTAAGGTTTTAAATATAGAGTTCAGAGAGTCTTTGTCTATTTCTTTCTTCTTCCTACACTTTCCTTGTCTTTTCCCTTCCCTATGTCTCCACATTACTCATATGGACAAGGTGACCAAATGCAGGCATATCTTTATTGCCAAGTGATGGAAAATGTGTTACAGAAAAGTTTCTCAGTTAGAATAAACCATGAGTAAACTCTGCTTTAACTCAGCAGATCAATAAGAAAAAAAAGAATTAACAGGAGGATCTTAGAGCATTTTCCTCATCATTGCTGTTGTTTGGATTTGTTTAGACTACTGTGAGACCATTAAAGCAAGAAACTGCAAGTAACAAAAGAAGGATCTCAAATTCTGGGCTAGTAAAAACTTGTTCTTGCTTTAGAAATGTTCCACAGAAATAATGATGTATTTTTTTCATACCTGTTAGGCTGCTTCAAGCTGTAAGTCTAAGAGTAACTGTTCATACAAATATATTTTCCATATATATGTCATTTAAATTATTTTTAAATTAATGAATGATGGAGATTGGTTTTGCAATGTCTTCTTATACTTCTTATTTTGCAATGGTTTGTGACTGGTTTTCTTTGCACCTGAAAAAATAGACCAAAAGGAAATCTGAGAAAAGGCTCTGCATTATTGTCTCCATGCAGAGGGGAAGGTAAAGCCTGCAAATATCATATGTTGTAATGAACATCATTAATCCCTTTTAGTGAAGCCTGGGAGAAATGGAGCAAGCTTTGGTAAACAAACTCCAGATGGAAATAACAGAAAACGTGAAGAAAAATGGCACTCAGAGGGAATACCTCCAAAATATAATTAAGTGGGTAGAATGATTCAAACAAGATGAATGAGGCAGTATTTTAATTGCAGTTTTGAGACTGTTTTGATGTTTAGGGTTATTGAGGATAAGAGGTTATATAAATTTCTCAAAATAAAATTTAACTGCTATTTTAGCACTAGCAATGAGTTTTTGAGATCTGTTGATATTTCAGCTCTAGTTTTACTTATGACAGTATATCTACATCTTCCACTTTTTTAAAAATATTGATTAAGCAATAGTGTTTTGCATATAAACCCATGCTCTCTTCAATTATGGTAGCATAATTAGACTGTAAATCATTGCATTGCATTGGAATCTTTGACACTGCCTGCCAAGTACGATGAGGGTTACTGAAGTAAGATCTATCAATGGCCTGCCATGGGCAGGGACACCTTCCACTAGACCAGATTGCTCAGACCCCCACTCAGCCTGGCCTTGAACACTTCCCGGGATGGGATATCCACAGCGTCTCTGGGCAACCTGTTCCTACACCTTACCACCCTCACAGGAAAGAATTTATTCCTAATATCTAATATCTAATATCATCTAATATCATCTAATATCATCTAATATCATCTAATATCATCTAATATCATCTAATATCATCTAATATCATCTAATATCTAATACCTAATACCTAATATCTAATACCTAATATCTAATCTAATATAACCCTACTCTCTGTCAGAGAGAGGCATTCTCTCTTGCCCCGTCACTCCAGGTCCTTGTAAATAGTCTCTCTCCATCTTTCCTCTGGGCTCCCTTCAGGTACTGGAAGGCCACAATTAGGTCACCCAAAGCCTTCTCTATTCCAGAACAATCCCAAATCTCTCAGCCTTTCCTCATAGGAGATGGGCTGCATTCCTCTGATCATCCTGGTGGCCTCCTGTGGATTAATATAGCTCTTCCTTTTAAGCTTATGTATTTATTCCTCAGTGTGCATTTCCCACTTTTCAGCCCTTTTTGATCACCATAGAACTTGCAGCTACAGAATGTGAAAAATTTACAGATAAGCTTGAAAAAAAACTAAATAGACAAACTCATAGATGTAGAGTTCATTGAAGCTTATTAAACATAAATATATCACATTTGGCTCAGGAAGGGTCTAAGCCTCAGGGTAGCTGAAGTCATATCTTACAGCAGCAAACACTTTCTCTTGCTTGCACTCTTTTAAAGTATATCTTGCAGACCACTGGATTAGACTTTTGACCCCGTGTGTCTATTCCAAAAATAGAAAAAAATCCCTCCAAAATATGTGCTCAGCTGACAAAACGAGGGTGGAGTTACTAAAAGTGAACTTTGCAGACCTGAGGGATTAGGAACAGGCAGAATTTTTTTTGCTGTCAGTTGCCTTCTGGCTAAATAAAAATACAGTCTCTGTGACAGTAACATTTTTTTTTCCAGTGACCATCTCACTGTGATTTGCCCATGCTGTAAGATCTTTCACCGACAATGCCATTGCATGCATGTAATACAGAGGAAAGGTAAATTTTTGCACTTTGAGACAAGCTGAACTACTTCATTAGAATGAAGCCTACATCCAAAAAAAAACCCCAAAATTTTACCCATACGCATAATTTATTTCCATTTGTTTTAATAACCAGGTGAATATTAGAAAAATAGAAATATTCCAAACAAGATAAAAAAAAAATACCCCCAAATAATAACCTAAAAGAGAAAAACAGCAGGTCATAGCAAAAATTTGAACATCATTTTGTAGTGTTTGAATTTTCATTTTGATCCGCAGACTAAGCAGGGTAGCAGCTGTTTTGGAAGATAGTATCTACAATCAGCACAATCTTGTTAAATTAGATAAACAGATTGATTTCTGAAAAATGTACAGATGTGCAGAAGAAAACGGCAAGATTTAAGTAACAGGTTAGTGCCAAATGCACAAAGGTAGAAGAGAGAAGTCTAAATAATTATATCACAGAGTATCATTTATGAATTAAAATGAATGAATGGAGAAGAAATTTGTGCAGATATGGTGCATTGGGATTATCACACAAGAAAGCGAAGGAAGGTTCTCTGGTCTTTTACTGAACATGCCAGAAACTCGGTATTTGATGTATGTTTTCTGTTCAGTATGGGTCAGAAGGCTTGTAAAATAGAACAGTAGAACAGTTTTGGTAGTGAGGAGCCTTTAAAGGTCAGATAGTCCAACCTAACTTGCAGTGAGCAGGGACATCTCCAACTAGATCAGGTTGCTCAGTCATCCAGTCTGACCTTGAGCCATTTTGTGATGGGTTTATGCCACAAAATAAACCCTAGATCTAAATTTGCATTTAAATCAAGAATCTGAATTTTTCTATAGATTTCCACTAGGGTTCTTTTGTTATATTGTATTTAACTAAAATAGAAACCATTTACTGATATCTAACATTTTGGATTCAGCACAAAGAAAGCAAGAAAGAAAAAGAGAAAACAAACTTTTCTCCCTCTCTCTCTATCTTTTTTTTTTTTTTTCTTTACTAGCAAATGCCTTCTGTAGTTTTTTTATGTTGCATGGGAATGTCAGGAGAGCAGTGAAATAAAACCCTCTGAATGCAATAAATGGTTCATCCACATTAAAATGGGTAGAGATTAGAAAAAGGGGGAAAGGAGGACACAAACCATATGAGTTCAAATGGTATGAAAAGAGAATACTGAGTTCTGATTTTGCTAAAATATCGATAAATCTAAAAATTTATGAAAATTGCTTCTATAAAATTTAAAGAGTGCTTTTGTTATTACTTTGTTGGAGAATAGCAGAAATAGTACAGTTCTCTTTTTATTTGGATTGCATGTTTAACAAAAGCTACTGAGAAGCAGAAGGACAATGAATTACAGACAATACTGTAATCTTCCCCTTGGTGCCTCATCTTTCATATCTCTTTGAACAAAATACTTTTCTTCTTGGCAGTTTTTGAGCAAATGAAGCTTTTCTGTTGCCTGGACTCTCCAGAGTGAATAAATGGAAGATCAACATTCTGCTGGATTTCATAGATTATTTAAACAGACTTAATTGTATTCTCTTTTATAACAAATAAAATAAAAAAAAAAATGAAATGTAATGAGGTGAAGATAGTGTACAGTGTCATTAAATAGATATAATATTTAATCAGGAAAATTAC
This sequence comes from Petroica traversi, assembly GCA_025920805.1. Classification (NCBI taxonomy): domain Eukaryota; kingdom Metazoa; phylum Chordata; class Aves; order Passeriformes; family Petroicidae; genus Petroica; species Petroica traversi. The sequence continues at coordinate 12,334,123 of JAHLSL010000040.1, read as the reverse complement.
ATTGCTAAGATGGCTGTTTGTTCTGAAATAATACACTCTGAAAACAAACTTGATACAGTCTATGAGCTTCTGTCTGCAGCCTTTTGAGCAGTTTGGAAAAATCATATCTGAAATTCATTTATACTGAAAGTTTACCCCTCGAGACTTGTCTGCCATAAAATATGCACTTTTTAAAGAGCAAGTACTTAACTAATAAGGTTCATGGTCTTTTGAAGCCAGCTTTATGATGTTCTTTCTCTAAAGAACAATTTAATTAGATATCAAAATGTCACCTGCAGTGAATAAAATCCCTAAATGTTAAAGTTAGAGCTACAGAAGTGAAAATCAGTTATACTTCTATTTTACCCTGGTGCTTTAGAGACTGAGTGTAAGGGTCATCATATTTGTTTACAACCAGAAGAAATTTATTGTCTAACCTAGGACCTGAGTCATTATCCATTCACACATTAATTTTGCATGCAATATCAGTGCTTTTGTTTCGGCAGAAAATATGGGTTAATTTTTCAGCAACTATTTTTTTACTGATTAATAATGATGAAGGGAATTTCTAAGATTATGCAGGAAATCTCTTTGAATATAAACAAGGTTAAAATTTTTCTGACAATACTGATAATCCCAATAAGGAAGAAAAGTCTCCTCTACCTCTGTTAACTCCTTCTACAATGATTAGAATTTTTTTCATTTATGTATTTGGGATTACAGTAAATAATTATAGAATCATAGATTATCCTGAGGTGGAAGGGACCTGCAAGTATCATCAAAATCCAACACCTGGCTCAAAATCCCACCATGTGCCTGAGAGTATTGTCCAAATGCTGCTTGAATTCTGTCATGTTCAGTGCTGTGACCACTTTCCTGGGGAGGCTCTGCCAGTGGCCAGCCACAGGATGAAAAATATTTTTGCTAATGAACATTAGTATCTGTTACTCTACATTGCAAAGACTGCATGAAACCAAAAGATTGGGGTGGATTTTGTGTCAAAATTGTTCTACAGCAAACCATCACAAAAAGATATTCAATTATGGAAGTCCTGAACTAACATATTTCTCTTATGATTTAAAAAAAATGAATTTGAAATCTCACTTTATTCAACTAAGGGGAGCAGGGGGAATCCAGATACCACTGAATCAGGGGTATTATTACTGGATATTAAGTGTGCTGGCTAAATAAACCAAAATATTCCTGCAAAGTATTTAGTACAGAAAAAGCAAACAACTCCTCAGAAAGCAGTAAATTCTATAGAAACAAATATTCAGTGTTTTTTCTTCAATTTTTAGACAAGCACTAGTATCAGAAATTATTAAATCAGGATATCTGTCTCAATAGAGCTTCAAGATATATTTCAATAAAACAAATAGCTTTAGAATAAAATGGAGTAGTAATGTAATTTTGAATGCATGTTAAATTTTCTGCCACTTCAAACAAATGCTGACATTTTTAATCTTATTCACATTTTCTGTGTCTATTAATTATAGATGCAATTTAACAGCCACTAAGTATAGAGTCCAATAGAATTTTGGTTGGGCCATGGGTACAGAATTTCACTGTTAATTAGAGGACATAAAAGAAAATATTAACTTTTTTTAAGATTCAGGATATCATTCTCTCTCTTGGAAGTTTCTAGCCTGTTTCAATTGCTTTTTTTTCTTTTTCCACATTCAGAAACTTTCCAGATAAAAGGCACATTTCAAGCCAAAACCTGTGCCTTAGCTTTTACATAGCTGAAGAGGAGACAGCAGGTACTAACAGCAAATCCATAGAGATGTAAATCCTGTTCCACATGGTGCAGCAGGAGTATGAGGATTGGTGTGTCTGCTGCTGAGCACCAAGCTCTCCCTTGTGGCAGGGTCACCGATGCCTCCCAGCCAGCACCGTGTAATTCAGTTCAACTGGCCTGGAACAGGAGGTAATTGGAAAAGCAGGAGTCCATCACATCATCTTGGAAACTCAGTGAGGAGGAGGCTGACATGACACAGCTCAGAGGCCAGGAAATGAAAGGCAGAGGATGTGCTTCCTTCCTCTGGTATATTTTCAATGTCCATTTTGTCCTGCCATCTGCATTGCTTTATTGAAGCTGCTGCATGAATACAACAATTTTCCTGTTGCCCTTCCATTTTTTGTTTCTCATTTTTTCTTCCAGTCTAGAAGTTTAATTAACACGTGGGCAGGCTCAAACAGTGCTCCCAAATCCATTGTGTATTCCATGTCAGCTGAAGCTGAACAAGCGAGAGCATGGACTGATGTTCCCAGGGCTTGTCTGTGATGTTCAACAACTTGAAATGCTGCCAAATCCTCTTACTTTACCCTGCTCTCACGAGCCAGTGAACCACATTCCCGTGGTAATCAACTGCAAACTGCCAGGTGATTTCATTGGATGTAGGACTGGACCCATAAAGCTAAAATGGGGGTGGAGTATTCAGTGAAATTACCTGTCAAAACCTATTTGTAAACAATAATTCAGACTCTAGGGTGACTTTGCAACCCTTAGGCATGATTAAACAGATTGAGACCTTCGCTTGCATTTCGTGGTGTCTTTTTAAATTTTCCAGCAGTGGCATTGTTTGGAGCTTGTGGCTTGTCACAAAGGTCTTTTTTATTCTGTGCTAACACTAATTTAATGCAAATACCACCTAAGCAAGGAGAAGCAATTTTCTTTTTGATGGTTGACTCTTCACAATGAATTACAAAGGGAGTTAATATTGTCAGAACATGTATGCAAAATCTTTAAAATGGAGCCACCCAATTTGTCTGTTTCGTTGATATTCTTTCCTCTCCATCAGTTTTGGGTATGTTTTCTTCTTTTTCAAACCCTCTAACTGCAAATATTTTAATGAGGCAGTTTATAGCTAAAACAAAGCACAGATTAGACCAGATACGACAGGAAGTTTGCAAGATCAAAGCTTCTTACCATTGCATAAATCTAATAGGTTGCACTGAAACCAAGTTTCAGTTAAATAAAAATATTGACTTCTCTTTAAAGCATAATATTTCCTACCTATTTTGCACAAGATATTTAAGCATTTTCTTTAATGAATGTGTGAATATTGATTTCTATAAAGGAGATGATGGATATAATTTAGTGAAAATTTTTGTCTAGGTTTTTTTTATTGATAAAGAGCTAACAACCCCCAGTTGAGAACACGTAGTTTAAAAGTATGATGAAATCTGTATTTGTGGTGGTTTAATGGAGCTTGTCATTTTCAAAAGTGAAATAGTAAATTAAATATTTAATTGTTTTCATAGTTATTAGTGACAGTGTGTTTCTAGAAGGCTTCATCTGAATTCTATTGAAAGTAATCTGACATAACCCTCAATTCTTACAGCTCATTTTAAAAACAAAAAAAAAATAAATCATGACAAGTCCTCTTCTATTGTAATAAGTTTGGTTTTCTTAAATGGATTTTTGCCTTTGCATGTTTTAAAATAGTTATTTGAAAATTTTAGATTAACCATCCAGGGCCATGAAAGAACAATTTGGCAAAGTGCAAGAAATTCTCAGAGCTACTCAAACTGTGAAATGCGAATGTTCTTTCATACTATAAAGGGCCATTATAATTTTTAAAAAATCTGCTGCAAGTAAAAATATAAAAGAAATAATTTCACATTTTATGGATAGGGCAGAAGCTGAAATAGTAACACTGAAATGTGATTAAAAAACACATGGATTACATAATTCAGTAGTATTTCAGCAAAATGTGGAGACAGAATAGAGTGTATTCTTAAAAGGGGAAGACAGTAGAATAAAGGCTCTTCACTCTTTCCTGTCATTTTGAACTATATTTCTAACCTTTTCCCTACTTCTCTCTACATTATTTAAATGTATTAGAAGTTTGTGTATATAAAACTTTACTTACAGGATAAAACAGACTTTCTAGAGGCAATAAAACCCTGAGCACTCTCATCAAATAAGTTAAATAAACATTTTGTAAAAGGAAATGTTTGTAGAAAACATTTCATAATGCACAATGCCTCATTTGAAGAACTTTAATGTCAAAGTAGATTTTAAAAAATAGATGCATTATCCTTTTTTGTTTGTTTGTTTTATTTGGTTTCTTTGCTGATTTTTTTTGTAATTTTAAAATTTTAACCACTTCAAGATCTGAAGTAAGATAATCTTTGATAACTTTTAATATGAGGTTTAAAATTCTTTGTTTAGGTTTGAAATCTATCAGAAGCCTTAAAGCTAGTGTTAGTGTTATGCTTTGCCTTTTATTTTATTTTAAGTAATTATATTTATCTTAAAAGTGTTTTCTTCTAGAAATATCTGAGACAATTGCCTGTAAAAAGAATGAAATCTGGAGACTGATTAGGGAAAATTGCTAGGCTGGATCTCGAAACTGCATTTCTCTATTAACCTCCTATAGGGATCCATCAGAACTTTCTCACTACCACTTCTCAGTTCTATTTTGAAAGTACCTATTATGATCCACTTCTGACAGGGTAACTCACGTTCTTGTTAATAGATTTCTTGGGGAGAACTAGAGTGAAATAACACTGAATGATCAGTGTTTATAAAAATATTTTCATATACATACTTACATACATACATATATATATATACATATATCTATGTATATATATGTATACATATAGATATATATAGGGTTCATTTTATAGCAATTTGTTTCCAACAGAAATGATTATGTAACTATTTTGGTTGTTATCTATAGTACTATATCAATATAAAAATAACACTTTAGAAAATGTGTAAATAAAAGAAAGAAAGAGAAAGAAAGGGTAAGAGCAGAAATATATCATTGTCCAGGGATCCATCAGTGAGACTTGATTGTTGCAATTTCGATGCCCAAAGTGATCAAAGTGATGATCACAGTCTTGATCTGTCAAGGGTGGGGGAAAGCACACAGAACACAAAGTTCAGTGGGATAATAAAGTTCAGATTTATGTGAGAACACCCAGGTACCTCCCCTGGTGGAGGAGTTTTACATTGTCTGCTGTAACACTGTGGATCTGCTGCAGCATTTTGGATTTTGTCCTCTGGTGGAAAGCCCCAGAAATGAGTCGGGGAACGTAATGCCTCTTGGTTGTCTATGACCCCTTCTGAGATAAGACAGTTGCCTCTCATGTCAGTGTATTTGAGGCATTTTTCCTCCATCAAAGGGGACAAATACCTTTAGACCTACATGTGAATGTCTCAATACCTTCCCAAGGATGGGGGAGACTGATCCAGCTCTGTGAGAGAGGAGATGGGCATTATAAAAATGCAAGATTCCACCATGCATGATCTGCTTCTTTTTGGCCTTCTCCCTTACCTGACTCAAAACCCAGCTGGTAGCCACCAGGAGTGTGTGCTCTTGTGAGAATGAGAGGTTTCAATAGCACACACCCAAAAACTGTCCTGCTCCCCCTCGAGGGCTGCAAACCAAGCCCCCACTAAGCGCCCACTGCCTCCACACAGGGCCAATTATGTAAGTTATTAACCATTAATGTTCCAGTCCCTCAAAATATCACATTTATTTTATGGGTTTTCTGCTTTATGACTTTTACCATTGATAGAAAAACAGACATTTGAGCATTTGAGATTGCAGATATTTACCACTGTAAACTGTTAACTGGTGACTGCAATCTTTAACATTCTTTGAAGCTACTTGAAATCAAACTACATGTAAAATGAACTTATATGTAATTTAGGATATTAAGATAGCCAATTAGCTTCTAAGAATTGCATTCAGTTTGTTTATATTAAATTGTTAGGCTTGTGGCAGATCCCACCTTTTTTTAAATTCTCTGTATTGAATAATGTGTTGGATTTGCCTGGGGTGGAGTTACCTTTTTTCACAGTAGCTGGTGTGGGGCTGTGTTTTGGATTTGTGCTGAAAACAGTGCTGATAACTCAGGGATGCCCTTGTTATCACTGAGCAGTGTTTGCACAGAGTTAGAGCCTTTTCGGTCTCTCACACCATTCCAGCAGTGAGTAGTCTGAGGGCGCACAAGGGATGGAAGAGATTCAGATTGATGCCATTTGTCCTTCCAAGTCACAATTACGTGTGATAGGTCTCTGCTCTCCTGGGGATGGCCAAATACCTGCCTGCTTGTGGGAAGTGATGAATGAATTCCTTGTTTTACTTTGATTTTGAGCAAGGCTTTTAGGCTCCCTGATAAAATGTCTTTATCTCAACCCACGAGTTTTGTCACTTTTGCCCTCCCCCAGTTCTCTCCCTTACCCCACTGAGTGGGGAGTGAATATCTGTGTGGGATTTGGTTGCTGACTGGGGCTAAACTATGACAGATGGCTAATATAGAAGCCTTAGGATACTCTTTTCAAACTCAGAAAAAAAAGATTTTACCTTTTTTTTTTCTTTATTCATGACCACCGGATATTTCACTGGTAGGAAGGTACAATTATCCTTTTGATTATCTACTACTCCTTCAGTTTGTTGCAAATTTACTACCTGAGCTTTCCATTTATTCATTCATTGTGTGGTTTTTGGTTTTTTTTGTAAGGTAAAATTCCTTGTGAAATTGCTGAAGTCACTCAGCCAAATCAAATACAGCTCTTGGAGGATCAATGTTGTAATGCACCTAGCCTGAAAGCATTAATCCCTTACTCTGTAATAACAAGAGTTTGACTTCACAAATTCAAACTTCCCAAAACTGAAAAAATGTTTCAATCCTGTAAATCAGTGACACTGCACTGAGGAACTTTGTCTTTAATGATTGTGACAAGAAAGTGAAAGCCATGGGATTTTATAAAATGCTCCCTCTAATTCCAGTTTAACAGTTTGAAGATCAAATTAGTTACCAACTGCTTGCTTTTCTGATACCTCAGATCCTGCACAACACTGGGATGTGAGGCAAGAGCTAAAACACTGATTTATGGCAGTAGCTGGCAGAGCTGTGGAGAAGGAATAGAAGAGCTTTGTCTGTATATACGTGCATCCAGATGAAGTGATAAGTGAGTGTAACATTCCTGATAAATTGAGCTGTACAGCTACTAAAAAAATAGGGTTAAGTGAACATTTGTTTCAGCTCTGCACAGCTGTTTCTGCAGATCGGGTTCCTGCTCCTTAATATTCATTGCTAGCAAAAACTCATGCAGAGAAGTTTTTGTTCAACATGAATATTTAGGAAATTACTGTTCAATGTATGAATATTTAGTTTTGCATGCAAAAAACCCCAGCATTCATGAACAATTTTATGGGTCTGTTATTCATCATTTACTGCTCTTCTCATTCATAAGTTTTATTCTTTTAGGAAGAAAAATGAACAATGAAACTATAATACTTTGGCTGTTGCAAGGCAAAAAAAATGCAATAGGTTAATCTTTGCCTAATCTTTTCAAATAATTGTTTATAAAAAACTTATCCATGATCTTAAGATTTTTGCTTTGGAGAACAAATGCAAAATTCCATTTCAATAAATTCAATACATTTACTTTAGTACTAAATGAGAAGCATGGGGAATATATAAAGATGTGGACTTTTTTGAGAGAGCTTTTAAGGCCAAAGGTAAGCATAAAAGTGATCAGTTAGCCTATTTAATCCCTTTAAAATCCAGAGGATTCAGATTTAGTATGAAAAAACATTTCCAAGATCACATATTGATGGTAACTACTATTTAATAAATTTACCAGATTTTTCCCCCATAAAATGGGAATTCTAATGAAAAAAAAGCAAAACAACAACTGGGAAATACTGCAAAGAATTATTGTGCCAATCAATATTAATTAAATAATGATAAAAAATAATCTTCTTCTTTCTTGACTGTTTTAAACAAAGATAATTTTAGGAATGTCTTTAAACCATGATATTAGACACCAAATACTCATAATTACATCTTGTTGATTTTTCAGGATCACTTCGTCCAAGTTCAAGAACAGCCATTCCTGTGTACAAGAAGCCAAACAAAGGTGGCGGAAGATCTGCAGAGATGAACAATTAGCTTTTGACTGAACTCAAAAGTGGAAGCAGGGAAAAGTGGTCCAGGAAGAATATAGAGACAGCATCCAGCCATGGAGGAATGGGGCTAGGAACACCATAGACCTTGGTGTGTATGGCAAGGAGTGATACTGGGACCACCATTGTTCAACATCTCAGTTAATGACCTGCATGACAAGGCAGAATCCACCTTCAGCAAGTTTGCAGAAAACTGGCTGGTGGCGCAGAAGGCTGTGTTGCTCTTCACAGGAACCTTGTCAGGGTAGAGAAATGGGCAGAGAGGAATCTCACCAATTACAGCAAAGGGAAATGCAAAGCCCTGTACCTGGGTCCCTCAGGGACACCAAGTTATCTTGAGCCCTGATGCAGCAGGGCTCAAGGTCAGCAGTCGCCCAGGGTCCATTAGACAGTTTTACCAGCAGATTGGCAGAGATGGTCCTTCCCCTCACCCCAGCCCTAGTGAGACAAACCTGGAGTGCTGGCCCAGTGCTGGGCTCCTCTGTCAAAATATAGGGAGATACTGAGGTAATTGTTGTGAGCAACTATTCAATGATTAAGGGCTTGGAGCACATGACACGAGAGGAACACAGAGGGCTTAGGGGGGATTTTTTCAGTGTGCATAAACACCTCTTGGAGGAAGTACAGAAAATAGACTGAAACACAGAAAAGCCATTTAAACGGAAGTATTAAGGAAGTATTAACTGGGAGGGTCATTGACCAATTGAGCATGTTCCTCAGAAGGGTTATGAAGTCTTTCTCCTTGGAGATACTGAAAACACAACTGGAGTGACCTGCTCTGGCTCCTTAGAGGAAGAGTTTGGCTAGATGACCTCTGCATGTACCTTGCAGCCTCAGCAATGTTGAGAGAGCAGCAGCTTTTGCTTTCATATGAATCAATCATATCTTCAGTTGCTAAGATTTGTCTAGTCTGACAAGTCTAAGATGAGACAATTTGAAGCTTTATTTAACTTTCATCCTAGCCCTTACATTAATGCAGGTTTAGATTAATTTTGATAAAAGTAATTAACTTCCCCATTGGAGCAGAGAAGATCAAGCATCAGCCTCAGTGACAGAACTGTGCATCAGTGCAACTGTACCATGTACTGTGGATGTTCCTGCTATGCTGGAAAGTCATACTGGAAGTCCCTGAAAGTCCTCCTTTTTGGAATTGCATCTCCCAACATTCTGGTGGGTTCAGCACTCTCTCATTTTTGTTGGGCATTCTCCTGAAACAGGGGTACAACAGTACTAATGACACAGCAACCAGACACTCCAGGCCAACAACTGACTGTTTGCTATTATTTTGCTCAATCAATCTTTTTAATACATTATTTGTAAGAAATTGATTGAATATTTCTGTTTCTCTTCAATTTCTTCCAAAAGGTTGCCCTGTCTGAAAGGTAAGAGAAGGGCATTTATTAAGTTCTTGGCTTTGTGAACTCTGTCATTGTCAGGATTTTTCTCCTGTATTTCAACCACAGTGCTAGGAACAGGAAAGCAGAAAACTCTAATATAAATGTCAGACTGTGCAGATGTGTTTACAAGTAGGCAACTTCCCTAACAGTGATGAGTATTGGTAGATTCTGATATCAGGAAAAAGATATCAATGTCTATCGACACATAAATTTTTTTACCAAATACTTTTAAAATACTCCCAGTTTTAGTCCATATAAGAAGTTTGCATAAGCAAGCTGCATGACCTAGTTTGGCACTCACATAAACTACAAAATGTTCATATTTGACATGTGAGCCACAAGTGAACATATGGGCTATGTATGTATGCACATCATGCATTTAATAATCCGCTGTCCTCGGAGTTTTAGGAAACCCATTACACACTTTGAATTTCAAACTCTCTAAAGTATATTCTCACTGTATGAGTATTTACCCAACAGATTAATGTTGTCACTAATGTGAATTGCTTGATTGACTGGTCATTCTGTTCCTTTTGCTTTGAACCATGATGGTCACTGTAGATTGGCCAGTGAATGCGACTGGGTGGCCACTGTCCTCCTTCAGGAAATTGCAATATTGACATCCTGCCTTGATAGGAAGAAAATAAAAATATCCAGAAATCAGATGATCTTAAAACATAACTGATGAAAGCAGGAAAGAAAATGGAATAGCATGAATCTATCCTTCAGCTAAATATAGAACTGAGACACAAGAATGAAACATAAGAAGTTACATTTTAAAACAGTTTCTGGTTTTATAGATGTGCATGATCTATTTTTTCCCCCTCTGGCTTATTGTTGCATGTCAAAGTTGGACCCCATAGAACAGAATATGATGCCTGTTCTATCATATTTATAAATAATGAAAAATAACATGACAAGGATTATTAACCAGTGTAAAGCAAGTAAAATAATAGAAGCAGAAATAACAAGGTTATCAACATACTTCCTGAGCAGTTATTTCTATGAATTATGCTGGTATAGCTTACTACATCTCCACTCAGTAACAAGCAGAGACTAAAAAGTATCTGTTGGAGTTTTGCTTTTGCTAAATGATTTCTGGGACAGAACAAGTGTGTCAAAATAATAATAATAATAGAAAATCCCTAAATAATCTCTCTTTAAACTCAAATCCTGCTCCTTTTATGACACTCTGAAATATTTATTTAGTTGAACTTCAATATATTATGGGCAAATATATTTCAGAATACTACTTCAAATATTCAATTCTTTAAATAGAAGTTCAAATAAAATTTTTAATCAAGAGAGGATTGTTATGCCCTCCAAAATCAAAGTTGTAGCAAAATTCTGGAAGAAAAAAAAAACTCCAGTATTTTACCACCAACCAAATAAAAACCAAGTGAAACCATAAATTGCATACAGAAATGTTAAAGTGAATTCAAGAATTCTGTGTGTCCTATTCAGGATCCACCATTCACTTTCCTGTCTCCCTTTGCAGGCAGTTGTCCTTCTTTCCAGAGGTGTGCAATAAGACTGTCCAGACAGTACTTCTAGCTCAGATTGGATAAAGATTAGGTGTAGTGAGTGGTCAGAGCCAGCACTGCAGAGCTGCCAGTGAAGGTTTACTACCAGTACATAAATAAGGATACCATGCACACTTGTCTGCACTCCTGCATTTACATATAGCTGGAGATGAGTGGGAGAGTAGAAAGGCCATCAGAGTGTGTCTGTACCAGCCTTTTGTCAGGTTAAAGGAGGAGGTTGGTGTGTGGGCTTGGTAGAGCAAGGTCACTTTGGTAGGGAACAAAAGGACTGAATAGGCACCCAAAGCCATCAGGGAATTACAACAGAAAGGCAGGAGCAGGAGGCTACAGATGGGTTTGCTTCAAAGGTCAGCACATTTACTGCAGTTCTCTCCACTGTGTGTGGGTAGTGAGCTCCTGAGAAGAATGGAAGGAATTCCTGAGTAACTGATTTCTGTCCCAGCTTGCTCAAGTTCAGGGATGTGCATGAAGCATCTTCAGCTTAACATACCTAGCATGATAATTTATAGTGATCTCTTGTGAAAGAGGCTCATGTTATGAGTGCTGCTATCAAGTCATACATAGGCAGATGGATCCCTGACTCCTTACAGTGACATCAGCTGTTCACCTACACGAGCCAGGCTACATTTCCAGAATCCTGGAGAGATTAACCAGCACTCTCTGGAAACGTGTAAAATTTAACTCAGTTTTTGGTGCTCATGCAAGCCTTTGTATTACCTGCACTGTTCATAGGACCATTAATGGTCGTTATTATTTTATGTCTATTATTTACATCTTGGAACTCTTGGCGTGGTTTGTATAAATATTATCCAACCTTCTCTAAATATATTCTTAGTTTCCAAGTTTCTGGAAAGTATTTTTATTGCCACTCTCTTGCTCATATCCTTTCCTGCTAAGACAGGGGTGATGCACGTAGAGATGATGCAAAGAGCCTCAGAAGCACTCCAGTTTGCACTTGACACGGGTACCCTCACATCTTTGTCCAGCCCCTTTTGTCATCAGATGAAGGAATTACATCCTTGCCTCCTGTGGGTGCAGACCAAGACACTTAGAGAAGACTCAGTCCTGAGATTCAGATTGCCACAGCTGAAAACCCGTGCCCTGTTTCAGCCCTGGGCTGTTTGGAGATGGAGAGTCTGGCAGTACCAGGTGAACTTTTAAGTGAAACAAAATAAGTTTATTGTAATAAAATACAAAGACTGGGGAAAAGTGAAAAGCAATTGCTTTCTTTTGAGGCAGACAAGAAAAAAAAACCCTAAGTATAGCATTTCTTCTCCTTTAGCTCTCACTCTAGCTTGGTTTCATTTTGTTTTCTCTGTTCTCCCCTGCCAGTGGAATAACAAGTCAGCTATCTCTAAAGTCAATTCAAACATCTCCCAGGAAATAAGCAGTAGTCTGTTAGATAAATTTCAGTCTTTTCTTGCTGAGAAGCATGCTGCTCTAAGATGAAGTCTCTCATTATATCCTTTTTTCTTGGACGACTTCTGCTGAATGGAAGTTCAGCCCTGGGTGTTCCTATAATCTCCAACTCTGAAAGTGATTTGATAGGGCATTATCTCTTCTCTCCTGCACTGCTCTGCTGCAGTTACAGTTTCAGTCACTTGCCATCGTTAGAAAATTCATTCCTATGTGGAAAGAGCCAGGTAGGTTTAACTGTTAATTGACTGCGGAGTATACTGGAATTTCTCCCTGACAAAAAGGTAAGAAAGAAACATTCCCCACATCTCTTAGGGTTAACTGTGGTTTATAAATTTTTAATAGTGGCAATTTCAGAACACTTGATATAGGCCTTGATATCATTAACACAAAAATCCCTTGAAGGTCTTTGTGCTTGGAGAGATGTCTTCTAAATAGAGGTGCAGTGAGACTGTCCTTCAGGATCTGTAAAACAGAAATAATAGAGTTTGGGAATACTTTTTTTGTGTGAAAGCACAGGTGAGAAAGGTGTTTATGATATTCTGAAGTGTTTTCTCCCATATACCTGATCATTCCAAGCATAAACCTGTCCATGCTATTTCTTTATATCATTACTGCTAAAAGATTGGTACCGTTGTACATAGTCACAGGGGTAAAAGAGATGTATGGTATAAAAGATATAAAATACCCTAATGATATATTCACTTCACTGGTCACCAAAACCAGACTCTGTATTTAATACAAAGACAACTCCCACCCAAAATAGTAATAATTAACCCATTTTTTTGCTCCACTGAAAAATCTGATCTGCATATCTACTGATTTTTCATATATTTATCTCATTGAAAAAGAATGTATACATGGGATAAATTGTGTTAATGGATTAAATTATTGGAAATTGGCATGTGGTTCAATTGTGGTGTATTTCAGTGAGAGGCTCTACATGGAAGGGTCAGACCAGAGTGAAGTTGGATGGGTTTGGTGCACAGTTTCAAATGCTTGTTGTCATTTTTTGTTTGTTTTGGATATTTATGAAGTTGATGCAAATACATTTCAGAGTTAAGAAAGAGTAAGACATTCCATGTCAGCTGAAAGTTCGCTAAAATCTCTGATTCCACAGATTGTTCATAAGACCTAAAAAAGATGACAAATTGAATTTACGCTTATTTTCCTCCCTTAATTATGACATTTTTGGCACAGTATCTATTGTCAGAATCTGTGAGATAGGCAATGATTTGACAGGACAAAATGAGCTGTGAGCAGCAAAATTTCTTTGCTTTTCGGTTGTCAGACTATTCAATCCTTTCAATAGATCTTGTTATATACACAGTTTATGGATCAATAATTATCAGGACAAGGAGGATGCCTTGTCCCCATGATACTGTCTCTTTTAATTAAAATTGCTTTTTCCACTCTATACAAAAATATCCAGAACATACATGTTTCATAGAAGGAAACCCACAAAATTCTGAGTATAAGACACAGTATAGCAACAGGTATCAGAATCCTATTGGATATAAATTACTCATTACTTGAAAAGACTTTACAAACTCTCATGCAGAAAAAATGGTGTTTGCATTGTCTTATTCAAAAGGAGAAGAGCAAATAAAATGCCTGTATACTAAATATTAAGTAGGTACTTTACCCATTTAGGTATCAATCTAAGATAAATACTCGTAAACTCTGCTGTGTCAGGACCCCAAATTAACTATGCTGGGTTGTGCATGTCAACAGCAAAGAAAGACTTTGCAGCACAAAGGAAGAGGAGGATCTCTAGGTGTTACTGTGGCAATGGGAACAGCTTGGCTAAGTCCTGAACTAATCCCCAAGGAGGGGGCTTTGATCTCTCTCATACCCCCAAACAATTTTTATGCTGACTATAATGGCATGGCATGATATAGCATGACTGGGTAAGTGGACTGATTCTATAGTCTTTATTTTTTAAATCTACATTTCTAGGAGAAAGAGCATACTTGCTCTTTTAAGTAATTTATTTCAGTACAGGTTGGAAATCCATTTTACTTAGCAAGTAACTATTGTCAAGTAAATAATGGTGGTAAGGAATGTAAACAATGACATTTGCTGTTTGACCTTAACAAGCCCATAGGGTCAATGAAAAATTGCTGAAGGAATTATTATTTCTGATTAATCAGCTAGGAAAAAAAAACTACCACAAACCATGAATGCAATAAAAATGAAAGAGGATAGTTAAAATCTTTTATAATTTATTCTTAAATTGGTCTTTTGTTTTCATTCAATGGTTGTAAATAAGAAAAAAAAGATTCAGAGTGTGATATTTGGTCAGCTTTCTTTTTTTTCGCTCAAAGTAATTTTGATTTTTGAGTACAAATTGATTTTATTTCATCTTGTTATTTTACCTTCCTTCGAACTGAAAAATATTTCGGTAGCCAGATCCAAATTAGAATAGTCTGATTAGATGACTAAGAAAAAAAACCAGACCTATGTTCCCCAACTATAAATGTAAAATATAAGAATATTAAAAAAAGCCTAACTCAAAATCCTACCTATAAAATGTGTGAAATATGTGTAGTCAATATTTTACCATGAATTTATGGAAATACTCATTTGCATAAACTGCATAGATATGTATCTAGTATTTACAAGCGCACTTTCATTAAGAGAACACTGAAGTTGCAGTATTAGAGGAGGTTGAGAAAGAACATATAGTCATGGATTATTATTTTATTAATTTCCCTGCCTTTATTCACATAACAAAGTGTGGCCTGATGTGTGTACACAGCTTGGGCACCTTTACAAATGAAGGTGACATAGGTAAAGTTTCCAACTGAAAAGGGAAAACAATGAGGTTTGGCTACCTGAGGAGAGTCATGTACTGAGGCTCTAATGATCTTTACCTAGAGGTTGGCTAGGTGCCCTTACCTGCAGGTTGAAATCATCTACAAATATGTAATATATGCTAGGACCGTTTTGTACAGTTTTAGGTGTGTCAAATTCCTATGTGATGGAATACCAGACCTTGTAGCTTCCGCCCGTCATCCCAGGGGAACCATACCCAAATTTCTATACTATGCTTCATTTGTCTTTCTACTTCATGTAAAACATACATCAGGAAAAAGAATGCAGTGGAAAAAGCATTCTTTTTCCTGATGTATGTTTTCCAGTGTCTATCAAGCTTCCAGGGGGAACCAGCACAGGGTTTTATCAGGAAATCATTCACAGCCTATGGGCAAACAGGTCAGACAGCCTAACTGGGCAGCTCTTGGCCCCTGCAGCCTGCTCAGAGGGGTCTTCAGCTTTACTTTTAAGGCCTCCTGCTGTGATGGAATTTGCAATACTGCACTTCATGTGGAGGGCAATGGAGGAGGGGAGTACCCAAAGCAAGCCAATCGAGTCACAAAAGATGAAAAAGAGAATGAGAAAATCCGACGCTGGATCATGACTGGACCAAGTTATGACCCAAGAAAACCAGCCTGCAAAAGTCCTTGGCACCTGGGAGAGATTTTAGCCAAAATTTTTGCATCTTTATTCCTGTTGCATAGAAAATGTAAAGCATATTGTAGGACTCCCCAGCTGGGTAAGATTATTGCTGAGAGTCTCTTTCATATCTGTGACTAGGAAAGATGACTGATTAATGCCAGAACCCGTAAATTACATCCTTACTTGAATCAACCTAGTGAAACCAATTGCTTCTCTGACTTGGTGAAGGGGAAGCTTGGAGGGAACAAATTTAATATAAGCTGTAAATATAAGAAAAACATATTTTTAAATACAAAAGCAATAGTTATTTATCTGTAAAATGTATTACTGACATAAATTGCTGACAAGTGTTACCTTGTATCAACACATGTTGTTTATGCTATAATTATGATTTTTCATTAAACATTTTTCTCCCTTTTTTTACTTTCTTCTTTTCCTTGTATTTTAAAAATTCGCATACTCTGAAACATTTTATAGAGAAAAGTGGAATCTCTCCATTTTCTATATTTGTGGATATATTTCAAGTTAGAAAGGAATTTGAAGTCCTCTGAAAGCACACTAAAAGGGACCAAAATCAGTTATAGATTCCAATATCAAAGGTAGTCAATAATCCTGAATATGAAACTAGGGCCCAGATTAGAAATTATAGTAATTGGTTCAACTTGTAATTACTTTAACTGGATAGATTTTTTTTTCTCCCAAAAGAACTCTTCCCTTTTTTACTTCAGATATAATCTTTAATCTTTAGTTCTGTTATCAATATAATAATTTGGATTTTTGTCTACATTAACCCTTCTGCAAAAAAATCCTAGACCTTATAAGAGTGTGCCATTGGTTGAAAAAGCATTCAAATTTTAGAAACATGACAGAAGAAAGAGAAAGTTACCCAAAACAGTAATCCAGATGAAGACAATTCCTATATTTTAGCTTAGCTCTTAAAAATACTGGCTTTGACTACATAGATCATTTTATGTGGCAGTTTTTATGCCATTTGGGTTGAGACTTAGTGCTAAGAATCAGCTACACTGTGAGTGAGAGAGCTTTATTCTCCTATCTGCGGGAAAAGTTGCTTAAAAATAATTTAAAATTTAAAAATGGCTTTCCTTCAAGACCTGAATGCTTGAAACTTGTTTTGCAGTCATTATAGAGCACAATTGGCCTGCTGCAAGGAAATACCACCTCGATGATAATTAATATGTTGTGTTATGGTGGTTTTAGCTCACAGAGAACTAGCACTTTCCCTAAAAGAAATTCATGTACTCTTTCTCTAATCAGTGCTTCTTTTGAAGTATGAATGCAATTTATCAGTCAGAAAATGTAGAGCAATATTATTAGGGAATTATAGAAATAACATTTTAAGGGTTTATTACTATATTCTTACTCTGATTTATAATTAAAACCCCTACAAGTATCTAGAAATAATATTAAAAGTCAGGCATTTTTCAGAGACAGAGGGAAGCTGTGGAACTTCTGATTTTTGTTTCCAGTAAGTGAAGAAATGGCTGATACCCATTTGAAAACTGGTTAAAATGTAGGAATGCACATGTTCATATATTCTTGTTCATAGAATATAGAACATTCATAAATAGCAGAAAATGTTTTATTTTGAAAATTGAAAATTATTAGCTGGGAAAAATCTTATTGAGCCACATAATATTTTAAAAAAGTACTATAATCAACCTACACTTAGGGTCACATCTAAACATCTAAAATATGATTTGCAGATATAGTTCTCAGCTTCAAAAATTTCTAATATCTTACCAGAAATCTTGTTTTTCTGTAAAGTAGTTTTGGATTTGTCAAAAGATATATGGATTACATACCCCTAAATATATATATAAAGCAAATAATTGAAGTGAAAATGTTCTGATCATCATTAGTTTTTCTGAGGCCGAAAATCTGAGCAGCACTGTTTAAACACTGTTAAATTATATTAACACCAACTTAATATGCAGGTGGTGACCTTGCTAGTAATAATTTGGTAGAATACACTGATTATATAATAGTACCTGATGTTCAAAGAACTCGGCATCACACAAGCAGAAAATGGAAATATAAATTAACATGATTTGGGGCTAGCTAAGCAGATTTTAAAATATAATTTTTAAATTTTTTTATCCTATTTAAAGTTTCTAATTTTTTATTTATTTTTGAAATATCTTTTTTGAAGAGTATGTATGCTGGCAATAATTTGTGTTTGTCTTCATCCTTATCAAAGCTAGTGACTCACCACATTAAGCCCCCGTTCTCAAAAAAACATGCCATATTGATCCTGTAGATTGTGCTTTATAGAGTGGACTGAAAAATATGATTGTCTATTCGAAAGATTATTTACAGCCTAAATGTGATTTGTAAATTAGGGTGGTGGATTTCTATTTAAAAAAAAAATTAATGCTGCAGCAGTATGATGTTTGAAAAAGGAAAAGAAAACCAAAATCATTCAACTTCAAGCCTATTCAGTCACTGACAAAATTTGTAGCTTAGCTGAAGCTCTATAAATTACTGTGTGACTTCTTGAAAGGGAATGTTTTAATAATTTGATAAGAAAAGTTTCTTGTATTAATTCAGAGCTAATTAGGATTCCACTGCAAAAGCAACTTCTTGGTATTTATCATCATCAGATTTGTAGGAGCTGATAAAAGTTTTTGTAATGCTTGTTGAACTGTTGCTTTGGAAAGAAGGAAAATGTATTCAAACTGAAAGTAGGTAGGTTTGGATTCGATTTAAGAAATAAATTCCTCCCTATGAGGGTGATGAAGCACTGGAACAGGTTTCCCAGGGAAAATGTGGCTGCTCCATTCCTGGAAGTGTTCAAACCCAGGCTGGATGGAGCTCTGAGCAGCCTCGTCTAGTGGAAGGTGTCCTTGCCTGTGAAGATGATCTCTAACGTCCTTGTCAACCCAAACCATTCAGTGATTGTATGAAAAAACAGGAAATGGCCAGGAAGAAGGAGTAAGACAGAAACAGCTGTAGAACAGGTGTCTTTTTCTGAGCTTTGAAGTGAGAAGCTCAAGTTTCTATTTTCTGCACCAAAGCTGTAGGGTCCTTTTAAACAATTGTTACATAAAATACAAACCCCTATTGTAAGCAAAACTATGTATCTTAAAGCTTTCTCTGTGTAGCTAGCTAATAGAGTCTAAACTCTCTGTTCCATAGTGCTCTCAGTTCAGCAGGACTCAAACATTTCACCAAAATTAATGAAATTTCCATGTGGAAAACTGCCCTTTTAATAGACTTTGCAAGATTGGAGGTCAATTACAGAAAAAAATACAAGAAAAGCTAAATGTGGGCAGGACTTCATGAAGAAAAGATTTTGAGATGAAGAACAGAAATAATAGCAGTTATGGTGAAAGTTATATCTATTCATGTTCGCTTTAAATGGAAATATTCAAATCTTTTATGAGCTTAGTTGCTTTTTGACAGCTTTTGAAGCTTGATTTTCAAATAGGAAAGAGATCTTTCAAAAAGATCCCTAAAAAGTTTAATTTGCTTTCTTTAGAATGAAAATGTTTTTCTGTTTGTTTTTTTTTTTTTTTTCTGAGCTAATAAATGGTTTGCTTTAATTTTACAATGTATAGAAGAAAATGGAAGTTGCAACACATTCTCATGCTTCCAAAGTGAATTTTTCAGGACTAAAATTCCATAAACAGTTTTAATTGTTTTTAAATTTTTAAATTTTACCCAAAATAATAGGAAAGTGGCAATAATATGTGTGCTTATAGAACTGTAAATACTAGGCCTAACCAGGTAAGTAGATGGATTTTTTTTTAACTCAGTTATTTGCTAAGTAAATTTACAAACTAAGCAAAGTATGCAGTCAAATTATGCCAGTGTCCTTTAACTGTGAATTCACATTTAGTTTGTTGTTTCCTGTACTTTTAGCAGCTAGAAGAGAGATGAAAAGTTGATTAATCAAGATATGCTTCTTTCCCTTTCATGTTATCATTTTGATTAATTAGTAATTACCCAACTCTTTCCCACCTTTATTAGCTTGTTCTTGTGCATCAGGTTTGGAAAACTTTTGAACTATGTGACTTATCTCCTCACACCACACTCTCATGCTTTCTTAAACACTTCATTTCATAGCATTATGTGCTGCACAGTGCCAGAGAACTGTTTATGAGAACAGACAATTGGATTTAAAGTATATCAAAGTTATATATATGCATTAAATGTATAGCTGGTTTTGTCTAATTAATATTCAAACCCATCAGCTGGTGTTGATGAGCTGCAGCATGACAAGAATTGCCAAATGAAGATTTTGAAAAAAATAAAAGTAAAAGCAATATACCTATCAGTCTGTTCAAAAGGCTAATTAAAAAGTTACAGTCATCCTAAATTAAAATTTTCTAAATACTTGGGAGATCTAGCTTACTCTAAAGAAAATGTTAGAAATATTTAATAGTAATTCAATTTCCATCAAATGTTATGTTGTTTATTCCAGGAGAATTCAATAATTATTTATATATTAAATATAATAACAAATTTTAGTGTCTTTTTTCTGAGAAAGAATTATTGAAGTCAATCAGTTTGGTAAAATAATGAAATTAGTTTACCTCTCGTGTATCTCATTTTATTTTCATTCGAGTGAATGAAAATAAATCCTAGTATTACATGGATAAATTTTTATGCTAATTGAATAGAAGCTCTTACAATAAATGAATGACAAAGAAAACACTTTTGTGTATTTGTTAAGGTTTTTTCCCTGACTATAAATTCACGACAGCACAAATTCAGAATAGGGAGGGTTATTTTAGGTACCTGTTTTTTAAAGGATAAAATGTCTGACACTGCAATTTAAACTTGACTTCTGCATTGATGGTATATTACCAATAGCCTTCAGTAGATTTTGTGCAAGGTGATTTTGGAACATCTGAATTAGAAAATTTTAACTATCAGTTGAACCATTTAAAATTAAGGGATTGTGCTAAATGCTTAAATGAAAATTCATGAATATTTCTTTAGTGTCAGTATACTGCAGGAAAAAAGTAGTTTGCAAGCTCAAATCCGATAAAACAAGACACTCCTTGGCAGCTTTTAAGTTCATTGTGCCATTGACAATCTTTAAACATGTTATAAACCTCTTAGAATGACTTAGAGGAAATCCTATGACGTTTTAACTATTTAGCATAAATCTTCTGTAAATATACGCTTTGTTAATGTGGATGACCTGTGGATGTCTGTAAATGTCAGTTTTTCAAGTCAAAAGAAAGGTAGTTTCAGAGTGGAGTCACACTGAAACATTTCAGTGACAAACACTGAAGCTAGCTTTGGAGACACCACACCCTGACACATAACCAACAGCTTTTTATTTATTTTCATTACATTTAAAAGAAAACAACACAAATATTTCCCAGTTGTGAATACAAACTAAGATAGATTATAGATGTTGTTTTGAATCAAGTGTTTTGCTCAGTCATTTTTCAGTAGAAAAGGAGACAGTAGTAATACCTAGGATTTATAGAGACTTATGATTTATACATATTAAAGGACTTTACAAAGAGGAAAATCTATTTTTTCTTCCTCTTTTAAGATAGGAAAATGGAAACAGAATGAAGAGTGACCTGCTCAAATTCATCTAGAAAGCCATGACAAAATTTAAAACTGAACTCTTACCCTTGATTCTTTGTTGGGGCTCAATCTGTTATAACATAAGGAACCAGAGAGAGCTGAAACTGTGCAGTGCTTGAAGTCTTGATAAAGAAAGGTTAAAGGCAATAGCAGCCTGTGAATGCTGCTCTGGTCCTGATTCAAGCTTACCCAGTGGGGGGGAAGGCTAGGTCACCGTGGACATGACTTGAGAAAATCTAGGGGGAAGCTTGAACAAATCATTTTTGATCTATGAATGAAAACGTGGAAGCTCAGCGTCTTTTCTTCTGCTCGGCTGTGCCCTATTCAGTTGCAAATAAAGGCACTTCTTTTACCGTGTGAGTTAATAAAGGAAATGGGTAAGATCATTCTCTAGACAGCAGCTCAGAGGATTTCGTAGCAACAAATGGTCACACCATTTAACCTGCTTAGACAGAGGTCCAAGAATATCTGTGTTACCTGTAATGAGCTCATTAATATCTACAGTCAAAGACATGCATTTTAAAACTCTCCAAATAGATAAAATATTTAGTTAATCAATATAACAAACATCATAATATTAAGGAAAGCACGTCTAAATTGTGCTTATCAAAATTAATTTAAAATCCCTCTAAACTTATGCACCAATCATCTTTACTTTCATTTAACTCTTATATCATCCTCATATACATCAAAGATATTTCTCTTTAAAATTAGATTGGTTCAACTCCACCTTTTTTAATTTTTTTTCTAGGTTGTTTGTTTGTTTTTTTGAAGAGTATTCATCCATTATGAGAACTAATTTCATAAATCATAATTATGAAAAGCTTTTCTGGCCTGACTTTTAAGAATATTCTTTCTTACAAGATTTCTGATTCATTAAAAAAGTAAGTATTGCACTGAACCATCTCAGGTTTTAACTTTAAAGACTTTCCTCTATGTTTTATTCTGCAAGTTTGTTTCTCACATATTTTTAAATAAATGAAATTAGATAAAAACCTACTGCTGAAAATCAAATAAGTTTTCAGTTAAGAATCAGTGACTCACACAAGGTGCTTGGTTAGTTAATACTTCGGAAGTTGAAATTTAATTAATACAACATGGTTCAAAATGTTCAAACATAAATTTTGCAAAACAGCAGCTGATGAAAAAAATACTGGGAAAATAAAAAAGAAATTGAGTTAATGGATGGCTCAGCAGATAAAATACTCACTTTCATCTTTTCTTTGATTCTGTATTCAATCATCCACAGAGGACAAAGTCTAGATCACAAACCCACACTTAATTTATCAGCATGGTTATGATCCTCACCTCTTCTCCCAAAGTTCATGACTAATCTATCATGGAGTTTTAATAGCCTCTAGCAGAAGAAAGTCTTCTGGCAGGTCAGATTCATGGTCACTATACAATAAGAACCATGGTCTACAACCAGAAATATTTTCATCTTTGCACCTTCCTGATGCGCATGGCTTTGAACAACTTTCATGAGTAAATTCTCAACATCAGTTCCCATATAATCTCTTATCTGAAGAGATCTTAATAATATTTTTCACATTATTCATCTCTTTGTCAGGGAAGGATTTTGAAGTCTGATTCATAATGTCCTAAAGATTGTCAGTGCTCACCATGATACTTCAAATATATGCTTTTCCTTTCCAGGTAGTTAAACCAGGTTATTATTAGAAACTTCACCTGATAGAGTATTCATTCTCTCTTATGTCTTCCACATGAATGTCATCAAAGTCCTTTTAGTTATGAGGTTTAAGCAGTTTTTTTCAGGTACCTTATTTACCAGCAGATGGAAACCAGTTAGGGCGTATAATCCATGGTATCTTCTGCAGAGAGTGCAGGTGAGCTCTGACCATGTAAATACGATCTATGCTGGGGACAGGAATCAGGCAGTGTAGGATCCCAGAGGCAGCCCTTGTCCTGAGAGGGGCTGAGCTGGATTCCCCTTGCCCAGTCTGTCTGAGTTCCAGCTCTGGGAATGCCACTGGGGAAGGGGCTGGCAGACCCTGGCAGTCCTGGGTAGACAAATGCCTTCGGGGAGTGCAGAGGAGCTGTGGGGCAGCTTTCACATCTTCCCTGGAAGCAGGGGAAAGGAAGCAGGTAGGGCAGGGAGATTGTATAAAAGGAAAGCCCCAGCATTAGGGAGGAAAACACCTTACTATCAACACCACACTCAGTAAAGACCTCTGGATATTCATAACTCATCCTAAACATCCTCAGTCTTCAAAAAGACTAAAAGTGTCAACCTTGGAAGACTCTGGAATATGTGAAACTGATCACACTGGAATTGGAAAGGGTGGGCAAAATTCCAGAGGAAGGGGGCAGATAATAGAAATACTCAGATAACCATTTTGATATTTTTTTAATAAGGCCTTCCCCTTTTACTTGCATGATTTGGATTATTAGAGCACCACACCATTGATTGTACTACTCTACTCTTAGCTCTAGGAAGGTGAGCAGTTTGCTTTCACTCATAATGAGATTTTGGCTGTAACAGAGGAAACACATAGATTCTGCAGGAACACTGAAATTAGCCACAAAGACTTGTTCCTTTTTCTGCATCACTCATTTTATCATACCAGAAGTTTATCTTAGTAAAACAAGATGTGATTAGAGGATGAAAGACAGGAAGCGGACAATGTGTGTGATTTGTTTCTCTCTCAGGATTGCTTGTTCACAAGCTTAGGAATCATCTTCTGAAATAGAGAGAAATGGTGCTGTGGCAGTACCAGGACAACACAGTGACTGCAGCAGCTTGACTCCACTGACATTAATTCTTCCCATTAGCTAATGTCAGTGGACTAATTAGCGCAGTAATGCTGTACTTTTGAAGTTAATGTCCTAGTCATCCCTACATTACAATTTTAGCATGACGGAGTCACTCAGTGGGAAGGGACTTTGGGAGGTCTGTAGTCACACCTCCTGCCCAAACCTGCAGAACCAGCTCTGGGGGCAGACCAGGCTGCTTAGGGCTTTCTCCAATCAGGTCTTAAAAACATCCAGGGATGAGGTTTAAAACAGTTAACTCCCATGCTTGACCGTCCTTGAGAGAGAAAAAAAATCCAACTTATTCTTATACCTAGCCTTAAACATCTTGTTTCAATTGATACCTGTTTTTTTTGTCCAAGCTCCTTCCCTGCAGCCGTCTCTTCTCCAGGGCAAAGTCCAGCTGCCCTGGCCTGTCCTCACATGGCAAACACTCAAGAATTGATTGGTTTGACATGTGTCCTCTTACTTTTCTTCACCTTCTAGAAACCTTTGTTGTTCTTCGTGGTCCAAACTGGACACAGCAGCTCAATGTGATCTAATGAGTGATAAATAGAAGGGATGGAGCAAATAATAAGATGGTTTATGGATAAAATGCTATTTCCTAATGCATTACTTGAATTGTTCAATATTATCAAGTGTGTGCTTGAAAAGGCTCCTGCTCTTGTTAATGCAGTCCAGGAAATATTTATGATTTCATAAGCAAATAGTGTGGGCAAAGGTCCCATTAAGTGCCATCATTCAGTGTATTTGTTTGGACAGTCAACAGATAAATTGCACAGAATGGTGAAAGATAGATGATAATTAGTTTGTATTAAGAAATTCAAAATGAAAATAAATTGGAAGAAGCAGGTCTTTCCTTCTGAGAGTGATGTCAGAAATCAGAAGTAAAAATATACTATTCTGCTTATTGTGGTAATAACTCCATTTAAAACTGGACTAAGTATGAGACATGCTTAATTACTTGTAAAAATCTAATTTCCAAGAAAAATGCTTGATATATATTTCTGAAGACTTCGTTTTTCTGTTTAGTCTAAACCCTAGGTTCAGCCTGAGGAACAGCAGTAAAAAAATTCTCATCCCATGGTCTGTTTCTGAAGAGACAGAAGAGATGCAGCTTTTGGACCATTCAGCGCCTGCCAAGTGCGATGGCACTTTCTGCCAGGGTGCTAATTACTCTCCCCTGAGGCCATGGTTTTATTGATCTGGACTCTTGGCTTCTGGCAATCGGATCGAGGTCACAAAACTCATTCCATGTAGTTCTTGAACTCTGAATTAGAGGTGTATGTGTACAAGTGTTATTTGTAACTCATTACTCTGCTAAAACTGCAGTAAGTCAGTGCAGTGTTAAGACGATTTAAAGCTGCTGCCTGTGTGCTAACCATTCTCTTAACCCGTGGGTATTAACCCTCGGAAACTGGAGGAATGCCATGTCACTGCCTCACCATGGAAGCAGCACCTTAAATAGGTGTTATTTCTGAGAATGACACCTTGGTGTCAGCAAATACTAGAGTAACATGCTGTGTCATTTCAAAAAGTACAGTCTTCAGAGAAAGGTCTCTCAGGAAATCAATGGAAGGCCATAAATAAAAACTTTGATGTTATTTGGGTAGGCAAGTCGCTACAGTGACCACAATTTTCAGCTGGGAAATTGGTCATACTGTCATTTTCTCCTGATCTAATTTTCCGAGTCACTGCTGGCTACAGTTAAGTTTATTGTTCTATGTTTGTATATTAAGATATATTTTGTATTATTTATTGTTTAATATAACCTGTTTCACTGTTTATTTCCCATTCTTGCTTGAATCTAATTTTATGGAATCCTGTTTTAGTTTGGTGGGCGGTTTTCTTCTTTGTCTATGCCCTCTTGTACTTCACTGTTTTCTCCTATTTATTATGCTGATTTTCCCATTTCTCTCCAGCCAGTACTTTTTTTCCAAGTACAATCTGTTCATTTCCAATCTGAAGGAACAAGGATAAGAGGATACGCTCACGCCTGTGAAAGGTTGGGAAAATTCTGTTTCTGTATTTAAATGGACAACTCATCTTCTTTTCCCTGTTATTTGCATCTGCAGTTATAACTTACCCTGCAGCTGCTTTGTAGAGAGAAGACAGACTGATGTGATGTCCGGTAGGACTTTCTGGAATCTCTGAGGAAACCAGAACTCACTAAATTAACCTCAAATTCAGGTGTAACTAGAATGCCATGGTCTAGAAAGCCCTTGGTTGCTTTTCATTTTCATTGCCAAAGAAATGAAGCATGTTTTGAATGCATGGAATCATGTTTTGTGGGCTCTTTGAAGTAATGCATGTACTTCTTTCTTATAATTTTTGAGATCTTCTAAATTTTCAGCATGAACAGAGCTGAACAGAATAAAATTTAAATTTAAAAAATAACCCTAACAGTAAATGAAGACATTAAAGGAATTCAAGGGAAAAAAAAAACCAAAAAAACAACAGCTTTGGAATCAACTTACAGGAACAAATATTTGAAAAAAAAAAAGAATGGTTTTACACCTACATATATTTGTACAGGAAAATAGAACTATATAAGTAAAAGACCTAGAACTTCTAGCTAAGAGATTTCTTTTTCTTGGAAATTTTGACCTATAATACAGGGTTTTAATTAATCTATCTTTATGTTCACAATACTATTATAAATTGATCATCTAGATTCTTGTATGGTCAATTGTGAGAAAAATATTTTATATGAGGATTTTCTGTCTTGTCTTACATGTTTTAGGATAAGAATAAAAATACTCTAGAATTGTTTGCATTTCTTTTTATTTTCCTACTGACTATAAAGGCATCTTAAAAGAGTCTCTCAAGTGCAGATATTGTGAGATTACTCTTAAAACAAAAAGGTGATTAACAAGTAGGTATTTTACAGTGGTGCCCTAAAACAGATATTTCTAAGTGTTCCCTAACTACCACATTTTGATGTTCACGTCTGTAAGCACGAAACTTTAGAAATCCTGACAGTAACTAAAATTCTTAAAACATTATGGACATATGAGTGAACCTGGACTAATAAAAAAAGTCTCCTGAGCTGTCTGTAGTCCCAGCTCTGACCTACTGGAAACTGAAAGTGTTTAGTTGCTCATCATGAAAACAGCATGGCTTCTCTTGGTGGAAGTTCAGCTTGCCTAGCTGGAGTTTACAGAATTAGTTTTGTCAGAAAGCTATTGGCAAGTGCTGTCCATAAGATGCTGCTTTCCTTCCCCAGGCTGCCCTCACACTGGCCCTGCATTCTGGAGCTCATGGGGAGAGATGCCAGAGGGCAAAGCACATTGCTTTGTACAGAACAAATTATAAAATGCTGCTAAACCACAGCTAAACTACTTTTTTTTTAAAAAGCCGTAAAAATAATAAGAGCATATAGCGTGAGCTTCAGTGCATTGTACAACACAGCATGTCCTATACTCCTCAGATTCATTCTGTAATGATACTCTGTAATGATTCCAATACAAAATTACTATGTATCATTACAGAATATGAAAAAAAAATTAACAGAAATTTACAGAAAAAATTCCTCTTTTTTTTTTTTTTCTTTTTTTTTTCTTCCTTGGGAAAATCTGACTGTGAAATTCCCAACTTTCACTGAGATTTGTGTATTTTCATCAATGCACAAGCCTTTCTCTTTATCTTGATGATGAGGAATAGTGTATAACTGCTCTTCGGGAACTAGCCACAAGCCTAATTCATTTTGTAATGAGGCAAGCAAGGTGTGCTAATCGTATGTACTTCTAAAACACATGGTAGCAATTATTATCAGCTTTACAAGTTCTCTGTCTTGTCAAGAACAAAAAGAAATGCCATAATTTCCAAATCCTTATAAAGTAGACATTATATCTTCTTCATAAAACAAACATGAAGGCAACAACATACAATGCATCATTTCTGGCCTTGAAATGTCTGTGATGCACATTAGTACACTGCTTTCAAAATAATTTTCACAATGTTATTCATATAACTTACTGTGTTTATTCAGTGTTGCACTTCTGTCAATCTCATACTCAGAATCACCAGTTACAACATCAACCATTAACTGTGTAATATCATGAAAAAGCCTGGCAACTGAACTTGGTGATGAAATATATAACTGGTAGTCAAAACACTCTACCATATATTTTACAAGGATTTACAACCCAATACAATATTGTCTTGTTTTTTCTACCTCATTACTACAAACTGATATTTTCATTCTTATGACTTCACATGATTATTTCCAAGGAAGTGTATATGTAAGTAATAATATTTTAATAAGGGAAATCAAAATCTCACTAGGTTCCTTTTACTTATATTTTATCAGACATCTCTCTAAGTGTTTTAATAAACAGTGAACACCATAATATGATCAATAACCATTACTCCTAAAAGTAAGACTGATCTCTTTATTCTAATCAATACTTACTGACTTTATGAATAATACTGTGGGGTCTGAAGGATTATCCATATGTATGAGTTAGGTATATACAAAAATATCAACAGAATCAAGGTCATAACTTACTAAATGAACCTTTTCCTCCGTTATTTTTGGACCACAAATACGTTTTGCTAAATCTTGAGTTTTGTCTGCTCCATTTGCTGATGGCCTCCAAGTAAAATTTTGCTAAACCTGCAAAACAGGCTCAGGTTGCCTTGTACATTTAGCTGAGAGAAAGTCTGCAGTGGTTCTTAGATTATCTGAAAAGACCGTCTTTCCTTAACAGAAGTATTAAAGTAACATACTCTAATATACAGTTTGCAATATTATGTTTGAAGTCTCTCCAGGATCACCCAACCTGCTGAGCATAATTTCAGAACCTAATAGTACCATTAAAAATGGTACTATTCTATTGAATATTCTATTGACTATTCTACCAAATTGCTGATACAAAAAATGGCAAGGGTCATCTCTCAGGTCTACCCTAAAATGTCTGATCTCTGTCGCACTGTACAGTTATTCTATATTAAGCTGTCTGGTATTTGAAGATCATGAAAGAAAACATGAACAAAAAACTCCTTGACTTTCTGCATTTAAGTCTTTGAAATGAATGCTCAGGCACTGAAAAGAAAATATGTTACTCTGCTTTGCTTTATCAAGTCATATTACTTTCCTGCTTAACAACACTAATAAAATAATGCTGCCAAGATAACCTAGAGAGAGCTCTTGTGTTTAATGTATGTCTGAGTCTTTCTCATGGTATGATTTCTTGACCTTCTTCCAGGTCTCTCATATATGGTGTGTCACTAATTATTTGCATCTTTGCCGCACTGTCTGTTCCACAGACTATCAAGTTAGCGAAGTGTTTATTTTTGTTCACTATATGAGCCATTGATATATGGGATTGGTACCTAGTGATATATAAATGCCTGGAGTTCAAATCCATTTTTGTGTTTGACCTTCATAATGTGAACAAGTAGATATAGTTAAAGTTGATGAACTATACTGAATGAATTATATTTAGATAGTAACTAGGTCTAGAAAACGCTTCATTTTCCTTGGATTTTATGACTATGGTTCTGTGCTCTTTATGCTTATAATTCTCAGCAGTTTTGAGAACTGAGTATATGTACAGCCATATTTTTGAATTATGCAACCCATCTAACTGAGGGTAGAAATACATGAGGACCTAAGAGGCAAGAAAGATTTTTCTGCAGAAGTGGTGTTCTCCATAGCACAATGATAGCCCACTGAAGGCTTCATTTCACTTTTCTCTCCTCTCTTTATGTCACAGACACAGGAGTGCAGCTATGCTGGGAGGACCTGATAACATTGACTTACTCTGGTCAATATGTCCAAAATGAATTGTGCCAAATTTGCAGAAGATACCTGTGTCTCAGATTCCCAATGGGAATTTGGAAAATCTGTTTTGAGAGATTCCCTCTTAGAAGAATGCTGCCCAAGGAGCAAGATATTTGAATTTTGGGAAATGTACTGTTTAGAAGGACAAATTAAAGCAGCACAGCAAATCCTTTCTTAACATAAATGAGGGAAGGCCCTCATTGCTACATTTTGTGTGGCTGCCATTACTCTCCAGTGCCTTAGGGAATATTTAGGCTCTAAGTGTTTGAACTCCAGATTTGTTTTCATAACACTGCCAGCTTCTCACAACTGTACTGAAGTAGTGAACTTTGGCAATTCTATTTCAGCATCTAAATACCCCTTTCTTGGGCACGTGTGGTAGAGCCCCAATATTGAAATAACAGTTCCTCGTCTGCAGTGTGCTAGACCTTGTGGACTGAGCAAAGGGAAGGTGCAGTGAGGTCATAAAACAGCCCCTGAGATCCTTTGGGCACCCATACTCTGTAAAATGCTCTTTTTTTTTCTGAAACCTATTTTTGCTTAAATCAATGTGTTAAATTTTATATTTTTAAACTTGTGTTCCTATGCTAAACTTAAAGCTGGGCTTAAAGGAAAAAAATTAAAAGTAATTTTTAAAAAATGTTTTTTTTTTAAATCATACAGTTACTCTTCTGACTTGTATCTGCAGTTGTGCTCTAGCTTAATCTGGTGATAAAGGAAACTTGTTTTGTGTAGAGAAGGAAATAGGGCCGGTCACTAAATGTACTTAATTAACTGTGATTTACTTTTTTTAACCTGGTACATCTGCCCAGAGTGGTATGGAATTGGCACTGGGAGAACTGTATTCACCCATGATGCTCCATGAAGGAGGAATGAAGTGGTCTCCAGTGATCCAAGCCTGAAATCTGCAGAGGAAAACATTGCCATGCAGCCCTCACCACATCATCGCTGTTCCCTTATGATCAGTCCTCTGCTGCTGCCTCCACTCTCCAAAAACTCTCTTTATAGGCCTATTTTCCTTGATAGCTCAAGAAAAATACAGCTGAAATATAGAATATGTTTTTCAAATCTAGAAAATATCCCTATGTTAGCTGATACCTTTCACCGCCAGTCCCATCCACTTCATTTTTCCATGGTATTGGGAAAAGAGATCTTCACAGGTGTTTTAGTAAGAAGTGACTTCCTTTAGGATTATTTGTACAAATGACTCATCCTTGCTCCTTATAATACCACTAACTTTTATTCAGATGCTGAGATAGGTGTCTCCCTGTGTTGCAGATTGCAGGCGAATACAATTATTTTTAAAATATGCTTTGATTTTAAAAAAAAAGGAAGTAAGATGTGGTTTTATTTCTTGAGGCTTTTTATCTGATATGTCTTAATGCATTATCATATTTTGATCTGAAGAGGCTCTGTGATGCAAACCCACCACCTCTGCAGTAACGTAGTAAAATTGCCCATTATACTATCATTTTGTTGTGTAACTGAAAATTTAATTGTGACTTTGCAAGTCTGGATTGGTTATTTCCCTCTTAAACTCTTTTCAGTTTTCAGAAGTCAAATTAATCATTTTATCCTTGCTTGTGACAAATAAATGCATATTTAATCTTCATGTAAAAGTAATGTGCTCTTCTGAACGTGCCAAACAAAATGTGATGAATAGTAGGGCCATTTTCAGTCTCTCCTTTAGATTTCCTTGTGATGCCAGTAGATAGAAGGAGAATCAAGTCTCAGTTCCTAGGGATGTCTTACCGTTGTAATGGAATTAATACAGCTGATAAAATGAATAATTCATGATGCGGTATTTATTGACAAAGCTTCTTAAAAGTCCAGTACAGCCCAGCTAATTTGTGGTTAGGAAGTAGCTATCATTGTTCCACCTCATTTTTGTTGTTGTTTTTCTCTTCATTAAACTGCTGTTATTAATCATAAAATAATGGATAATAAGTGTCCTTCTATGTCCTCCTCTCTAACAAAATATACCTTAGGAGGGACCGTGGAGTAAAACCAAACAAACCAAAGAAGATGTATAAGAAAAATACAATGTGTTTCCCACTGAACAGAGGGATTTAACTTTCCTCAGTAAACTGGAATATAAATATGTGTGTAGCATATACTAGGATCTTCACATTTAGAAACCATTAACAGTGCCTGCATGTTTTTTAAGCATTCCACCCTCTCTGCTCCCAGAAATTTGAAAGCAATCTGCTTTTCCACAACTCAGATATGTTTCAACAACAAAATTTGTTATCTGTGCTCTTGGGTTTATCAGGATTGCAAATTCCTGGTGATTCTGGGTAAACAAACCCTTTGTTTCTCAGAAAATTTGCGCCTCCCATAGAACCAAGAAAACTGACCTAAGTTTAGCAGTATTTGTTACTTCATATTGTCTACTGACATGACATTCTCCTTCTGAAGAGTTGTTGTATCAGTCAATGAAAACACAAAATGGATGTGCTTTAAGAAATTATCTTATAGGAATTTGGATATCAAATTGTCAAAAGCATGATGGATCACATCCCAGAATTAAAAACTACAGTTAAAAGAACCCAACTCTATGATAATTTCACTTCTGATCTTACTTTAACTTCCCATGGTAACCTATTGTGAAGTTGATTTCCAGATGCGATTATAGATGAAATGACACTAAATGAGATAATCTTGGTTTTAAGTTGGTGTAATTTAAAAGTCTTTTGAAGACAACAGAGCTTCAGAGGTAATGAAGAAAACTATTAAAATTATACAGCATTTTAGATGAAATGCATTAGATACATTAAATTATTCTGAGCTGCATGCATTTAGATAATGTCTGAATGGGAGAACTATGCAATTCTGGACCACTTCATCTGATTAGAAAATTTACATTATACAGAGTAGAGCTAATGAGAGACATGAAGGTGGAGTTATATCTCCCTTAAGCAATCTGGCCAACCTACGTGTGTTCTTAACATTTACTGTTCTGCAAGTTTATCCAGAAGAAGGTTAAAAAGGTAATTTAGTAGACTCATCAGTAATTTAGAAGATTTCTAATGGAACAGGATGCTTGAATTAACCAGACTAAAGAAGTACAAAGAAGTTCAGTGGCTAAAATTCAAACCTATATGAGCTAAGATTGGGAAAATGACGTACATTATTAACCATGAAGATAAGAAACAACTGGGAGAATTTGTACAGACATGATCGTCACTTCTAGTCTTTAAAGTAGGTTTGTGTACTTTTCTACAATAAATGCTTTGGCTCATAATTCTTAATTAGTCAACAGAAAAGCATAGGTTGTGACAGATTACTTCAGTAGAGGTTATATGCAATTTTACTGAATATATAAAAATTTCAATATCTTGACAATATTCTTACAATATTAGTTGTAAGAAATAAATAATTTATAAATACATATTGACAGAAGCTGTGCAGAATATTCTAGTAAAATTGAAAATATATTTATCAACATTATTACAAATATGCAACCTTCTATCTTTCCTCCTGTGCTCGAGAGAGTGTTTGAATCCATATCTTCTTCATTACCCTCCTGCTGTACACCTCCATGTAGTCACAGCTGGGATCGAGTTCCTGCAAAGCCTGATAATCAGGAATTTGTTCCCTCTGCCCACTCTTGGAAACAAGTATGGTCTAATTTAGCTGTTTGTACTTACAGTCACATGGATTTTTAGTGTGATGGAGGTGAGTCATTAATTAAAATGAATTCAGAGTACATAGCTTTTGCTGGTTTGTGTGGTCTCTGAAAGCCTCCTTCTCTTAAATTGCAGAGACATTGGTTTGATGGGTGGAATGTTAGCTGGATAAGAAAGTGGTAAGGCAGTGCCATCCAGAGGGTCACAGTCAACAGTTCAGAGTCCCAATGGACATCAGTGACCTGTGGTGTCTCTCAGGTATCTGTTTAGGGACCAGTGTTATTTAATGTCTTCATTAATAACAGACAGAAGGATTGAGTGCTCCCTCAGAGAGTTTGCAGATGACACCAAGCTGAATGATGTGGGTGGCACAAGTGATAGAAAGGATGATCCAGAGGGACCAGGACAAGGTCAAGAAGTGGCCCATGGAAATCTCATGATGTTTAACAGAACAAATACCAATCCAGGCTGGGGATGAGCAGATCCAGAGCAGCCCTGGGAGGGGGGACTTGGGGGAGCAGGAGGGTGAGAGGCTGGACACGGCCCGGCCATGTGCGCTGGGAGCCCAGAATCCCCCGTGTGCTGGGCTGCATCCAAAGCCCCGTGGGCAGCAGGGCAGGGAGGGGATTCTGCCCCTCTGCCCCCTCTGCCGAGACCCCACCTGCAGGGCTGCATCCAGCTCTGGGCTCCCAGCACAGCAAGGACAGGCACCTGCTGGAGCCAGGCCAGAGGAGGCACTGAGGTGATCAGAGGGATGGAGCAGCTCTGCTGTGAGGAAAGGCTGAGAGAATTGGGATTGTTCAGCCTGGAGAAGAAAAGGCTTTGGGTTGATTTAGTTGCAGCATTCCAATATCTGAGGGGAGACTAGAAGAAAGATGGAGAGACATGATTTATAAAGGCCTGGAATGACAGAATGAGGGGGAATATCTTAAAACTGACAGAGAGTAGATTTAGATGAGATATTAGGAAGAAATTCTTTACTTTGAGGGTGGTGAGGACTGGCACAGGCTGTCCAGAGAAGCTGTGGCTGCCCCATCCCTGGAAGTGTTCATGTTGGATGGAGCTCTGAGCAGCCTGGTGTAGTGGAAGGTGTCCCTGCCCAAGGCAGTAGGGCTGGAATGAGATGATCTTTAAGGTCCTCTATGACTGAGACCATTCTATTATTTTATGATTCTATGAAATAATGACTTTGAGAATTATATTCTCTCTCCACTACTTTTGTAAGAAAGTGCAGTCATATTTGTAAGATTACAAGTGCTCTCCCCTAATTTTGTTGATAAAGTGTTCTTGAGCTAAAACTGGTCATTTTCTAAGTACAGAAATACAAATTTTCTTCTATTATAATGCATGGGACTAGAAGTTGTTTTGCTCTTTGGCTGTTCATTCAGCAAGGTTCTCCTTTCACTGCCCTTTCTCCTCATGACACAGCTGTGTCAGTTGTCATCTCCTCAAATGACACAAGTGAACCTCCTCATAGTGAAAGTGAGACGGGGGATTATCCATCAGTTTTCATGGCAGCGCCAAAGTAAGAGATGTGCAGCCCTGTATGGACTGAAGAACAGCAGACAAGGTAGCAGTGACAGCTGTGGTTTAGGTGTGTGAGAAATGACACTGAAGAGCACAAAAAGCATCGACAAGCCTGTGAGACTCTCTGCAGTATCCCACCACTTCCCTCTAGCACTGCAGGAGATGCTGTCAGTCAAGCTATCTGAAAATCTTATCCCTCTTAGATCCTGAACATTGCCAAAGCTGGATTTTTTAAGCCTAATCTATGTGAGAGGACAGGACCTGAAATGATGATAGCCATACCTGGCAGGGTGTCCTTGCTTGGATCCAGTAGCTTCTATGGGCTTGGGAGAATTAGGCTTTTTTTTTTTTTTCTATCTGAAGTCAGCGAGCCAATCAAATCTGGTAGGCTTAAATTAAGCCTTAAATTCATATATAAATTGCCAGATGCACTATCCAAGATTAAAGGTCTCTTTGGACTAAGTATATAAACACTCATCATCTGCTTTTTTTGGCACTGACAAACCAAAATTTAAATTTAATATTTTTTTCTCCTGTAAGTTCATTTTTTGTACTTTGCCCTGGAGATCACTGAAGTATGAGGTATTTCCCATGAGGAATCACCTTGAAATATTTAAAAATCTTTACTTCCTCCCCCAGAAACCTATGCTACTGTAAGAACATTTCTTGTTACACTATTGCTTCAGGCTTTTAGCTTATTTTTAGGAAGACATTTTATGGCTATTACTCATTCTCTGTTTCTGAGTTAGACAAAACCTAAAAGACGTCTTTTTAAAAGCTTTTTCAGGTTTTGTTGATATATTAGACATAAAAGTGCAATGAAACAATGACTGTGTTCATAATTTATGCTAATAATCAACTATGGTTTAGACATTTGGCTGACAAATTCTCCTTCTGGGCACTGTCAAACTATCTGGACATTTGTTTAAGAGACAATGATACAGTTAGACAACCATTTCTGTCCATCTAAGGTTTAGATTTTGATTTTGTTTCTCTCTTCCTTTCCTGCAACTATTAGACTCTGTCATCAAATCCTGTAGTAGATCACACCTAACAGAGGCATGGGAAAGGTATGGGAAGACATAAGTGATGGCTCTAATAGCCTTTGTGTCACGTTTCCCAAAGTTCCCAAACTGAAAAGCATGTGCAGGCATCCCCTAACCATCATTACCAGGTTGCACGCACAGATGATGAAAAATTTTACTCTAAATTACTTACTTTAAAATCAGGTCTTCTCACCCATCTGTACAGATTGATATTTGATACAATTCTTAGCAAGCCTGATAAATACATGAATAGCATTCCCACTGTTAAAACTGACATTTTGAATCCTGATCCTTCCTTAGTGAGTTTTGTCTTGTAACCCCTCAGGAAAAAAAAAATACTTTTTATTAATGAGATGCATTTGTTCAGTCTTATTCTAGACCTCCAATCCTTATTCAGGCCCACCTCAATTGCATCAAAAGAATTGTGCCTTTCTATGAAAGAAATGTTGCTTCCATGACACCTGTATGAGGAAAATCATAGTTTTTCTACCACACAGACTTGTGTAATGAAATATCAAAACACCTTTCATTTCAAAAATTGTTCAGCTTTAATGAGCATCCTGGCCAGCATTATTCATGGAGAGTATTCATGAGATATGAGATATGAGAGCGTGTTCTCTCCTAGGGTCCAAGATACATAGCCATATTATTTAGTTTTTAAGGGGATAGTTTATTCTCTTCTTTGAAAAATCACAGGATTATAGAATGGCCTGGGTTAAAACAGACCTTAAAGTCATCTCATTCCAACTCTCCTGCCATGGGCCGGGACACCTTCCACTAGACCAGATTGCTAAGAGCCCCATCCAACCTGGCCTTGGACACTTCCAGGGATGGGGTATCCGCAGCTTCTCTGGGCAGCCTGCGCCAGGGCCTTGCCATCCTCAAATCATATCTAGTTAAACCTACAGTCTTTCAGTGTGACATGATAATAGGACATGTTGTGATACTGTCTGAGTTGTAGAAAAATTGCTCATGAACAACAGACATTCAAATTACCCAACCTCTGTTGTGATATAACATCAAACAATTTAACACTGAACTAACTCAAAACACAATTCTAATATAAGTTGTTGAGGTGATATTTCTGACCTTTCCCCCCTGATTTCATTTAACTTTAATCATTAATAAGTTAAAAAAAAAAAAGTCCCAAACCATCACTCTTTTAAATGCTTGGCTTGTCTCTGCTGTCTTGCTCCAGGCAGCAGCTGAAAAATTAAAGCAGAAGGTCTTCTGAGGAATCTGGGTTTGTAACGATTTCTGTGCATAGGTGGTATGAGTTTACAGAGAATATTAAAATCCCTTCAGAACCTGGTTCGGTAAAACAAAGGTGGAAAAAACCCTAGGAATTGTTACTAGTAAAGGGTTTACAAAAAAAAGATTGTCTCCCCTTCTCTAAAATAATGTGGAAGCTTCTTTAGTATATTTTATGCTCAACTAAACCGCCATAGCTGTGATGTTTTGGCTGGGTTTTTTGGTATGTTTGGTTTTGGTTTTGTGAGTTTGTATTTGTTTGTGCCAGCAACCCATAAACTAAGCTTAGTTTTCATATCTGCATGTAAGATTTTGAATGAAGTCCTTTGAACCTATGAATGTGTCTTCTGAACACTGTTATGTTTTAGAAGACTGGGAATGACAGGACTTAAGGGAAAAGAATAGCCAATTTACTATTTTTCACTTGTATAAAGATGTCTGGATGGATCTCTATGCGTTAACCATCTCTGTCAAATAAAGTACTTCCAAAATTTATGTGAAAAACTACATTTTTTACAGGAGGAGCTATCTAGGGACTCATAATGCAGGACCACAGATGACTATGGTGCACCTTTTAAAGATATATATTTCATCCTGGCCAAATATTTCCTGTAGGAAGTACATTGCTGAATTCAAGACAAAGTTTGAGTTTGGCTCAAGCTGTTTTGCTAACCAGGTTTTTTACTTTCTGGATCGTCTGTTGCCCTTTGTGTGACTTAAGATTCGATTCCCTGATCAGTGTTTATGTGTAGCTGTTGCTCAGCAGATGTCTTGGACTCTAAGGTCCCCCCTGAGTACAGTATTTGTTTGCATGTGCAACCATTCTTAATTTCAGAGAAGTAAACTTGCTTTGAAATATGAGTCAAATCATCACTAACTCCACCTGTGCACACTAAAAAAACATGGCATACATTCTGTGTGAAACATGCAAGTTAACCAAATGACACAAAGAAAGATGAGATACAAACAAGATTATTTTTCTGGTCAATAGTTCAGAAGAATATATTTAAAAGGAATTTAAAAAGTTGTGTTTTTCTCAATTTTGATTTTTTTAATAATTTTTTTTTACCAGGAAAAAGACTACACCTGTAAAGACTACAACATGATCATGAGGCATCAGTCTTGTTAGTATAGGCTTTACACAGTAAAGGACCTTCAGTTCACTTCTACAGTTCCCAGAGAAATATGTACTAACTTAAAATCTCGTTAGTTTCTTCAGCATTTACCAGCCAACACAAGCAAAATTAATTATTTGGGTGATTATTTTTTGTGACCAAGTTAAGAGGAAATGACATTTCTTCTTCCACTTAATGAAAGGAATGGAAAACTACAACTAATTCATTGTATTGTAATTCATTTATGAGGTTCTGATTTCATTTAAATGCAAAATATGGGAAAGTGAGAAATCTATGTTTCTGTTATTCATCTAGTCAAACTAATGAATTTGTAGGTACTTGAGCATCCAGTGACCACGAATTTGTAGGCAGTTGAGCTTTAAAGTGATACAAAACCAGAGCACAGGTACATATTATGAACAGTGATGTGTGAAACGAATCATAGCCTTGTCAACAAGACAATAGTGAATTATTCTGCAGTCATGGTTAAGAGAAGTTATAACAAACATATTGGATGTAGTTTCCTAAAACTGCTAAGGGTTTGTCAATTATGATATTTCGCTGTGAAAACTGTTAAATGAAGAAACTCTACAGATGCTCATTAATCAGGCATAAAAAATAAGAATCAACACAATATTCAGGCACTCTTGAGCTTTTTTTAATGCAAGGCAAGCCTTTGACTGACTTCTGCTTTTTTTAAATAATTCCCCAGCCAATTCTTTCTATGATATATTTTATTTCTACTAATAAAATTTTCCTGAATATATGGAAACAAGATGGAAATATCTAAATGAAAAATGAGGAATATAATTGCCTAATTTGGAGATTTTTTTTTTAATATTTGCTTAGTAATCCTGGTAATTTCTTTTGGGGATGTTCAATATTAAAACATAAAACTACTGCTTTACCATTCATAGAATCATAGAATTATAAAATATCCTGAGGTGGAAGGGATCCATCGGGATCATCAAAGTCCAACTCCTGGCCCCTCACAAGACAGCCCCAAGAATCCCACCCTGTGCCTGAGAGCATTGTCTGAACATTTTTTTGAGCTCTGTCAGGACTGGTGATGTGACCTCTTCCCTAGGGAGCCTGTTCCAGTGCCCAACCACCTTCTGGGTGAAGAACCTTTCCTGATATCCAACCAAAACCTCTCCTGACACAGCACCAGGCCACTCCCTTGGGTCCCGTCACTGTCACCACAGCGATCAGTGCCTGCCCCTCCTCTTCCCCTCGAGAGAAAGCTGCTGACCCCAGTGAGGTCTCCCCTCAGTCTTCTCTCCTCCAGGCTGAACTCCAGATCCCTCAGCTGCTCTTTGTATGTCTTCCTACTGGACTTTTCACCACCTCTGTGTCCCTGCTCTAAAAGTTTTATATTTTTCGTTATGGTACCCAAAATTGCCCCCAGGACTTGAGGTGAGGCCACCCCAGCGCAGAGCAGAGTGGGACAAACGCCTCCCTTGCCCAGCTGGTGATGCTGTGCCTGATGCATTCCTGAATACAATCGCTCTCCTGCCTGTCAGAGCACATTCCTGTCTCACTGGCACAATTGCAACCTGAAAATAGTAAAAATACAGGACTGAACATCAGAGAGACTCAATTGACTCATTTTTGTAAGATGTTGGCTTGGCTCTTTACTCAGTTGATTCAGTGATGTAGTGCCTTCAGACTTTAAATTACCAACCCTCCTCTTTAAAATTATAGTTCTGAAAAATGCTTGATCATATTTATTCTGTAATGCTTTGTAAAAGAATATAGATTTCGACAAGCTTTTGAAAGAAGAAAAAGGAAAAGCTCCCCTCCTGTCTATGCCCAGGAAAAGGCTGAATACTTAGGTTATCTATTGACAGACAAGATAAACAAATCTCCCCCCAACTGTTCTATATGCAGCTCTGTTCTATTCTTGGAAAAATAAATTATGGTAGATATTCAGAATGCTAACCTTTAAATAAAATATTAGTTACAGGCTGCTTACTGAAACACATTTGGCTACAAGTGGATTTTATAACTGCTGAGAATTGATATATTTTAATTTCTTATGCTATCACACCCTCTTAAAATGATTATTTTGAAGCATTCACTTTTACGTTAGCCATGACCTAGTTTCTGTTGAGTTCTTTGGGTGTATAAATCTGCTGCCTATTTCACAAGCCTTATTCTCACAGAATAATAGACATTATCTAGATGCTTTCAGTAAAGCTTTTCCACTTTGCTTGACTCTGCCTAGGTGAATAAAAGATTTTATTATATTTTTCAGGGAGATGAGTGAGGTGGGGAGGAAGGACTTATTAGGGAATTCATACAGTTCTTCAGTGAGATAATTATTCTCTATAATTCTTAGATGTTTTTCTTCATTGGATCATTAAATATCTTCTGTACTGCAGTGGAAGAAGAGAAACAGTAACAGTCATCAGTGTGCTGCGCTGAATATGAGCAGGAACATAAATAAACCTTAGTAGCTGCTGCTACTGTGTGGATTTGAAATACATTGAGGAACTTGCAATCACTCTTGTTAGTAAGGAAATACAGAAGTCTTGACATTTAAAACAGTGACTATGTGTCACATCCAGGTACAGTTTGAAATACCAGAGGTGTATAGGGTTGTGCTTAAGAAGATGGACAGGGATATGATCACTAACAATACTGGAGAGGGTTGGCATTTTGTTTTGCAAGTTGCTGTATAAATATGTAGTAGCTTTATTGTCCCAAAGACCTGCTGGCCTGCTCTAATCTAAGCACAAGTTTGCAGTTTACTAAGCTGACAGCAACATTTGATGGAATTCTGTACAGAAAGCGCAGCTGGTTTAAGAGAAATCAAACAGGAATTCCGAGGCTGCGTCATTGCTATAATTTCTGAATATTCAGGTTTTTCTTTTCTTCTTGGTCTCCTTCTTGAAGACTCTCCTGGCTGCATTTGTTCACGCTCTGGCACCACTTGCATTGAATGCCTCTGCTGAAAGTGCATTTCTACTCCTTGAGTATGCCTTGTATCAGCTGCAGCTTCTCTTCTCCTCTCTGATGCCTCCATGCACTGTCTCCCCTCACAATCCACTCTTGAATGCTTTTTCTGGGCTTGGAGCACAGCCACAAATCAGGCCTAAAGCAAGCAAGGCAGTTGCCATGAATAATAAAGGAGTTTGCAGCATGACCTAAAGTATACTGAATAATATCTTTGGATCAGAAGTTCCTCCTGGATTACTACTTCAGCAGTAGACTGATTTTCTGAAAAAGCAGGAACTGCCTTCAGCAAGACCCAATAGTGGGTAAATAGCAATTTTAATTTTATCTCAATTTTTATCAGGTGAATGTTAATTTAGTTTCATTAGCATTTTCTGGTCCTCACAGCACCAATCAATGATGATTTAGAAACATTACTGAGAATGTAGATGAGGACAAAAAAAGAAAAAAATGGTGCAATATAATAAAGAAGCTGTAAATTGGCCGGATTCAAACCAGTTTGTGTTTTTCAGTGTAGAGGGATTGCTGGTTACAGAGTTCTTTGGTGAGGTGCTACCTTTTTTAGTTCACAGTAAAATAAGTACTATAAATGCTGTGACTT
Organism: Petroica traversi; assembly: GCA_025920805.1. Classification (NCBI taxonomy): domain Eukaryota; kingdom Metazoa; phylum Chordata; class Aves; order Passeriformes; family Petroicidae; genus Petroica; species Petroica traversi. The sequence continues at coordinate 12,292,136 of JAHLSL010000040.1, read as the reverse complement.
CTCTTGTAGGAAAGAAGATTTTAAAAATGTACAGAGGTGGCACATTTGATCTATTCACCAGAATTGCAAACACACAAATCTCTTGGCACATATTTTCCAGAGGGTTTTTTGATTGAGACAGTTACGTAATTTCAAACAGAGATGAGAGAATTTCTGAACTGCAAGAAAGCTTTATTTCAGTATTATTTTAAATCCACAGATGAGCTGTCAGAATAAAAGGAAATGTTCTCTTCAAAAGAGTATGTATTTGATGAATTTGGGACTGAAAAGGAAGAAAACTTTTTTAATAAATTTGACATTATAGCAGAATAACTTTAACTTACACACAATTTTTCTTTTTCTTTAATTGATAGTAAGTATGTTTGTTTTTTTTTTTAATTTTGTTTGAAATGAAGAGTGGATCTATGAAACTATTAATCTTGAAACCCTTATTTAGCTTACAGTAGTTGTGTTAGTGAGATACTAGGCAAAGATCACAAGAAAATCTGTTCCTTTACACAGTGGCACAAAAAGTTATAAAGAAATTACATGCAGATCTGAAGCTTTTTGACACATAGTCCTGTGCTTCTGCCTTTCATTGTAGTCTAATACTAGATTATATATTATTCTTTACTTGCCATTTTAATATCCCTTTTCCCTGGATTTATTTTCCTGATGACTTTTAGTATCTTCAGACGAAGACAAGCAAAATACAGGACAGATATTTCTTGCACTTCTCTCTCATCTCATGGAGTTAAGAAATACAGGGGGTTTTGTTCCCTTTCTCCTTCCCTTTCTCTTTTTCAAAGGCCTGTGATTTCACAAAGCATGGAAGAATACTTACAAACAAAACCTCTTCAGCAACAAGCACATTTTCCCTCTTCATTCTATGATAACAATGAGATTGTGTAGACTTAGCTCAGAGTGCACCATACATGCAATGTATTTCTTGTCCCTTTGTTTCTGGTAGGCAATAGTAAGAAGAGCAAATGAGAAAGATTTAAATCATGGGGCACTAGAAGTGTCTGAAAGTCCTAGTTCAAGGGAAATTAAATGCAGCAGCCCCACTACTGTTCATTCTCACAATCTTTAGTCCAGAGTCTACCTTAAAAAGAGAAACAATAACACATAAGATAGTGCTGGGACAAGTGAAGATAACTTTGTTTGCATTATGCTAATACTGAAGAATAAAACTAACTTTTACAGCACTTCTAGCATGAACCACGGATCTAAGGAATACACTGTGTCATGAAATTTCTCTAGCTGGGTGTTTAAGTGGACCTACATTTCATGTTAGAAAAGGACATATTCATCTGTGTAGGAGAAAGAAGTTTCACAGAAGGAGGCACTTCAGCAGGAGATAGGATGCTTCAACAGAGAGCTTCAAGGCCAGCTGAAATGAAGATGGGTGTTTTTCATCCAGGAGACAGATTCAGCTAAGAAAGGATGAGTGATTCATTAAAAAAACAGTTTTCATATAGGAGCAGAAGAGCAAAGCAGTTCTGGGCCTGGTGTGCCTGAGGAAGCTGAGTAGCTGCTGCTTTAGGTTTAGAGTAAGGTCAAGATCTGCATAGAGGAACAATGTGTTTAGGTGAACATTGCTTTGTGAATCAGTAAACAGAAGAAGCAAAGTGGCTAAAAGGGATCAGCATACAATAGGAAGTTATTGCTTACAAGGGTAAGGACATACCCTATAAAACCCTTTACATTGCTGAGTCTTTCAGCAGCTACTGTAGGGACTTTGTGATAGAGGAAATGAACCTTGAATCAGCCCTGTTTCAATTCCAGTCACCTTTTTATAGAAAAAAAAAGAAATCTGAAATGTAGCGGTGGTTCAAGCTCAGAGAATGACATATCCCCTGAAGAATTTCTGGGGGCCTAGAAAGTGAGGCCCCTCGGAAGGTAGAGTTAAGTTTGGCCTTGGAAAGGGAGTCGAACCCCCCCGCCTGCCCTCAGTTAACAATAGTATCTTGTGTCTCACTCTTTCCTCCCTTCCTCCTTCCTGACTGCATCCTGACCTTCAACCCTGCTCCGTGTCCTCCCCTGTACCGTTATGAGATAAGTTGTAACCCTCAGAATAAGTCTGAATGTTGAGCTATTCCGGGTCTTTTGCCCCTGAGCCCAAGCAGAGCGGACCCTCGTGTCTTGTGTCTGATTTGGGCTCCGGGCAAAGGAACACTCTCTCTCTCAGCAGCTCTCCGGTTTTTAGGACAGTGGCCACCATCCCAGGGACGCCCGGCTCGTGGCGAGGGGAAAAGAAGTCCCTAGCTGAAGCTGACTTCACGAAAAGGAAGCTCTCAGAACAAGCCGCCAAGCTGCCGGCCGTCCCTGTGGTCAGCTGTCCGGCCCACGCCACCAGCCACACTGAAAGATATTGGAGAACTTGAGCAGAACAAATTTCTTATGAATCAACATAATCTTCTAATAGCAAATTTGCTTCAAGAAATTCTCAGAATACTTGAGCTGTTTTCCACAAGTCTATTTGTTTAATCACTAGAGAAATGAAAAATAGTCTCACCTTGTCAGAAGCATGGCATATGGAATTAATTTTTTAAAAAAATCCAACAATATTTAATTTTGAAGTAGATATTTAACACAGTGGAATGGTGTCTCAGCTAAATAAATGTGTGGAAATGAAATAGATCAACTATGTAAATATTCAGTTAGCTTTGTTTTTACAGTCAAATTACGCTGTGAGAACTATTACTGGTTATTTCTGAGTAGTATTGACAGTAAATCACTTAGGACATAACAAGAAAAGTGGCAGTGTAATTTTCTAACATGCTTAAGTCTGCACAATAACTGATGCAAATTCTGCCGCACTCCACATTTGCCCAAATGTAAGGATCTTCTGAAACAACGTTAGAGAGAGCTCATTTTGCACAACAGGGCTTTTTACTTTTTGAAAGAAAATTTCAAGAATTCCACTGACAGTAGTAGGAGAGGTCTTTGGGCTTACAGACAGTTTTATTGAAAAGGGCTTGCAAATGGAATCTTGGAAACATTCTTCTTTCCTTAAATTATACTTTTATTGTCATATATAAGAGTCAGAGAAAACCTTCATACTTCAGCTTTTCTTTCAACTTGATAACACAATTTAAATGAGATATATAATTGATATTCTCATTGTTCACTTAATGTTAAGGGAAATTAAAAGTAAACAGTAGTGTATAACATCAGCTTTCTGTAAGAACAACCTGCCTGAAGTCATGTAGCTACAGTGAGATCCCTGTCAGAGCCAATTTGTGCATTGCAGAGTTCTCTGTTCCATCCCAAAGACACAGCCAATATATCTGTCATTTCAGTGGTCATCAGGCCACATCCCATTTTTTTCTGGGATCTCATCTTTGGCGAATCACTGTGGTTGTTTTGATTAATTCTAATTTCTATCTGAATCAGTTAGATGTGTCACTAATTACCTTAATTTGTTATAATTTGATTGCAGCTGTCAAAAATTTTGTTTTAATCTGTATCTTTTATCTTTGTGTTCAATTTTTGCTTTTATTTTATCTTTCTTTGATGATAATTCCCTCTGCAACTCATTCAGAGTACCTTCTTTTTCCTTGCCATTTTTCTCATGTTGCAGTAACTTTGCTTCATTCTTCATTTCTGTCATTTTCAGTTATTTCATTTTACCTAGGTAACTTATCTGGGTATTTCCCATTGATGTTACCAGCCAGTGTCACTGCACAGCTTACTCAAGGTTCAGTGTTGAATTACTCTCTGTGAAAAAATTCCTATGTTTCATCAGAACTCTGTGCATTTCAAGTTGTGCCCATTGCACAATTTCTTCTTTTCAATATGCACCTCTTAGAAAAGTTTGGCACTGTTTTTTCCATATTCTCCTGCTGAATACATATTTGATCAAATTAACCAATGCCTGTAGCAATGGATATTTTTAAAGAACTACTTGTGAGCAATTTACAAAAGTACTATGGGGTATATTTTTAGCAATAAAATATATATAGAAGTAATCCTATAATTTCTCAAATATATTTTCCCCCCTAATATTTTGAGAATATATGGAATATGTTGTTTAAATGATTTGGTCTATGCATTCCATAAGTACTTCTGTGGGATTGCTGCTTTTACAGCAGGAAGAGATCATATGTTAACAACTTGCAGCTGCTGAATGCTAGTGCTCATCCTAAACACAATTTTAGAATTTCAACATTGAAATGAAAACAAGTGAAGAAGAAGTGAAATGTGAGTGACAAGCAGCCCTTTAAATATGAGTATCACAGCTTAAGCAGCTCGCAGTATTTAGCTTGGAAACAGAATGTTTTGCAAACTTGTTTTACACCAGTTCTGGACTCCCTTCTCAGATGTGTCCAGAAAACAGCAACAGAGCTGGGAAGGGTCTAGAAGGAAAGTCCTGTGAGGAGGAGCTGAGGAAGCTGGAGTTGTTTAGCTTGGAGAAAAGGAGGCTCAGGGAAAACCTTCTCACTCTCTACAACTCCAAGTGTAGCCAGGTGGGAGTCAGGCTCTGCTCCAAGACAGCAAGTGCCAGGCTTCAATCTGTGCCAGAGGAGGTTGAGGTTGGGTATCAGAAAGAATTTCTTCCTAGAAAAGGTTGTTAAGCACTGGAACAGATTGTCCAGAGAGGTGGTAAAGTCACCATCCCTGGAGGTGTTCAAGGAAAAACTGGATGTGGCACTCAGTGCCCCTGTCTGGTTTACAAGGGGTGGTTGGCAAAAGGTTTGACCCAATTATCTCAGAGCACTTTTCCAATCTAAAGAATTTTATAATTATGGCCAATATCTTCCCAATCTCACCAAGGTGAGCACTGGACTAGAACCTCCAGGTCCTAGTTCACTTGTGAGATAACTGGTTGTGTGAACTCTTCAACATATCTATAAGGAATATGTTTCTACCTGAAAGAAAGAAAATTATCAGCCAACATCGTGTTACTTCAGTTAATTCCTAAAGGGATGGGTCTGAGAGCAGCCTGCATGCTGCTCTCCCTCCTTTCCTGAATAAGTACAGAAATGAATCTTGGAACTCTCTTAATGGCAATTCACAGCTTTAGATTACATTTGCTTGTGGATGGTGGAATTTCCTCATCTTCATGGACTGAGCTAAACTGATTTTTGTCTCAGTAGCATATAAAAAGTACTAAAATGTGTTTTCAGTTTTGAAGAATATAATTTTAAGAAATTATAGACATGATTTCCGTGATCATTCCCCATATGAAGAAATTTGCATGTATACATATTGAGCATAACATGTAGTAGGCTTAGTTTTTTTTAATTTTGCTCAAATAAGATAATATTATCAGATACAGACGAGCACATTTAAAATTAAAAAATTGATACTATTGAGGTCCATAATCTTGTAATTTACATTTTCTTGACATGTTCTGTACTGTGGTTGCTAATTTCAGCAGTTCTAATTTGTGCAGAAATTAATTTTCAAGTTGATTCACACATACAGAGGTTAGCAGTAGACTGTGCTATTATCATGCAGTCATTCAAATGTTGATAGCTCAATGGTGTCACATTATCTACCTTTCTAAATTACTTTGACACGTCTTATTCTTTCCCAGCATATTTTTTCTTGTTCCTCTTCCTTTGCTTCTCTTAAATCCTCATATGGCCCTTATCATTGAAATATTTAGGAATTAACATATACAGTCTCTTCTTTTTCTTTTTCTTTTTTTTTTTTTTTACTTCTAGCTTCATAATTTTTAAGACTGTTTCTTAAATGCTTCCAATTTAATCAATTTCCAACTAAACATAAGTTGCATTGAGCAATAGAAGACACCTCAGACATAAAAAAAATAGTATGCGAATAATCTGACAAAATAAGTGATTTTGATCGAAATACAATCTATGAAATAGATTGGCAGAAACTTGATTAGATGAGAATTGACCCTATTAGAGGGAAGAGAATATCCCCTGAGACACCTGAGAAAAAGAAATCTGACAGTGCAAAGGTTGCTGTAGTACAAGGTAACATTCCCTTCCATTAGGAAATTCAGAGATCTCTCTGAGGCACTTCTGGTTTGGCTGGATAATTGTGCCAAGGAACATTTCATTTTGCATCAGAATTTATGTCACCATGATCCAAATTTTAAACAATGTGTAATAGTTGAAGTGATGGCATTTTCTCAGGATGCAAGAGATATCCCTGTTCACTGAAAGAAGGAACAACCCTGTCACCTTTAAGGAATGCCACTAAATTACAGAAAGCTTGGGATTGAAAGGGACCACTGCAGGTCCAACACCACTGCTCAAGCACATCCAAGAGCCAGTATCCAGAGAATTCTTTGGTGTCTCTAAGGAGAGGGACTCCACAACCTCTTTGAACAAGTTATGCCTGTGCTCAGTTGTCTGCAGAGTAAAAGTTTCCTGATGTATAAAAGGAACATCCTCTGTTTGTGCCCATTGCCTCTCGGCAATGATACTGAGCAGCACTAAATAAAGCCTGGTTCCAACCTCTTCATGCACTCACTTCAGAAAGTACATATATTCATTTATAGGACACCTCTTGAACCTTCTCTTCCCTATATTTAATTCCTTTTCATCGTTAGCAGATACATAAAAAATGGTAACATTAACTCTAATAGTTTTATTTTATTATTTTTTCTTTAATTTTTTCTTTTATTTTCCCAAAGTTCAGCTTAATAATTTTTTCTTATGTTGGGCACCACATAAGTTGAGGCTGACAGGGGAAAATGTAATACTCCTGAGTGACTATCAGAAGACAGACTGATGTGTTCTGCTGTTTGCCTGAAAATGCTAATGACTGAACATCATCACCATGCTGAGGCTTGTATGTGAACTCCTGAATGCTCAGCAGCCAGGTTGTTTGGCATTTTTACAATAAATATTGTGAGAATATTTGTAATTATCAAAATAATGAAACATGGATTCTAGGCAGCCTGGGTTCATGAGTTCTACATGGGTATTAAATTTTCTTTTAAATGGAAGTGTCATTGATAGCAGCAATAGTGCAATTTACCACTTCCTTTTCTGTAGACTGTTTTGGTTTGCTACAGGATGATATTTTGATTAAGAAGCCAGGTGATACAAAATCAATAGAAGAGTTCATACTGATTAAACACTGCCTTTCTTACTGATGTTTGGGAGGTTTTTAAGAAACAGTTCTCGACCTTTTGCTATTTAATATTGTTATCAATGACTTGGAGGAAAACAAAACTGTTATTGATTGAATTTATAGCTCTCACACACAAATGAATGTAAAAAAAAAAAAAGTAGCATTCAGCAGGGATATGTATGTGGTTTTGTAAGTGTATAAATATACAATTTGCAACTCAGCCAAATCACATTTTAGTCTAGTGAAGTGTGAATAGAAGCCACATTTTGCAGCTACAAATGTCTTGAAGAGAAGAGGCTTTGAAAAAGGTGCAGGAAGTCACACCAAGAAAGAACACTCAATACAATTCCACATTAAAAAGGTGAATGTGAGACAAAAACATGAGACTGTTCAGCAGAAATTAATTGTGCTACTTCTCCTTAGGTGGCTGCTGCTTCTATTCTGAAACCCAGAGTTCAAAAATTGCATTGATAAATTGGAGAGGATTTATTAAAGGACTGAGAAGGATGCAAGGCTCTCAAAATGTAGTTTAGCAAAGGAAATTGTGTCTGTAGTATTTCTAGTGCTACACAGCTGGATATTCATCAGAGTATAATATTGTGCTCTCAAGCTTTCCTGGCTTTGTGATGGAATGTCCCAATTCTCTATCCTTGCTAAAGAGCCTGGTACAGGCATTGGTGTCCCTTTCCAGTTGTGGCAGCTCAGCTATGAGATACCTTGGTTCCAGGATCACCACTGACAACCTTAGCTGTTCCTTGCCCTGTAATCCACACATGTTTTTTACCTGGCTTTGAAATAATCAAAACATGTTGCCATGTTTTGGGCAGAGCTTTTGGGCAGAGTCGTTTTGCTTTAGTTACTACACAGAGTGTCAGTTCTGGGAAAAAATCTTAAAAATAAGAGGGGGGTTTTGTTTGGTCTTTTTCCTCTCCTTTCTCATATTTCACAAGGAGTGGTACAGCTTGCCTGGAACCTCTTTGGAACATTGGATGTCTCTTAAATGTGCTGCCTGGTCTTTCGTGTCCTTTGTGTGTGGTGTCATTCTACTCATCCCCTTTTAATTTAGATTGTACAACAGAGTTGTACCTCTTCTTGCTCATGTTTGGGGGTATTTCAGGGAGTGAAATACAAGCTCTGGACATACCTTAAGCTTTTGATGCACCCAGCCTTTAATTCCCTCGATCAAAACCAGTCAGGGGCAACGGAGTTATGGCAGGATTACAGAGCAGTTAAAAGGTTCACTGGCATTGTGGGAGAAGCAATTCCCAAACACAAAGCCTACACTTACATCTATAGCCTCTCACAAGGACAACATTCCTTGTTTTTCTCCTATTTCCCACTGTTTGGCCAATCAGACTATTCTGGGATCCAACGGAACTGTAGCATTCCCATGGGGCTCTTTTGTCCCACAAAAACTTACTGAACAAACAAATGGGTGCTGCTGCTGTAACTCTGTCCTGGGTCATCCCTGCACACCCTCTCATGTTCCTGGCAGCTGGGAATCAATCTGCCCAACCATTAGCTCTCCTTTCTGGGCAGATCCTTGGTGGCTTTTTCCCAGTGTCATTTAAACAATGCAACAATTTTGGGACATTCAACCACACAGTTCTCTCAAGGAGCTTGTGGAAACGGGACATCTCCAGAGTGAGAATTCAATATTTAAAGAATTACTTCTTAAAACTGACTGAGTGATGAGATCACTAGGCACCTTAGACTAGAGGATCTCTTGTTAATTTGACAATTTACATAGATAGATTATTTTAGTTTCTGCTCTGTTAGTTTTGCTTCCACTTTAAGATATTTTCCTAATTTGTGGCATTTCATTTCAGAATTTCTCCTCAAAACTGAGGCACAAAGTTTGTAGAGAGAAGTAGAAAAGCTCGATAGTGAGGTGAAATTTGTCCATTTGTAAAGATTCCATAGCAAAAACCTGAATTCACAAACTGCACATTGATTCCCCCACTCATTAACTGGGATTTGATTACAGTTGATAGGAAATGATTTAAAAGAAATTATTGAGAGGATTCTCAAATACAGAAGGAAACTTTATAATGAATTACAGCATATGGAAGTTGTAGATAGACATATTCTGTTTAAGAATAATTCACATTTAAAAAATATTAGTACAATTTATATTTCAGTTCACCCACAGGAGTTAAATCAAGAAAGTTGTATGATCTATGTAATAGAAATAGGCAGATGATGTGATTATAATTGTCCCCCTCTGCCCTGTAAAGTCCATGAATACATGAACTAAATGAAAGAGATATTGGATTTTTTTTCCATATTTCCTCTTTCATCAATAGTGTCAGGTCCAATTTTTCACAGTTGATGTCCTACTAACCATAGTATCTGCAGAAATGAACCATCCCACAGTTACCTGCCCACTGCTTTCCCTCCCTGTCTAATTCATATCCTTAGATCTGTAAATGGAACAATTTGGTTTTCAAAATATAAGGTTAAATCCCCTATATGTAGTCAATGTGAGTTTAATTTTTAAAAGTGAAATAGCTTTTCTTTTGTATCTAAAATAATTTTAAAATATGTTAAAATAATTTGCATTGGGTTTCTGCCTATTTCACAACTCCAAAACTTCAAAGTTGGTACTTACCCAAGTCGCTGAATTCCTTGTGTTGGGCTGCAGAACCTCGCCATCCTCATGTCAGGAACAGCAACAGCAGGAGGGAGGTCCTTTGGTCCTTTGTCCAAATACTTGTCTGATGTTTATTATTCTGTAGCTTTTCTTTTGCCTGAAACAGTAGCCACTCATTCTTGTCTTTGATATGGGATCCAAGGACTGAAGTGAGGCTGCAGTCACCCTCCAGGAGCAAATGCTGCTCCAGAATGCCAAACAGGGGGCTGCTAAATAAATCTCATGGAGAAAGCAGGAGAGCTGACAAATTTCCCTCCCGCCTTACAGAGCTTTTAGTTCTGCTTGTCTTGACCTGCTGAATGATTGGCAATCGCCCCATTTCTGTTTTAGAACTTTGCTGTTCCATCTGTCCATCTGTCAGCCCTCCAACAGGTGTTCCCTTCCTTAACCTGTTTCCATGGAAAACTATGCTTTGGGGATAGAATCAGCAAAGTGTTTAGAGCTATTAAAAGAGTTCTTTTTAGTAAAATGATTAAATAAATTCTTAACACCTCTGTATGTTTTAGGTAGAAGTAAAAACATATTTTCAAATTAGATTTTACAAGTTGATGAGGGGTTATACACTGAACTCAGATTTTATCTACAATTATTTAATTTTATTGATAAATTAAAAATAAATCTCAATTAAAAAATAAATAATCATATAACTGAAACACACTGTAAAGCCAAAACATTAAATAAAACTAATGAAGAACATTGTCTTACTCAGTTAAAATAAATCCAAGGATTTATTTTTCTTTTATTTTAAAATTTCCATAAGGGATAGTCTAATTTAACTTAATGCCTAATTTTCATTGCTGTTGATAGACCCTAATTTTGCAAATATATTCCTGGTAAGATGTAGAAGTTAGATATTTCCTACCACTTTTAATTTAATTTTCATGCAAAAAAATAAATGATCCAACCTTTTCTAATTTTCAGCCTGCTTGCAGGGCACACATTGATTTAGGCCTGTGTTCTGGTTGCTCTTGTTTTTCAAATCTCAGTGGGAATCATTTTAATCTATTGTTAAGAATGATTAAATCACGGAATCTTAGCATACTGAAATGTGTTAAATTAGCAAGAAGAACAAAGCTGTCATTGTTAAACAGATAACCTGTGAGCTCTGTGGCACTCTTTTATTTATGGACTTTGTTACTCACAGCATGATTCTGTACAATACAAAAAGGGTTTTCTCCAAAGATTGAATTTCAAAGACTTACATGTCTGTGACTGAAGAAAAGCATTTCTTCTCTCCAGGTACACATTCCTGAGAAAGATTAATAAAGGAGGAAAAAAGATCTTCTCCATAAGAGACCACACTCTAGACATCTTATATGCATCACAATGTTGTGCTTTTGAGGAATGGGAAGGAAATAAAATCCTGTCCCTGTAAATTGATGTATAAGCAGTAACTGTCCAGAGTCTCAAGAAGCATAAATAAATGTGTTAATCTTTGCTGGAGTTGGTGATACTATGCCAATTTAGGCTGAGTGTGGATCTTATCCCTTAACATTGAAATAATGCACTTCCAGTTATTGAAAAGCAATCTAAAGAACGCTTCACAGAAAAAAGGATCCTTTAATCTCTTCATGTAGCCCTCATTAATATCCTTTGCAGTTCTACAAAAGTTGTTTATGATGTTTGAATGCATTGATTTTTGAAAGAATATATTTAGCATTATCTTTCCATTTTTCAGATTCAAAACTCATTTGATGTATCAGGTAACAAAACCTCAACAATAAATCAGAAGCTCTGTGATAAAAGTGCCAGAAAATGGATGGTTTGTATATGAGCTGATACTTCTAACCTCATAACATTTCTCTGAAAAGATCTTTAAAATATATTTTTATGCTTCCTCTTTTTTAAGGTTTACTGCAACTTATTAGCATTCCACATGAATAGTATCCTGGAACACTGTACTCTTTTGTTTGTGTATGCTTTTATAAAAAATTGGATTCATAGGAGAACCTTCATTCTAGGCTTGGGTAAAAAGGTAAATAATATTTGTTTTGGATCTTTTCCAATTTTCATTTTCTTTCCAGAAACCATGTCATGGAATAAGCATTCTAGCTGTTAGGATTATTTTCAAAAGCACAGGAAAACAAATATTTCAAAAATGTCCAAAAATATATATCATTTATCTAAAGAGATATTTAGGAAAAATGCAGACATACAAACTTCTGATCCTGTTCTTCATATGCCATTTATTTGTGAAGCTACCCAGATCCCAAGGATTCCTTTTTGTTCACTGCCCCAGAACTGAATAAGTTACTACAACTGATAGGCAACTTAAGGCACAGTAAATATTTTCTCTCTCTCTGTGTGTGTGTGTGTGTGTGTGTGTGTGTGTGTGTGTGTGTGTGGGCATTGCTGAGTCTGTCACAGTCCTGGAAATGTATGGGAAGGGGAAAGAAGGAAAGGATGGAAATGGAACTTTACTGCAAATTGCAGCATTGACCAAAGGGACCTCTAAATCATGCTGAAGAGTTCCATCCAATAAAAATTCAGTGTGAAATAAAGGAACAGAACTAAAGGTCATATCTTTCTTTATGTTTAGGGGGTTTTTGGTGGGTTGGTGGGGTTTTTTTTGTGCTTTTTTTTTCTCACTGGCTTGAAGAATTTAAAATTTTGGAACTTGATGATCTTTGAAGTCCCTTCCAACAAAAACCATTCTAATTCTAAAACTCTTCTGCACAAAGGGGCTGCTTTTGGACAAAGAAGTCTAGATTGGCAGCTGCTGAACCCCTCATTTTAGAATGGCTTCCAACAAAATCCTTTGGTTTTACAAGTCCTATGAGAAGCAGCTGAGGAAGCTGAGGTTGTTTCACCTGGAGAAAAGGAGGCTCAGATGAGACCTTATCACTCTCCACAACAATCTGAAAAGAGGCTGTAGCCAGGTGAGGGTTAGGCTCTTTTCCCACGTAACAAGTGACAGGAAGATGCCCTTCTCCTGGGATGGGAAGTTTGGCACAGCTTTTTGCAGCAGACTTTGGATCTGTTGTATCACTTTGAATCATGTGAGGTGCTGTGGTGCAAGGCTTCAGGAATATGTTTTGGGAGTACTTCAGGAGGCTTTTTATGGATTATGACACCCCCACAGCTGCGTCTCCATGAATGTCCCATGGATGTGGCCTTTCCAGGGTTGGGGATTTCACAGCTGGGCCAGTTTGTGTAAGGGAGGATGGGTGTTCTCTGCCTCTGAACAGAGGTTACACCACACATCCGAAACCTCCCCCTCCCACCTTGGCTGGGATGAGTCTGTGTAAACCTGGCCTCTGTGGGCTGTGGTCTCTCCCACTCCAAACCCAGCCAGGGATGATTCTCTGCTGTGTTTGGCTTTCTTGTGGATGCAGTCCTTTCCCTCAGCCTTGTTTGTTTCTTCCTAGACCTGAAATGATTGAACAATAATGTACCTTTATCTTACCTAGGCAGCTTAACTCACAGCCCAAAGTTCCAGTCAGGCATCTTCTGGTTGTAGCTTCTTTATACAGTTTTCTTTATAATAGGCAAAATTGCTTCATAACAAGGCATGAACCATTTCATTCCCTGACACAGGAATGCAAATTTGTTAAATGACTAAAGCTATCTGTGGGAAGGAGCCTTTGATAACTTCCCCATAGTCCAATCAGGGAAAGTGACCAAAAGATGAATCAACGGATGATTCAAGCCCCTACATTCCACAACTAACAACACTCACAGCTGCAATTTCTTCATTTTGTCTATGACAGTTGCATCTACTGTGTAAGGATAGAATAGCATAAAGCTGATGTACTGCATATCCTCAGGCATTATATTGGAATGTTTTTTAAATGAGTTTTAAAAGCTAACAGTAGATTTTTGGGCTAATATTTTTGTTGTTTATGCCATTCATCTTAAAAAGATAGCTCAGACAGGCTTACTTGATAGGACAGGCAGCCTTACAGAGACTGCCACAACTGGGCTGTTTTCTGCATGGTCAACTGACCTGGTCCTGAGAGACATCAAGGCATTTCTCTCTGTGAAGTGCTGTATCATCCAACATCAGGGTAGTGACCTGACATGCAACAAACCTCTAAAATGCAGTTCATGAGGAAAACAGCAGAAGCTGTCAGTCCACTTAAACATAAACCACATCAAAGTAGTTAGGGTGACTTTGTCAGACAGTCAAATAAGGGTAATTTTCTCATATTTGTCACTTTCTGACATTTCATTCTGTCACTCTCAAGATCTGCATGAGCAGCAGGGTACTGCAGTAAGACCCTAGTTCAGCACCATGTTTATGGCATAATTAGTATTGATTGGAATCACTCAAACTAAAGAGTTTCCTTGAAGGTAAGGAAGTGCTTTTCCTGAAGACCTAAATTTTTGGAGTATCACTTGGCAGGTACTTTGCTATTTCCTTTTTTGGTCATCTGGTCTTTTCTAAACTGTCTTTTTGAAGGAAAATAAAATCTAGACAACTTCACTAGAGAGGAAGCCATACAAGGAGCAGCTGAGGTCACTTGCTTTGCTCAGCCTTGAAAAGAGGAGGCCAAGGGGAGACCTCATAGCTGTCCACAGCTTCCTCATGGAGGGAAGAAGAGGCGCAGGCCTTGATTTTTTCTCTGTGGTGAACAGTGACAGGACCCAAGGGGATTGTATGAAGTTGTGTCAGGAGAGGTGCTGGTTGGATATCAGGAAAAGGTTCTTTACCAAGGGGGTGGTCGTGCTCTCGAACAGCTCCCCAGGGCAGTGGTCACAGCACCAAGCCTGACAGAGCTCATGAAGCTTTTAGACAAAGCTGTCAGGCACGTGGTGGGATTCTCGGGACTGTCCTGTGAAGTGCAGTATTTGGACTCAGTGATCCTGATGGGACCCTTCAAACTCAGGATATTCTATGATTCCATGATTTCCAGAGAGATTCAAACATGACCCATTGCAGACTCCTTTATGCCAAAGGGCTTAAAGAGCAGTAAAGGATAGATAATCTTTATACTGGCATTCTACAGCAGAGTGAAATTCAGACAGGTTCAGCAAAGCTTAGGAGAGGAGATTCTGTTTAAATAAAAGAATTTGATTGCAGAGGCACTGTTAGTCTATCATTGAAGCCACGGGAGAACAATCTCTCTCTACGTAGTAGGAACAGAAGGGAAAGATCACCATATAAATACTGTACCATTATCTGAAACTATTATCCAGATCTTTCCATCCTGTAGTGCTCTCCCTAGATGTCAGGTCAGCTTGCATGATCTGAATGTATTTAGAGATTTTAGAAATGTTATCAGGGTACTCATTGGAATTGTAGTTTTCTAGCTGACCATAAAAATTCATGCTGAAAGTTCATGAAGTGTTGATAAGCACCAAAGATCATAAAAATGAGAGAACAATTTTTTTTCCTGAAATTATTTCTCATTGCTTCTCAGTATTTGTGAACCAGAACTGCTACACTTTGCTCCTCACTATGGTTTATTTAATCCAGTTTCAGAACATTTTTGTTCTAGTATTTCCTCAAAGATTTTTACACTAAGGATGATGAATAGTCGTATGGAGTGATTAGGGAAAGAACTTGACTCAAATGAATTTTGCAGGACAGGTAAGTACAGTACAAATTTCACCAGGATGACCAGGTTTTTCTACAATATTCAGGCAGAGCTTGTTTAAAAATTACTGTACAAATTAGCAACCAATGAAGAAATGATGCAATAACATTAAGATAGCTCAGAAGATAGATGAGATGTTACACGTAAGGTTATGTAAGATCAGGAGTTTTATTTATTATGTCTTGTTAAAGTCATGGTACTGCCCAAGGTAAATTTCTCAACTAAAAAATTGTGGTTCTTGAATTTTAGAGTGGTCTAACATCCATACACAACATCCATATTTGGCTTGGAGATTGTATGTACAATATTTATTGTGAAATATAAACCCACCATCAATTAGGTCTGAACTTCATTCCTGCTTGATGACAATGTGATGGATTATTGTGTGTGTTATTGCCTAGGTACCAGAAGTTCAGCTGTTTTCTTCTTCACTATTTTAGTGAATAAATTAAAGACTGAATGGATAATTTCAGGGACTAAACTTCTTTCTTCTTACTGCAGCATTCTCCCAGTCACAAGCAATTAAATCTGGCAGTTACTTTATTGCACTGCGGGTTGTGGTAGCAGGGGTACGGCAGGGGTGAGTGCTTTGAGAAGGCACCAATGTCAGACAAAGTCAGTTCCAGACAGGTCCAAGAGAGACCCGTCACTGGCCAGAGCTGAACCCAACAGTAAAAGAGGAATTTCTGAGCATAACCTTCACTGCTCATCTCCCTGTGCCACTTAAGGCACTAGGAGGATGTAGATGTGGGAAGAAGAGGGCCTTGGGAGGAAGGTGGATTTAATTATTTTTTTTAGCTATCCCTCTCTGTTTCAAAATGAATTGAATTAATTTTCCCAACTCAAGTTGGACTTTCTTATGGCAATAATTGATGAGAAATCTCTCTTTTCTTATATTTTCCAAGAGTTTTTTCCTGTATTTTCTCCTCTGGTCCTGGTGAGAGGACCTGAGCAAGAGTGATATAGATCTTGATGGGCATCTGGTAGCCTGCAGAGGTTAAGTCACAGATAATACCAGGGATTTTGCCTATATTAGAAATCCTATGTTTTTAAAGTGTAGACACTGTACTTTAACCATCTGTCATAGGTTTACATACGTATACAAATGTACATATATATATGTGTGTGTGTGTGTGTGTGCAGATCCATAAAATGGCAGATAATGTTATAAACCTGGTGATTTTAAAAAGTCAGAAGTACTTTTGTGCAATTACACAGAATTAACATATGCCAAGCTGATAGAAAAATTGTGTCTGTGTCTCACTATTCAAATATTATGTCACGTCACACAAGGCACACAGAGGACTGTAACACCTTCTGCTTAATGTGCCAACACATGCCATGTTATTTCCTAATGCAACAAACTCATTGAAAAGAAAAAGATATCACTGTGCTGTGACAGGATTGATTATTTTCTAACACTTGTCCAATGACCTCTGAATTACTGCAGCGTTGAAAATATCCCTTGTTCTGTTCTACTCAACATAAGACTTTTAACATCAAAACAGTTTTATTTTGATGCACCAGATATTTCTGAGCTGGTTAAAATGGAGATTTTGACATGAAGGAAGTTGTGAGAAGTAGTTTATGATTTTGAAGTGCAGATGGAAATAGGGATATTTAGCCATGGGGTTGAAAGCAAACTCTAACACCAATGACATTGACAAAGCTGAAAAGGAAATTTTAATATATGAGTCAAGCTAGATTTCTTCCTTTTATATCATGTGTTGCAAAGTGCAGCTGTGCTGTCCACCACAACCTTCAAAATTAGCAGCTGGATAGTTCTGCAAAAAAGAACCATAAATAATTAATGATCATCTCAGATTTTATAAAATAGAAACTCTGATTGTATTTAAAGCTCTTCTGTGATTTTCTCATTATTTTTGATTTTTTTTTTTTTTTTACTTCTCTGCATTTGTAACTAAGTATAGTTATATTTTACAAGATTAAACAAGACTATACATGTGCTCTAAATTGGCTTTGGGAATCCATAAACTTTTAGAAACATTTACATAAAGTATTCACGTGGAATAAATTCACAGGAAGAATTTCTTCGCTGAAGGGGTTATAAGGCACTGGAATGGGCAGCCCAGAGAAATGGTGGAGTTACCATCCCTGGAAATGTTCAAGAAACAAGTTGATGTGTCCAGTGCTGTGGTTTAGTTGATATGATGGCATTTGTAAATGGGTTGGACTCAATGATCTTTGAGATCTTTCCCAACCTTAATGATACTATGATTTTCTTTATTGCCTCTGGGAATTTATTTTCTGCTCTGCATTAATCCAAATGATTCCTAGGATTAAATTGCCATGCTTAAAGGAACAAGCTTTTCCTCTTAGCTCCAAGGCGGTGTTTGTGCTCTCATACATGCATAAAGAATTTTGAAGGTGGATATATAACACTGGACAGTGCAATGTTCTAGTCACCTGCTAAGCCTAAGTCACTGATGCCTTTTAGTTCTGGAACAGTCTATCTCAAACCAATTTCATTCTCCTTCAGCCTGCCTCTAGAATGTATTAGTCAACAGGAAACATCTTTATATGTTATACCTTCAACTTCCATCAACACCAGTCTCAACCACGCACCCATTAGGCAGATAATTTATTTTTCAGGCACAAATAGCTACATATATTCTCTCTAATGTTTCTTAAAAGCCACAATCAAATCTACCCAAACACTGTCTATGGTCTTTTCTAAGTTAATCACCTGTAGGCGGCAGTGAGGATTGGAGTTATCTTGAAGCCAGTTAAACCAAACTACCTCGGACACTTCTCTTACACAAGGACGACTATCCCCTTTGCTTCTTCATTGGTTGTATGGGTACTTAGCAGACTTGTTTCAACTAGGTGTGTATCTTTTAATTATCTTGAGTTCAGTGCCATGGGTCTTGCCTTAACCAAGAAGAAAACCAGCATAAACTGTGAAAGAATTTATCCTGTCACGGTCTGCTTCATCAGTATACGCCCTGTCAGTAATTTTCTCAAAAAAAAAATAATTATAGATTAATTTTTAAATTCTGATTCTTGGAATTAATCAGTATTCCATAACAATGAAGCATGTGTATACATGTGGTGGTAAAATTTGCTTTTATTTTCTTATAACAGTGCATACTTAAGGAAAAGACAGGTTTACTTGTCACAAAGAGATATTTTGCATAATCACATTTTTATCACAGTGATCAGGCAATATATTGAAAACCATCTCGTCAGAATATTTAAATGAACTTCTTATTTAATTTGAGTGTGTTGTGAGTGGGAAGAATGCATTGTGACCATTCAATCTCACTTGTTTAGTCTTTAGCTGTAGGTGATCTCAATGAAGTACCCTCCAGAAATTTATTGAGACAAAGTTAATCCATAAAGATGGTTATTTTTTAATTAATTTCTGTTTACCTGCCTCAGTGAAAATGTCTTTTGTTAATGATATTTTCATTCCTTCTAAAGTTTTCTTCTTAAAAATTCATGATAAAAGAAATGCTCTCCTTAGTCCTGGAGATGACAAGTGTTGCTTTTTTCTAAGATTTATTTTTTATTAGTATTTATTTCCAAGGGGCTCTGAAGGACTGGGATTAACATTGTTCATTTCCAATGGAAGCTGTTGGCATTCCCTGCTGCCATGCCTGATGCCAGGCTCAATGCAGACGGTGGGAGCTATGCCGAAACAGTGGCAGAAGTGTTTCGTAGAAACAATGCACAATAAAATACAGTATGATTTCTAGCATTTCCCCTCTTTTTAATTAATCAAACAACAAAGCCAACCTCATGCTTACTTAGTCTTTTTCTCTATTTCAATCTATTTTTCCTCATGCAGACAAAGTGTGCACTCTGCTCCCAAGAAGTCTCCTGAAGGGAAGAGAGGAAGCAGCAAATGAGCTGATAACAACAGCAGCTGGCTGGGTGATGAGTGGGAGTTTCCTGTCTTTGATAAAAGACATCGGCAGGCATTCATTCTGATCCAGATTTCAAAAATGCTGTGAATAAGACTCAGTAGCTTCCTACTGCTGACTGGAAACAACCTTTCACACACACAAACACACACACACACACACACACGCACACACACACACGCGCGCGCGCACACACACACATAGGCACGTATACATATGGTGTGCAATAGCTTTGGGGCTATCTGGGTTTGCACAGTTTCTCAGTTTTCTTGGAATGCAAAATTTAATTTACTAATTTTAGTTTTAATGGAGTGTTTTGAGGACCTCTCCTAACTCGAGAACAACCACTTGTCCTGGCTGTTCAGTAACTAATTTGCTGCTGAGGGATGATTGCTGCTTGTCTGGTAAAAGATTATTCCTCTCTTACCTAAGAATGGGTCTGTTCTCTGCAGGTGTGGGCAGACTTCATACTGTCCCACACACTGACACACATTGCTGGCCAAAAAAAGCTCCTGATTGACTTTTCTTGCAGTACAAAACAATAACAGGAGCAAGATGTGTTAGTTGGTGCAATGGGAGAGGAATTACTTTGCTGGGATTAAAGAACATGTAGATTAGAGCTAATTTTGTTGGTTGGCTTTGAGTACTTTTCCCTTTGCCAGTGATCATGGAGAAGATAGACCAGATGATTTGGAAATGCTGTTCAATTCTGATAGGAAAAGAAAATTGCTCTTATAGCAAACAAAATTGTGAGTACAGTATTACCATCAAGAGAAGAGGAAAGGAGCCTCACTCTTCTGCCATATGTTTTCCTCCCAGCAATATGGTGACTCTAAAGTATTGACACTAGTCATAAATCATGAAGAGTGGTTTAGATTTTGTTTTGTCTAATTCTGGAATGGGTTTTTCACATTTAGTGGATGCTTTTCATAATGGCTCTAAACAAACCACAAATCTGCGAAAAAGCTTAACGCCTTTCTATCCTATGAAATGAAACCATGAGGCTAGAGTTCCTATATTATACCTATCCATATTTGTAAATTTTCTCGAAGCCAGATGTTTTGCATCAAAATTCTTGGAAAAGGTCATGTTCCATTCATCTCTTCCTGAGAAATCCATCTCCAGCTGATAAATTAGTTCATCCAAAGGTCTGAAACCTGTGAATAAAGAGTACTGTATAAATCTCACATATTGCTCTCATTATAGTTTTAGGTACATGATTTAAGTGGATGCAATAGCAATTTGTTTTAAAAAGAGACAGCCTTCACAAACTCATTGACAGCAAGGATTCATTCATGAAACTTGTCAATCTCCCCATAACTCCTTGTGGTAGTGTATGTTTTTATAAATGGCTCAGTGTAGGCCCATGTTAAGAGCCCTAGTCTGCTCAGTCTGCTTATTGCATTGTCTATATTTTTACATCACCTGTGCCTTTAAAGCAAATTCATTTACATGTTCCCAAGCTGGCAGAGCCTTACTACCTTTCCTCCATATAAGTAAAGTCTGTTCCTGTTATAGCTCTAGACTCATCACTCTGCATTTTGCTTTGATGTTACGGCAACAAGTGTTTTAGATCTGTTTTACATTACTTAACCAATAAAACTTTTTTTTATTCTATTTCTCACCTTTCTGTTTAAACCAGTCTCTATTTGCTTTTAAAAATGAGCATCTGAGGATTCCTTTTCAAAGTGGTTTTTTCCCCCCTTCTCTTACCTGTTAAATCATTAAAGTGGAAAAAAAAAATCTTTTTCTACAAAATTAATTATGAGCCTTCTGGCCCAACTGAATCAAATCATATGACACGTCTAAACACAGTTCTCAGTTTTCTTTCATTGATTAATTTCAAGATGCTTACTGTGGAATATTTTGCAATGTATTGTTTTATGTCCAGAAAATGTATTCCTTTGGGTTTTTACCCTAATTTTTCTATTCCTTGTATGGAATGCATGACGTACTTAATCATCTACTACTCACATTTTTTAGAATTCCTTCAAATGGGTGCTAAAAATCTATGACAAATATTTTAAAAACAGTCAAGATATTGTATATAGCAGCATTTCAGTCTTCCAGTTGTTTTTTCAGTCCATGGATCAATCTATTTGGACACATATCCCTGCCTCAACTAAAAGTGTTGCACTGGTTACTTAATAAAATTCTTGCTATTTCATATTTATAAACAGGAAAAGTTCTGGACCAGAAGTCAGTTTAAAAAAAATCTTGAACTTTTTTTCACACAAGTTTTATGAACTTTAATAAACAACAAATATCTGACATAATATGTTGTTTCTGCCAAAATAGGAAAACAGAATTCACTAGCAAGAAAGTCTGCAACAGTGACTAATGTAACATGTTTCTTATCAGCAAAGGTACATGTTTGGGAACTTTTCTACAAGGGAATGGAAAGTAAAAGGTATTTTCACTAAGATGCTGAGCTGACAGCCAATGGTATAATCTCTTTCTCCTAGGTAGCTGAGGGGAAAAGTTAATTCAGGACAGCTGCATGCATGATTTTACATTTATCCATACTTCTGAATATTTTTTAGATGCTTTCATTAGTATTTTTCTATGTTTCTATTATATATATGAAAACAGATTATGATTGTAACTGTATTCATGAAAAGATGCCAGGATTGTGCTGTGAAGTGCATGAGTCATGAGCTCACTTTACAGTTTGTGCATTGATTTGGGAAAGAAAATCAAAGTTATTAAAAAAAAAAAGGTGTTTAGACAGCAAATGCTGTATCTTAGGGAGCAAGGACTGTGTCAAAAGATCTCTCCTTTCTAGCTCCATGTTTGTGTGGCTGAGTCTAACCTTTGTAGCAGTGAAAACGTGACTTCCCTTCCAGGATTCTTTTGAATTACTATGACACAGAAATTACTTCATAACAAGGCATGAAGGCTTGCAGCCTCCAGGTACAGGTGTACTAAACAAGAAAGAACATAATTGTCAACTGAACTAGAGGCTTGTTTTCTCCTCAAACTCTCTGAGCATACCTTGATCCAGTTCAGGCTAAATAGGCCACTTCTGCTTCAGACATCTTCTGTTTCATCTAAGCTAGTACATGGGAGCAGTTGAAGGTGTCCAAAGTTAATAATTCTGCAACAAAATGTGTATGAATATCTACACAAGAGGCCACTCTTCTCAAAGAGTCATATGAGCAAAGCTCACCTTAGCAAAATTGATGTGATAGTGTGTTCTCTACTTTCCATGCCAACTGAAACATACTTGAGGATTCCCAAAGAATGGGATTTTTTATTCTTGAAAATAGAGAAGAGTGCCTTTGAAATGGATTAGAGAGAGAGAGAGAAAAAAACGGTTTTCTAAAAACAGGAGAAGGAGTCTTTTCTATTTACTTTACAAAAGAATCTACAGTGTGCAGACTCCAGCTGTACTTCTGTCATTGGCAACTGCTACAAGGGTCACACTTAAAATGAGCCTCCCAACTTTTAGCAGTAAATGCAGAAGCCTAAAAGATGTTAATGTGTATGTATCAAACACTGAAGGCCAGATTGCTGTGGAGCCAACCAAAGGCTGTTGCTAGTAACAGCCAAGGATTGCTGGCAAAAACACACTGTGAGAAAGAGTAGAATGTGGCTGGGGCAGGGGCCATAGGGAGGTAGGGCAGCACTTTCCTAGGACAAACATCCTTGTTCTGGCTCCTGGAGATAAGCAAAGCACAGCACAGCACAAGGGCAGAAGTGAGGCTGGAAAGTGGGCAGGGACAACAACAAGATGAACAAGACCACCAAAGACCCATTTCCAGAATGGTCTAGAAGAACAGGTCATGCATGAGAACTAATTTGCATAGAAACATCTCCAGGGTGGGGAAATCTGTAAAAAGGTATCTCATTAAAACCCAGGTGTCCGGGCACCACAAGACCCTGGACACCCCAGCTGGATCAACCCTGGGCCCTGGAGTGATGATCTTTCACCCTTTCTTTCTTTCTTTCTTTCTTTCTGTCTCCTCCTCTTTAGTTAATCTGTCTCTCTCTTTTCCCTTTCATCCTATTACTTTATCCAAATCTCGCGGCTGTGTGTTTATACAGGCAGTCAGGGGCTAACTTATACCAATTTCCATGCTGAGTGCGTAATTTACTAATAAAACTCTTTGAATTTTGTTGCTTCTTTTGACTACGAATGTCTATGAATCTTGGATCCTCCCTTTGTTTTAAGGGTGTCACTTCACACTAGTGACATTTAGGAGTCAGAAGATGATGACATAGATGGTTAAAGATAAAGCAAAATAATAAGCAGTAGGAGAAAGGCTACAGACCCTTTTAGCCTTGTTTGTTTGAGCCTTGATGTTCCAAGAAATCTAGGGTGATGTTGGGTGTATATCATGCAGGAGCCACACAGATTGTTAACTTTTGCATTGTCACCAGACTGAACATGGACAAACCCAGGAATCGTGTTAGGAAGCACCATCTCTTCACAGTATCTCCACAGAAAATAATTTTAGGAAGCAGTAGAGTGTTCATTGACATTTTGTTGTAACACTAAGAAGTGACTTTGAAGGAAAATGTTACAGTAAGATTTGTCTTTGAGAAGACAGGGTTGCAAAAAGGCACTCAATGTATGTGTGGCATGGGCCTCATAAAAATCAACTTGTGTTTTTTATGTGGGGAATTGCAACTGAGCTATGTAGCCAAGTGGGATCTGGGCACTATTGTCCCAGGGCTTCTATTTCCCATAGCAGAGAAGAAAAAACACCTGATTTATGGTTCTCAAGATTATATATTTTGTCAAAAAGTAATCAGTATAAACATTCTGCACCTCATTCAAAATTAATACTGAACATTGTATATTAATATTCTCTGACAAAATATTGCACTGTTATTACTTGGCTGAAGTGTACTTTGTCCTCTCACCTTCTAAAATTGTTAAAATGAGTATTAAGACTATCAAAATTTGCAAATATTTCTCTATTTCCCTGGATAAAACTGTTCATTTTGAGAACCTTCAGTTTGAGATAAATGCACTGATTACAATTGAAATGTCAATTATAAGGAGTCTTGTAGACATAATAAAGCAAACATTTGCACTATGTTTGACACAAACATTAACCGCAGGCTTGAACACTATCACAAATCAAATCAGTGACCTTCCTGCAATGTATAATAAAGAAATCAAAAGTGCTTTCAACCTCAAATGGCCAAAGGAAAATCAACAAGCAATTACTACAAACATCCCAGTCATTGCACAGCTCGGTGATTCATTCAGATTCAGACCAAGGAGACTCACAATAAAACCCATCTGCTCCAAAATATCTTGTAGATGGAGTTTAAATTACAGTTTTGCTTCTATAAGAAGCTTCTTTCTCTGATGCTGTGTAGATGATTGTGTGAAATGAAACAGAGCTATGAAAAAGAGATTGAGATATGGAAAATTTAAGATGAGGAAATGCAACTGTATAGTTACATATATTTGCAAGACCATATTGCAAAATGACACTCAGGGTTAAAAAAAAAAAAGACACTAAAGGGAGATTGCTAATTATATTTGAAAGTGACAGAAAATGAAATTAAATTATTACATTGAGGGCAGCAGTGGTGAATGGAATTGAGAAAGTTCAAAGCAGTTGATTCAGAGGTAAATTTAACAACCTACCCAAAGAGAACTTTATTAAATTGTGTTCTGAAACAGATAAAATTGCAGCTGTATCTAAACTATAACTGAATGCTAAATGAAGTATTGCAGAGATTAAAAAAATCTTCTCTGCGAGCTTTAACTCAAGGTACAGGCCAGATTCCAGATTCATTGATGAACTTTGCTTTTGAAATTGCACATTCCTTGTGTTACAGTTCATGTTTTTTTAGTAAATTTCGTCACCACGTTCCTTTTATTCTTCTTATATCTCAAACTTTCTGTCTTTTTTGATTTTTTTCAAATTGACATCCTTTCACTTATACAGATTTTTCGTAGCAATAATTTATACAGTTATATATTTTACAAACTGCTTTTAATTGTCATTATTGCTGAAGTTTAATAATTTGTGTTATGTTAATTCCTCTTTAAATTGATGTGTTTGAGGTTCTGCTATCTGGAAGTCAAATAGTCAACACTAACCTTTAATACATTTACACATTTACCTGCCATTGAATTCTAAATGACTTTGAGTATAAATACATTTGTCATTCTTAAAAAAAAAGAGAGGAACATTCCAATAGCTACTAGAAGTTATATATAATAATGAAACTGAACATAGTGGATTCTTATTTTAAATATCCATAGCATGTAGTATATACTACATATTCTTCTTTCAAAAATTAGAATTTTAAATTGTTAGAGCTTTATTTTCTGTGTTGGAACATTTAAAAGACCTTCCCCTTTTTCCAGAGAGTTTATTCAGCCTTATGATGATCAAGGTCATCATGCAATGAATGTCTTGCGTTATTCTTTCTTTGTTTTGTGGGTTTTAGTTTTTGCAGGATATTTTCTTTTTCTTGTTGGTTGGTTAGTTTTTGACTTTTAATGTTGGAGGTTTTTTTTGCAGTTCTTTGACCGTGAAGTAAAGACTAGAATGAAAGTATTTTCATGGCTCTCTATTTCATAAAATCAAAGAATGGTTTGGAGTGAAAGAGACTTTAAAGAACCTTTAGTTCCAATGTCCTGCCACTAGACCAGGTTACCCAAAGTTCCATCCAGCCTCACCTTGAACATTTCAAGGGATGGGTCATCCACAGCTTCTCTGGGCTTCCTGTGCCAGTTCCTCTCCAGAGTCACAGAAAATAATTTTACCATAATATTTAATCTAAATTCACTCAGCATTAGAATTAGAATGATTTGGGTTGGAAGGGACCTTAATGAACATCTTCGCCATAATTTCTCTGAGTCATTGTGTGCTCTAGATTTATCATTCCTTCTTTGCCTAGAGTGAGGGTGAAGATGAATACAAGATGAGTTCTAAGGTCTAGCCCATAGTTACATGTAGTACACAACATGTAATAGCCCTGACAGTAAAAGAAATTGTAAACTCTCAGGCTAACTGCAAATGGCACAAGTGAAAACCATATTCTCACTCACCTACACCATATAACAACCAAAAGTTATTACAAAACCCTTGATTTATCAGTATTACTCTTTTCTGCTTTGAGGTTACATGAAATGCCTATTTTGCCGTGAAGGGTTAAAAATAAGAGAGCATAAAACTCTGTTGTTTTATGTTTGGAAAAGCATTGTAAAATAAAGACAAGCATTGATCTCTGGGGACACTTTTACAGGTATAAGTGAAGCTAATATCTGCTGATCATGGGAAAGAGGAATTACTGCAATATTTGTATAAGTCTGTAGAAATAAAACTAACAGAGGTGTATGTAAAATTGCTCAACCAATAAACTATGTTTTAAAAGACATTTTCTGAGAGCACATATCTCAGTTCTTTTCTCTCCCCTGAGCTTCCTTCAACAAGATCAGACTCAAGCCTACAGGTGTTTCACCTGAGAGTATCCAGAGACAGGTCCAGCATCCACATTGATGCCTTTTTCCTGGTGTTAGGAAAATGAAACTAGACACGGTTGAAGGGGTTGGTGTCTTTACCTCAGTATTTTAATCAGGATCGTGTTTGATGCATCCACTTCACCCAGGTGACAGTGTGGCAAAATGCACACCCCCCGTCAATCACACACACCAGTTATAGACTTTAAACATTAGCATATCTAACAAGGGGGCCCAATAATGAGGTTGGGGTGGGCTAACCCCTAGTTTACAGAATCCTCCTGTCAGGAGACCTTGGGTTCCTGAGATAGTAGGAATGTTTGGTCTCCCTGGCTCTGCAGTTCTGGGCTGTTCAGTCTCAGGCCTGCAGAACACTTACAAAACACTAAGCACTAAACTAAGTAAAAGGTTGCAAGTATGCCTACTGCTAATACTTGTGGATACAGAGAAATGTGTAAAAGGTATATAAAAGACAAAAATCATTCCGGCATCAACATTATACATTCCTTTCTCACTGGTTTTGACTCCCTCTTGCTGTATTTTTAATCAGGCTGATTTACTTTAGCAGGCATATTTTCAAATATTCCAATATTTTCTAGGAAGCTATAAAACTAATCTATGCTACAGAGTTCAGTCTATCTAATAGGAACTTCTTCATCTTAATGGCACTTTTTGGTATTATCAATCATTATTAACTCTGCCAAACCACATAAATATAGTTTTAAAATTTGTGAGTTTCTTCACTTGTGAAGCAATTCAGAGACAATACTACCTAACAAAACATTTCAAAAATTCAGGGCACTTCAGAATATGTCCTATTATTGTATTTCAAGTTGAATTTATCTGCATCTAAATTGTGGCTAGATTTAAAACAATCCTTAAAGACCAGAGTATGGGATTTTCTCAAATTTGAATTTTGCCTGCAGTGAGTTTTTAAATGGTTTTGTCCTGTGTGTTCAACCTGTAAATAAAATATAGTCAGGAATTCTATGAAACAAAGTAGACATGCCTATATTGAGCTGAGGACTTGAGAAATAAATAGAAACTATTACATTATTGATTAATTTGAAATGGCTCCCGTTCTGTTTTGGTCATTATTTAATTGACTTACTCCTAGACTGGTAAACTACCAAAATAAATAATATCTACTATAAAATCAGTGATTTCTGTGGTAGGATAGAAGAATACTAACCTTCTAATCACTTTCTTATGGTGTGCTTTTTTCTGCCATGATAAATGTGCAATCAGAGGCTCTTGATACAACTTATAGAGTTGTGAGGTTTTTTGGCTTTGCTTTTGTTTTATTTTGGTTTTATTGTTGTTTTGTTTTGTTTTGGTTTTGTTTTTTGTTTTGTTTTGTTTTCCTGATGAGATTCCAGGTAATAAACATTGATTTGCACAGCTAATGTTCTGGATACTTCTTATCTTAGTGAACATTATTATGGATTTTTTTTTTATTGAGTCCTTTATAGTCTGTGATTCTATGTCCCTCATGTTTAATTTCTAAAGTTCACTTGAAAGCCTTGTTTTTTGGCAAATCAGACCTGACAACATCCCCCGAAAGACAGAATATTTGTAGTGTTTGTAGATATGTTTCAGGGTATTCAACTTGAGCTGCTCTATGCTGGTTAATATATATGCACAATCATAAAAACACCTTGTATATATGATTTTACAAATATTATATATTATTTATATATATATAAACATGGGCATGTATATCATATATGCATATCCCTTGTATCAGTTAGAAACTTGGAGATTGTTATGGAGTGTTTGAAAAATTATTCCGTTCGGCCGCTTTCAGCAAATCAATATTTGAATGTGAATCACTGTTGTCACACAGCTAATGGTTGGCTCTTAATCACTTTCAATTGTCAAAAATGCACGTTCAAAGCAGTCAGTCCTCAACACTTGCACCCTGAGTGGGCTCTGAAAACCCAACTCCATGGAGCTGACATGGAGTAGTCAGTGCTGATGGTCCTTGTTTCCTTGGCCTGTGAGTTCCCTTTGTCCTCTCCTTTGTGCTCCTCATCCCCTCCCCAGAAGACAAGGAGATTATCTCATCTGGTCTTCACATAACACATCTTATTTTTGGGAGTAGGGTTTGCTTTTTTTTTTTTTTTTTTTTTTTTTCCAGAATTCTTTCTTGCCTATTCTGGTTCCATCAACACCTGTCCTGTTCATCCTGCAGGACCATCTTGGTTTCATCACACACCTTTATTGACTGCTGTAAATTCTCAGCTCTTGCCTTGCAGATTTTACCGCTTGAACATTTTTTCCTGCACCCCAGTTTTGCAGTTACACAAATCTCCATTTGCCTCTATGTGCCTACATATTTTTTATACATTCATGTTTAGGAGTATATAAAAAATTCTATTAGTACTCTTACAATGCTATAGAATTCTTATATACAGTCACAGATTTCCCTACTTTAATATGCTTGTGCTCAAGACAAACATGCTTAGTTTACCCCACTTGGTTTGAAACCTTATGGGTGCCACAGGTGTTTCTGCCACTTTATCCCAGGAGAACTCAGGTTTATACGAAATTTGGGATCCTATCTCAGAAATGTAGTGAGCCCTGCAGGGCTGGCTGAACAAGATTCTTATTTGTAACTGGCTTTAAATGTCAATAAACCAGGCTTTGCTTGTTTTCTTTTAATTTAACCTTTACTTGGCAGTATTGTGAGACAAAATATAATTGTATTTTACTAGATAGAAATTTTGTAAATGAAACCAGCAATTCATAAGTGATATTTAGTTCTGTAGCTTCAGGGGTTTGGTCTGACTGCAGAACAAGATGTAGGCAGGACAACTTCTGATAAGTAAATTCAGTTAAAGGACTAGTAAATTAATATGTACAATAAAATCTATTATGCATCCAAAGAGATGGAAAAAAACCCCACTTTTTTGCAATCCTTTCTTTTTAACAAAATAGTGAAACAAAATTAGATTCCAATAGCCCTTTTTTCAATTCTGGACAGGATACAATGACAATGTGGAAAGGGGAAGAAAATGGTAAGTGGAAACTCTTCCATTGTGGTCAATGTAGCTGGGTGTCCTGGGGACTAGGCCAAGCAACTGGATAATGGATGAGATAAAGCCATTTCGCTCCTCAGCCCAGTACCTAAACAAATTAAGGTTTAGGCAAAAGGGCTAGGATAGCTCTCATGTTTTCTCAGATTTCTAGTTTGTAATATTACTTCTGGTATTTATATAAACATATTAATATATATAATACATAGATAATTCAGGTAAACCAGGACTTCTAAAGTTCAGTGAAGGGGTAGCACAGACAGACTTAAAAAAAGCCCAGTAATTTTCAGTATCTAAAGCAAAAACTTATGGTAAAAAACCAAACCAAACAAATAATAGTAATAAAAAAAATCAGTGTGAGTGGTGCTTTTCTGTAAGTGCCTTTTAGCCTCAGATGAAAGACCAACTTATGACCATGCAGACAGCCTTATGAATGCTGAATACATCACATAGTTATGTTGCAGCACTGTTGTGGTGAAGATAATAGACCCTGATGTGAAGTGGCATATTTGAAATTAAGCACACTTCCTCATGAGTGCCTCTTCAGGTCTTCCCGAGTGAGGGTGGCGCCCCTTTCGTGGTTCAGGAACTCAGATTACACAGATGACAGCTTCTGCTCTCCCTTCAACAGATCCAGAATATTATTGAACTTCAGTTTGTTCTTGTTCACATGCCAGGATATACTTCTACCGTAATGGAAGCTTCATGGTTCTGGTGGGGATGATTAACAGGATTCTCCGTTACAAATTCCTGCTGTGAAACTCTCTGGCATAGTAAGAGTGGCAGAAACCCTAAGAGGTCCATTTTTCCTCCTGAAACATCTGCTCTGAAAGGAATTTGGGGAAGGACTGGTTGAAAAGAGAAATACAGAGTTCATTGCAAAAAGTAAAACTATGTGGAGACAGCTTTTGACCTAAAGCAAGTATTATGTCAACATACTTAGCCCAGAGTGTTTTCCACAAAAGAAGAATAATATTTAAATAGAAAAGAAAAATTCAGTACCTTTTCCCTGATGGGACTTTGCCTTCATTCATATTCTGTACTCAGGGATAGCTTGGGCTATTCAAATCCTCACAGTTTAACTAAAGGCT
This sequence comes from Petroica traversi, assembly GCA_025920805.1. NCBI lineage: Eukaryota > Metazoa > Chordata > Aves > Passeriformes > Petroicidae > Petroica > Petroica traversi. The sequence continues at coordinate 12,261,454 of JAHLSL010000040.1, read as the reverse complement.
CAGGAGAGAAAGTTCAACAACTCTGCTCAGCTCAGATAAGCACTGTAGAGCCTAACTTCCTATGTAAACCTGATTAAGATGTTACAGGCATTCAGAAATCCACGCTGTGCCTTCACCACCTCATGTTTCTTTGTTCTTCCTGACACCTGAGCAAGACTCTGGCACAATGCAGCCCTCCTTCTGTCCTGTCCCTTGACCATTCATTGAAGAAAATCCCTGCAGTCATTGTCTGCTAATGGCAGACAATTCTCCAAATAGCTTTCATTTGAAGAAAAGTTTTTGTGTCTCATTGGCTCAATGTCATTGTGTCTCAATGTCAGCACTAGTTTTACATGTTTACTTTCGGATTATCCTGATGAGTGAACATTCTCCTAACTTCAATGCATCAAATTTTAATGTTTTACCCTGCATGGAAGATGCCATTCTCAATGTGAGTATCAGATATTTTTCTTCTTTGATATTACAGTTCAGCCACCATCTCTAATAAGAGCAAATGGGTTAAAATCAGCCTTGCCAAAACGTATCACAATGCAGTGTTTCCTTTGGTTACTGCTTGTGGTTATTGATTAATTTGTCAGTTAAATCCTATTTGAATGTTTCACAATCTGTGTAGCCATTGTAGCTTTCATACATAATACTACTAAAGAAGGTTAACATCTGCCTCTTTATCTCATGTTACAATTTGTAGATTAATTTACTTGAGTACTCCGAGGACAAATTCAACTGCCACCTTCTTTCCAACTCACTCCTCTGCTAGCTGATCTCTTTCCTTATTTCTTTCCTTATTGAACTCATGGAGGGATGGCCTCTGGGAAAGGGTGAAATCCTCCTGGTCCATTATCAATCATCTCAACGTTTTTTATACCTTTCTAAAGAAAAAACCCTGTAGAGAAATCATCTGTCAGGATACTTGACAGTGTCCTGTGTACATTGTGAATACCTTACTGGGATAAACTACTGACCTGTAATACTAATGTATAAGTAATTGCCATATTTGTTGGCCAAAAAATATGCTCTAGTAAAAAAAAAAGAAATAAAGGAAAAATATTCATGAATTTAAGGTCTGGTTTTTTTTTGCTGCACTTCTAAATAAACAAAGAGATAACATAATTAGAATTCAGCTTGCACAATTAAAGGCTGGACTGGAATGCCAAAATTAATCCTTTGTGGTTGTTCATGGGCCAAATGAGTGGATATATAATAGAATCTGCCAGTAATGACTTCAAAAAGCAGACTGAATGTGATAAAGAAGTAGCAGAGTATGAAAAATGTACCTGTCAACTCTATTGTTGTATCTCAATTTGATATCAGTCTTGCATAGAATAATCTTTGACTGATAGTGTTATTTGGAAATACAGTAGAAGTAATATAATGTTCAGTATCTCTTATTGTCATGCACTTGTCAGCCTGTTTATATCTTATACTTTGTATTTCTTTCATTTATAGATTTTAAATGGTGACAAGTCTAAAATGAAATCATTAAAATGACAATGCCTTCGAAAGACTCTATTTTTCCATTCTTATTCTTAATAATTAGTAACTTATCCCATGGTTAATAAATTTAGTTTAAATAGTGGGTATCAAGAATATAAATGCTGCACAGAAAGTATAATCAGGGAAAAGATTATACAAATTTAAAGGAACCCCATCAAAGCAAAAAAAAATTATCAGTTTTATTTCAATAACTAGAAAAAAGCAACTGTAAGTCCAAATCTAGTAAAAAATTTGTGTTCCCATCCCACTGTAAAATCAAAATTTAACACTTTTCAGGTAGTGAATGCTCACTAAATTTTAACAGATTTCCTATACTGAATTCTGTTTCTTCAAGGATTGCAGTATTCCTTTTGACCTCAGCATGGTTTGGATGAAGCAACCTTACTTGATTTCTATCTAATGATTTTCCTTCTATGTGTAGATATGGCTCTGGTAAAAAATCTTCAGTTGCCTTAAAAGTAAAGGAGAGAAAATGCTGAGAATGGTGATTTCTAGCCAAAAATGGCTATCAGAAGTGCTGCTTGTCTTGGGATTGTTTCTTTTTAAAACCTTGAAAAAAAAAAGATACTAAAGTAGTTACAATGTGAAAGAATTAGAAGAAAGTGATTTGGAATGAAAATGAAATTTTCTCTCAACTTTGAGATAAAATTGTCTATGAAAGAAGGTTTTGGTAAAGACTTTTTTTTTTTCCCCCTTTTTACAATTGCTCTGGAGAGCAATTCTGCCTAACTCGATTTTAGAAACCCTAAGATGTAGAGATTCAAAGAGTCTTTTGTCATTCTTTTTATTAGTGTAATTTTTTCAATAATGTCATTTTCAACTAGGACATCTGTGTGGTTCCTATATTGCAGAATGCATGTGCTACTTGCATGAATGCAAAAGGAATGAGTGACTCTACCTACTCTTTTTCCTTGTTTCACAGGAAATAAAATTTCATCCTTAAACAAACAACTCCTGCTTGCCTTTCCAACACTGGCAAGTTCACTTTGGAAAAAGTGAGAAATGCTATGAAAATCAAGATACTAATGACTCACAGAATATAAATACAGAGTCAATTTGATCTTATGTACTTCATCTATCATAAAATATTTAGCTGAAGATGTGAAAAGGTGCTGAAGGTATTAATAAGAAAAGAAATCTTAAAAATGTATTGAATATGGTCTTTGGAATTCTTAATTCCTTTGTAAAACAATACCTATGCAAAAAAACCCCCAAAAAAACCTAAAATAAAACAAAAACCACCACAGCCACTACCACCACCAAAAAACCCAACAAAGCAACCAACCAAAAACCAAAAGAACCTCCAACTTTACCTTTTGTGCTATATTTCTACAATGATATACTCTTCATCTACATCTAGAACCCTCTGAGAGGCTGAAATTAAATAGAGTTGCTTCTATGTCTGCTAAAGATGCCTTCTTTTTTTTTTTCTTGACTTTAAGGCCTCTAAACTTCTATTTAACAGCTACAAAAAGCTTGGCATTGCTTTGCCTAGGCCTAGGCCTAGGAAAGCTCCTAGGCTTTTCATAGTAGAGACCTTGTTACTGTGAAGAATTGAACATGTTAAGGCTTATGGAACTAATCCCACTTAAAATTCTACTTAAAAATTTAAACCTTATATGTGGCAGAACACACACTGCAGTTAGTGATAAATAGCTTGGCATGCAAATGATGGATCTTTGAATATTTCTTTGTATTATTTTTGTGGTACATCCACAAAAGCTATTGTTTCACCCTGTTAAACTAGGAGATGAGGGAATTAGATCTTTAAGGGATAAGCAATTTAAATACATTTGTAAGATGTGTCAGTTGTCTTAGGAATTCTGTAAAGTTCTTTGGTTAAGGAAAATATCTTTTTAGTAGCAGATTATTTCTGAAAACATTACATACAGAATTATCATAATAAGACATGTATAGCACAAAGATTTAGGTTGAAAAGAATTGCTTTTGAATTTATTATTTTTTAATCTAAACTGGAGGATACGTAGATGACAGAGTAGTTCAAATCCATCACTCTCCCCACTCTAAGTAGTCACGCATTTCTGAAGTACACTGTTGGAATTAAGGACTGATATTCCTTCAGTCTAGATATACAGTTCCAGTACAAAAATCCCAAACTGAAAAATATAGGAAAGAAATATAGGGAGCTGACTTGCCCAGAGTATCGAAGAAGAAAAATTGACTTCTTTCCCAAGGTACAATCTGATAATTGCCTTCCTGACAGATAAGAATTTCTCCATGGAAAGTCAGTGAAATGTCTGCAGGGAAAGGAGGGAAGATTCATATTTCTCACTTATGAATACTTCATGTAGACTTTCAAATTAACCAACTGATTTTCCTACATTTATTTTTTCTGATCAGTATAGATTTTGTTTCAGGGAGTCTGATTAAAAGTGTAAGACTAACCTTTTCATGATTATCTAATTAATTTGGGCTCTAGAGCTGATGAAAAGGCTCTTGGGAATGCATTGGAGAGAAGGAGTTACCCTCCAGCCTCTGGAATCAAAGAATATGAGATAATATGTACCAAACTTGGACATCTTGTGCATTAACTCTATGTATCTTTGAGTAGGATGTGTAGCTTTCATCATCATAGTGGTTACTGAAGGTCAGTTAAAGACTTGTGGCCCACTGTTCTGGCCAGGAGTTCTCTCACTTGAAATCAAAGGTTACGCTGTTCAGACTGAAGTTGGGAAAATGTAAACATAATTCTTTAATTGACAATGTGTTGATTTGTAGCAAGGAAATCCATTTGGTGGGGAAAGAATGACAATGAACAGTCCCTTGTTCTTATCTTCTACAGATCAGAGAGATCCCAGATTAGATCCCAGATATTAGACCAGATAATTTGGGAACAAAGTCTCCTCTTTTGGTGTTTGAATTCCTCAAACTGAAGCAGTGAGAGGAATACAAAACACAGACATATCTACAAATTTTTTAAGATTTCAAGCAGAGCAGCAAAAATGCATTGCCAGCTGACATGAGCCAGTTGGTCAGGTGGAAAAAGTTTTTGGGTACAAATTGTCAGAAATGTCAGAAACCTGTTGGTTTCTTTGCCTACTAACTCTTCTCTCAAGAGCTGATCATGAGGACGGAAAAAAAAAAAGTAAAAACAACACCAAGTAAAGTCACAGGGGTGGTGATTTTTCTTTTTGTTTGATGCTATATGCCTCTGCTTAGGTTAGAATTATTTATATTTGAAACAGTTCCGATAATTTGTCTTAAAACCAAGGAGAGAGAGAAAAGTGGAAGAGCTGGTAGAGTAGCAAAAAAGACAAGGAGACGCAGAGCTGCATTTCACTGATTTGGACCAGTGGTGCTTCTTTGGGCACTGTAGGCTCCAGCAGAACTTCAATGCAGCTGGAATTTACCAGGAATATCTGGCTAAGGGAGTCACCACCGATGCTGAGAATCTCAGTCTATGTGCTGTTCCTCAAAGGAATGGAGTGCCATATCCAGAAAAGGCATTCTTCCTGAGGTATCTGCCAGCTCTCAGACTGTCTGATTTGTCTTCATTCTTTTTCACAAAGCTCTTATTGTTTGACAAAGGACAATAAATATTAAGCTCAAGGAACACGTGACAGCACGTAAGACCTAAACTTGAGAATGCTTGATAGTCACAGTTCAGACCAGGACACAGCATAACAACCACTTTCATACACAAAAATAAGACCTCTGGCAGTCATGTACACAGGCAAGCTGTCTGTAATCACTGTCTGCATGCTTTGTCCCAATATATCAGAAAGTTTCTCTCATCTGCCTTTACGAGTCAGGTGTTTGGCAAGTCAGTATTTTCACTCATATTCCTCTAGCACAACTCAAAGATATTAATGGTGAAAACTTAGGAAAGAAAAAGCTGAACAGTTCCTTTAATGCTACAAAAAAGTGAGGGACTTGTTAACAGGAAACTGTTTCCTGTTAGTGAGAAGTAGAAAGTTTGGGCAGTATCTTGCACGTGAATTTAAAACATTGCAATGTTCTGCTCAAATCAGTGTTAAAAAAGAAAAAAAAAAAAGAAAAAAGGAAAAGGAAAAACAAAAAGTAAAAAAAAAGTATTCCTGTTAAAAGAGATTCCAGATGGTGTTTCCATAGGATACAGGAAATTCTTTACAGCCCTGATTGAAATGGATAAGTTCCAGCTGCAATCCAGTTTTTAAAATGGGGAATTAAAAAAAAAAATCCTTCAGTATTTATTCTACCTTTCACTGATATCATGCTGAAACTGCTGTACACAATACCAAGAGTGTTTCCCATAACAATGGACAAGGGTCTATCCAAGGCTCTAAGGGCATGTACTTCAAACTTAGCTGACTAAAAGTTGTATGCTACAGTCCTTAGATACTTTCATGGGTGTACCTTGAGGTTAAAGGCACAGGACAGCATAAAATTCTTAGATCTATTTTCAACCAAGGTTATAATCAACAGCCTGGTTTGGGAGAACATGCCATTTTACTTTATAGGTTTTTAGAGATATTTGTTGAATTGTTTTCTGTTCAGTTTTGGGTTTTATTATTGTTCAGCACAATTTTGATCTTTATTAGACCATTCTGTTAAATTGTCTTTCTGAATTCCCTAGCTCTTAACAAACAACTGCCCTTCTTAAAATATTTTTCCAGTGCTGTGGATATTGCATCTTCTCCCTGCTGTGCTGTATTGAATTGCTTTTTTGATTTACTAATGGTCTGTATTAATTCAAAAACTCCCTTTGGTGTTGGTGACTGGAATGAAGCAGCACACCAGCTGAGATATATCATTGTGTATATACATACATATATATATATATGTTTGAAATTCATGCTTTAAATCAATAAAGAGGAAGTAGAACTAACGATGATGATTATATAATTTAATGCTGCAACATGAGAGAAATAATAGCTTTAAAACACTTTTCCCACTGCCCATCTGTGACCTGAAGATGACTGTTAGTAATAGCACCTAATTACTCACTGTGAAGAAAGTACTTAAATATATGGGACTTACTGGTATAAATGAGCAGAATTTGTCTCAAAGTGAAAAGTTCAGGCTGTAAGTACCCCTAATTCACATCTGCAAGGACCTCTGATATCTGTGTCTCACACAGGGGCAGAGAGAATGTGACTCCCTTTCTTCTCATGGCTCCAGTTTAGAAACAAAATGCTAATTTACCATACAGACCTGATTCATTCACTGCTCAGATCAGTGCCTGGAAATCTCTCAGTAGGTCTGTTCCCAGGTGTGTGCATAGGCACAGCATCTTCCTTCATGGAAAGCTCTCCAGGACACAGAAGCAGTTTGTTCTGATGGACAGAAAGCCAATAGGCCTGGCAAAACCCTGTCTTGATTCACTATGAACACCTTGAATGCAGATAGACAAAAAGGAATTCTAGAAAGGGAGAAAGACAGGATAAGTCATCAAGTAGTAAACAGTTATTTCTAGGGCATGCAGCTACGGGATTGTGAAAACCACACCTCAGCTGGGCACGAGCACCTCTCCTATTAGAAGGAGTTAAGTAAGTTTGGTTTGTTGAGCCTGGGCAAGGGAAGACCTCAGGTTGTCCTAATTGCAGCCTGCCAGTACCTGACGGGAACTTACAAGGAAGATAGAGAGAGGCTATTTACAAAGGCCTGGAGTGGCAGGACAAGGGAGAATGGCTTCAGACTGAAAGAGGGTAGGTTTAGCTTAGATAAGAGGGAGAAATTCTTTATCATGAGGGTTGTAAGGCACAGGCGAAGTTTCCCAGAGAAGCTGTGCCTGCCCCATCCCTGGAAGTGTTCAAGGCCAGGCTGGATGGGGCTCTGAGCAACCTGGTCTAGAGGAAGGTGTCCCTGCCCATGGCAGAGAGGTTTTGAAGATGATCTTCAAGGTCCGATGATTCTATGCAACCAGAAAAGAATGCTTTGGGTCTGTTGGCAGCAAATGTGTGTGTGTACTGAATAATGAAGGAACCAAAAAGTTCAAGGTCTCTTCTTTTTTAACTTTATCTTTAGAGTCAAGGCTTGCTCTGAGGTTCCCCGGTGCCTGTTCTTAGTGGCAGAGCCTGGGAGAATAAGTGCTACCCATGCTATAAGTGACAGCTGGACTTTTTCAGACTAAGGAAGAGATGGCTTAGAGTGAGCTTACTGTTTATTTACAGCCTGCTGGGTTGTGGTTGTTACAGCAGAGATGAAGAAAGAAACATTCTGAAAATGGAACGGTAGTTAGAGAATAAGTCCTATGATGAGTGGTTGAGGGAGCTGGGGATGTTTAGCCTGGAGGAAAGGAGACTCAGGGGAGACTTCACATCCTACAACTCCCTGGAAGGAGGATGTAGCCAGATGGGGATTGGTCTCTTCTCCCACGCAAGTTGTGACAGGACAAGAGGATATATCCTCAAACTACAGCAGAGGAGCTTCAGGCTGGAATCAGGAGGAATTTCTTCATGGAAGGGTTTGTCAGGCATTGGATTGGGCTGCCCAGGCATGTGGTAGAGTCACCACCCCTGGAGCTGTCCAAGAAACGACTGGACATGGCACTTAATTCTCTGGCCTACTTAACAAAGTTGTGACCAGTCAAAGCGTGGACTCGATGATCTCGGAGATCTTTTCCAGTCTAAATGATTATGTGCTTCTGTGCTTCTGTGACTGCAGATATTCACACAGGCCCACAGGAGCAGAGAGGCACAAACTGAACATGGGAAATTCCAGGTATGAGAATACATTATTTTTTCTCTGTGAGGCTCAGAGTACCCAGAAATACTGTGTCATTGGACAGTCAGGATTCAGCTGGACAAGATAACCTGGAGAAACATGCTTTCAGTTTGTAGCTGATCTCACGTTGAGAAGAAGGTAGGTGAAAATAACCTTCAGAAGTCCCTTGAAACATAAATTTAAGATGTCATCTTTTATGCTCAGTCTTACTGAATGATTCTTCTGGGGATGCCTTTTGCTTTCACAAAAATCTGGCAAATATAACATAGGAGACATTACTGAAATGGATTTATGACTTGAAGGGTTTCAGGCACGGGATTTTCACTATCCATGCAAGAATCCTGGTTTCTGGCTGATCTGAAGCAATATTTCATCAATTATTTTCAAGTGAATAAGATTTCAGGTAAGTATTGAAGTTTTATTGGCTTGTAGATGGAATTAGAATCATTTAGAAAAAGACATGAGACACACCTCTTTGTCAAGAAGTGCTTTTGCATCTTAAATGAGTATGAAAAATTTCTATTAAGTAAAAGCTTTTCTATGAGTGTGTGTAGAGGAATTTCTGTTAGAGAATGGGCCTATTTAACAGGAGTGGACAATCCAAGCCTGCACGTCCTGCACACAGCTCAAGGAGTAGGAGAAGCAGATGGGCCTCAGTGTCCTTGAACAGGGAAAGAGTTATGAGAAAAATGCACAACACAGGTTACACAGCTAGATAACAGAATCACAGATGTTCACACACCCCACCATGACCATTATGTGTGATGACCAATTAGGCTTAGCTGTTGGCGTGTGCATTTGAGCTATGAGCCAATTGTGGAGATGCTTTTGCTACCTTATAATCTAGTAAACATATAAAAATGTGTTACTTTTAGCAATAAAGGGAGAAAGATCGATAACCACATTGGTGTGTGTCGCTACTCTGGCCCCTCTCCCGCGGGGAACCCTCTACAACTGTGGTTGGGAAAATGTAACAGAGCCTAAAGTCATAAAGTACAAATGTGCTCTTTTGTTGTCTTTTTTGAGATATCTCTTCCTTTGCTATTTTCTTTTGCTAGCTCTAGATCTCTGTTTGTGTTTATTCTGGCTTCTTTCTGGCCCATTTCAGAGAACCCAACTCTACCCAGGCCTCATACTTGTGGGAATAGCTTGACCCCAGTTCTGGACCTGATGCAGCAGTCAGACTCTTCAAAAACCCAAAATAATACAGAAGACCACATAATCCTGTGATAGTGTGATAATTTTTTAGAGGTAGTAATTTCATAGAATCAAGGGGTGGTTCAAGACAGAGTGGTCTTTAAAGATCTTCTTGTTCCAATCCCCTGCCATGGACAGGGACATCTTCCACTAGACCAGGTTGCTCAGAGCTCCATCCAACCTGGCCCTGAACACTTCCAGGGATGGGGCAGACACAGCTTCTCTGGGCAGCCTGTGCCTGTGCCTCATCACCCTCACAGGGAAGAAATATGGGAATACAACAGTTGACCTTTGATTCAATCTACACTGAATGAATAAAGCATAGAATTTTTACATTTGAAATCATCTCATGATCTTTTTCCCCCCTAAATGGTTCACCATAGAGACCCAATGATACTTTGCAAAAATTACAAAAGTCAGTGAAATTTGTGGGCTTCTTTTGCAGTTTTAAAGTCCTTTCTATGTAACTGTAGCTGAGAATGTAAAATATGAGTAAGAATAACTAATATTCATTATAGAAATAGAGAAATCTACCTCTCATACAGGTTAAAAGCTGCTGTATCAACCTGTATTTTAGTCAACTATCTGTGTTAATAAAGATGACTTGCCCAAATAAAAATATGCTTTTATTATGGATGGGATGCACCGCAGTCTTGAAAGCATTTCAGCATGCTTTAACCTTGAAGATTTTGAAGAGATGATCTAATAGGAAAGAACCGATGAAATTTAACCTTGCCACTACAATATTGTTAGGTGTATATGATGTAAATTAGGACATTCTAGTACATTCTCCACTGTAATGTAAGAAAAATACATAAATATATAGCAAATTTGTTTTTCATTAAAAGAACAGATTGTATGATGGTGCAGTACATCATAGCAGACTTTTTTTTTTCCTTTACGGTTGAATAAATACAAATTAGATGATAACGCTTTATTTTAATGATATGCTGATTAATACTGAATTACAATAAAACCTTTATGAAAGTGCATATGACATTTCCATTAATAGCAATTGAATTTGTTATTATTACTGTTATTATAATGAACAGCAAATCAAATTACTGGTGATAGAACACTTAAATTGTATCTCTGCTGTTTCAGGAAAAATATAATTGTAACTCTCACAACTTGCCCTAATCACACCCCAGGGAACCATTGTTGTATGAATTATTATGTTTAAATAACCAGAAATATTAAAAACAGAATTTTGTATGATCATGATGTCTTTTAATCCTTAATTTTTAGGAAGTCACATAATTTTATTAGCACAATTTCATCTTACTAATAGGTGAATGCACAGACTTTTGATGAAGTCTATAACACACTTCATTACAATGTAACTTCTGAGTGATATTTGACCAGTGAAAAATCTGTTTCAAAGACATTTCTATAATGATGCATTTAATTCTGCTTATTGCAAATAGCAGCCAAAGTATGAGATAAAGTCAAAATTATGTTCTCTCAGAATTCAAACTCAACTGAACACTAAAAAGGTCTTGTATTAAAAATCTCTTTGAAGCATCTGCAATTTCTAGTAATGGACACTTTAGGGTCCCTTGGCCATAATCTGAATGTCCTTCTCATGATTCATATCAGAAATTTTCTCACTATTTATTTTTTCATTTCCTCTTCACTTGTAGGAGAATAATTCCATATTCTAATCCAAATTCAATTCAAGCAGTTGAAGACATTTAGGATAAATTTTCACTCCATCCATAACTCCACATGTAAAGTATAAATAGATAGTTTCTCTTTCAGATGTGTTTTGTAGGGAGAAAACCAAACTGTATCTTGTTGTTGCAGCGTGTTAACATGTGTCAAAATGCATGTGCTAAATTACTGGGTACATAAACATCTGGGCTGTTGTAGTCACTCAAGAAAATGAGGAGCCAGTTTTGTGCTGAGAATTGGTTTGACACATTCACTGGATAAAATATAATATTCTGCAAGTAGGGACTCATGCCCCAAATCTGATTTGAAAGATTTTACATCCTTAGAGGTTCTTTAAGGGCACTTTTTGAAGCACTTCATTCAAACAGCACTTATCCACTTCTCTGAATGTGAACCTCAGACTAAACAAACAGGTGTATGGCTGTCATTCATTTCAAATGCAAAAGAATTGCAAAAGCCCATTTCAAGAATTAGCCTGTGGGGAACACACAGCAGTTTGTCCCTTCTCTGAAATGGATTTTTCTTTTTTATAAGTCATCCAGTAGGCACAGATTTTTATTTTAAAATACTCTCTAAAAAATATCCCTGCAGACATTGGACTAACTGCAATCATTTCAGATTCTGTGAAGCGGTAGGGAAACGTGCTCATCTCACCACTGTACAATCTGCAGTGACTTCATTTGGAAGGAGCCCTGTAGAGGCAGTTGTTTTCTTTCTTTAGTAGCTGCACGAGACAGAGGCAAGAAATGTCAGTTCAGCACTGACCCATCAAGACTGATTTGATGGGTCAGAGTTCTTCAAGGAAGTTGGAGCTGAACTGATCGCATCTCTAGTTAAACTTCCTACCTTTCAAGTACAGAGAAAACTGAATTTTTTGCTGTAGTTTACTGACAAAAAGCCTTTTTTTGTTTTACTTTGCTAAACATACAAATTATTTTTGCTTGCCATTTTGAAGCTAAATTGAAAACTATCATAGAGAAACTAAAATAGAGTTCTCAAATAGAACTCTGTAGAACAAACAACAAAAATATGCCCATACATTCCTAAATCAAATAATAAGAACAAGGCTTTTTATTCATTTTCAGAAGAAACAACATAGTGTTTATCCCCAGTCCTTCAGAGAGAGGACTGTTGCATATTTATAGCACAATTCCAGATTACAATTAGCACTTGCTCGGTAGCTGAACGTGAGCTTGCAAGATTATGAACTGAGGAAAATGAAATGTTTATAGGAAAAACATTTATTTAAAATGTACAATTTTAAAGGACATTTTAAACAATTGTATATTTGGCTTGCTACTGATTTCTGTCTCTTCAGGCCATCCTTCTCACACTTTTTCCATTTTATGGAAGAAGAATGACAGTTTTCCACACCTGCAAACTATTGTAATTTAACAGTGAAAGATGTTTATTAAGCCTTGGGAATTGTGTGTTATTGCTGAGAGTTGTGAAGAAGACCTCCAACCAGTTCCAGTTGTGGATAATTTTGCTATATGCCTCTTTTTTTGGTTATATTGAATGTCTTCTGCCTCTGTATTAAATTTATACATTGAAAGAATTGTTACCAGTAACACAGACTTTTCTTTTTCCTTTCCTAATGAAGGAAGTATATCCCAGGCTACCATTAAAAAAGTGTTTTATGACATAGGTATATTTCCTTCTACAGGAATTTGAATTGCATGAAGAGCCGGTAAGAGAATTTTACAGAAGAATAAAAAAAATCTGCATGTGGAAATCTGACATCAAAAGTAGAGGTTTATTAAACATTATGAGTCCAAATATAATGAGTTATTGTCTCTATGTACCTCTGAAATTCATGATAATTTCAAACAGTACTGTTCTGTTTTATCATTCACCAGTTGTAACCAATGAATTGAAGCATTAAGACTAGACATTAAAATACATAAAGGTGTGAATTTCAAGTGTAGCATAGCCATTTTCAAATTTCTCTAATGTAGACTCTGAAAAGACAATTTAAAAATACTATGTCTACCATTTATCAGCTTATTTCCTTCATTCTTTTTCATAAAACCATTAAAAATATCTTCTTAGCTATAAAGCTCTTGAATTAAAGGGACAATTATCTATGAAAAATTTTATTGAGTGTATCATAAATAATTCTCCAAATAAACCACAGAAAAAAATTATAAGGAGATAAAAATACGCCCCTGGATCAGCAGAAAGCAAGCATAGAAATAAATTGAGGCTCTTTTGCAAGCCTCATAATTGAAATTAAAGGAAATACTTCAACATAAGGAATCACCTGTTACTGAAAGGCAAGATCAACTGTAATTCTGCCATTCCTGACAGTTATGTCTTCAGCTTTGAATAATGGAATTTCTATAACCTTCCCCAAAATACATTCCTGTGCTTTAGTACTGTAGAAAGCTTGCACTGATAATTAATCAAAATCGTTCTAGATATGATGCCACACAGGCTTAGCTACCCAAAAGGATCTACATGATCTATACCAAGAAAATATTTTCTTTCCAGTCTATTTTTACAACACATTTATTATACATTTAATTATTAGTGCATGTTCTCTCTGCCTCCTTTTTAACTTGTCTTCCTATGTCACTTCGCAGGTCTAGTAAGGTTCATTATTCCTTGGTGAACCCCATTCATCTGGGTTACATCCTTCTTGAACTGTGGCAAATTCCTCTTGACAGAGTTCAAACTGGTGCTGAATAGAACCCAACAGCATGTCAACCAACCTCATGGACATCAATCCAGTCTACGACTTCCAGAATGTGTTTCTCTTTATGGTAATTATGTGACACTGTTGATTCATGTTCAGTTTGTGGCCCATTAAACGCTTGGGCTCTTTTCAGTACCAATGATGTCTAATCATCTGTTTCTTGCCTTCTATTTATGGCAGCTGATTATTTCTGCCGAGTTTGGAGCTTGCAATTTGTCCTATTGAAGTGCATTTTTGCTCTCCTAATTGTTCCTTCATTTGGCTGTGATCATATTCCCAACCTGTTGTCAGTTGTAAATTTCAGGTCCAGTCGTCACTTCTTATCAAAATAAATGAATAAATAAATAAAATTTAAATCAGAATTAGTATAGAACTGCACTCAAAGAGATTTTAATTTTACAGGGAGAAAAGAATCACTCTTCAATGATAATTTTCTAATCAGTAGGACATTCAGCAGACATTCTCTCTCGACTATGTTTCCTTAGCATGTTACCTGAGAAAATATTAGAAGTTCAACAATGCCAAAATATTTACAAATTCTCTGCAGCCCCAAGGCCAGTTTCCATGCTGCAAATGCATTTCAATTGTCTTCACAAGCCTAGATCATAATAAATCCATACTGGACTATATTGATCTCCTGGTTATCTTCTAGTTGGTTATAAAGCACTTGGATTCCAACATTTTTCTGATAATAGAAATAAAGTTGACTGGACAATAATTTCCCTTTATGTTCCTTTCCCCCTTTTCTTAGCCTCTTACTTTGATAGTGGGTATTAACTTTAAACTTCTGGCTTTGTCTGTTTTCTATAAGCTCTCAAAGACAAGTGCAAATGGTTCTGGGATTACTCCAGCCAATCATCAAACTATGATATAGTGAATTTCATCACACACCCAGCCAACTTGAAAACATATGTCTGACATACTCTTTAATACACTCTACTTGTATTGAAAGAAAAATCTTAGTCTGTGTCATTGCGATGAATTGTTTTAAGTGTCTGATGACAATGAACCTGGAAGCAGATAAAGGCTTTAATCAGTTCTGTCTCCTTGGGATCAACAACTGTCATCACTGAACAGGAGAGGATGCCATTTGTCTTCTTTTTAAAAGCCTTTTATTATTAGTTAAGTAATTATAGACAGTGCTTTTAATAAGACCTAATTTATGGTATTCATAGATATCTTCTATGCATACTTCAAGTATAAATCTGTTTAATCTATAGTTTTTGGTCATCTGAGCTCACTCTGCAGTTAGGAGAAAAGGATAAATATCTTTTTATAAAAAATGTGAGCATAGCTGTTTTTCCATCTAGCTCTGACTAAACTTTTTAATCTCCGATAGCTAATATTAGGTAAGATTTATCCAACCAAAAATGTACTTTTATCTTTCTTTAGGTTTGAGCAAATTTGATTTGATTTTTGTCCTATAGGTTTGTGCTAATATTCTGCATCATAAACCTAGTATTTTGATTTTGTGTGTTTCTGTCTAATTTTTAAAGGAATTCAAATACTCATAATTTCTTAACATTATTTGTTTTATTATGGTCTTATCATGATGACATGGTTTCTTAATATTGTCTCATTTCCTTCCTTCCTTCCTTCTTTCCTTCCTTCCTTCCTGAATTCCTGAATTTCTGAATTCCTGAGTTCCTTCCTGAATCCCTTCCTGAATTCCTTCCTGAATCCCTTCCTGAATTCCTTCCTTCCTAGGTTTGGATTCTCCTTAATTTCTTAAATCTCTGTTTTCTTCTGATTGATACAATATTCCAAATAAAAAGAAAAACAAAAGAAAACAAAGCAGACCCACAAACCCACTAACCAAACCAAAACAGCAAACTCACCCAAACCAGACAGATTATTAGGAAAAGATTTGGTGTAGAGCAGGAGTGGGGAAGAGTCTTTAAGAATTTTAACGACACAGAAGGTTAGTCAGTCTGTAATTAGCTCTAATTGGTTCCCACATAGGTTGTGACATTGCTGCCTTGAGCTAAGTGGCACTAAGCATGTGTTTCCCTACCCCTGAAATCTTTCAAAACAGAGTAAAAGGAATTGATCCTAAACTGATATTTACTGTGAATTTGCACAAAGGACAACTCAATGAATGTGACGATCAAGGCACAAATAGTCTTCTGTTAGTTTGAGAGGAATTTTGGAACAGGAATTTTATATAATTAATTCAGTGGTAGTTATAAATATAAAGCATAGGCTCCTGCAAGCCCCCAGCAATGACTGTGCAAGAGAACGAGCTCCCATTTAATGCTCAGTTAATAGGTATGGAAACCTGCATTCATCAAAAGTGATTAGAGGAGTCCTTTCCACACTGTTTTGTCAGCCTTTCATGAGTTTGTAAAACATCTTAAAGACATTCTTAGGAAATAAATAGCTGAAAAATTCGAAAACCATTTTTTAAAAAGAAAACAAAATTGTATGTTCTTCTATCAACTTCTTTACTGTAGAAACTGATGCACCAGAAATTGCTATTTGGGGCTTTTGTTTTTTTTTAAAGTTTGTTTCTTCAGTTAATTTGCTACAATAATGTTCATAAGCAAAAATAAGGGCTCAATCTTAGCTAATTAAATCATAATCTTATTTAAAATTATTATTTAAAAAGGAAAAAACCCTTAGAAGTTAATCTTGGCTCAAAAATATGCTTTTACTCCTTTCCAAAATGCTATGTAGTTTTATTTCTTCTAGAAGAAGAAAGAAACAAACAAGGTAAAACATCAAGTATTGACTTTTGCCAGTTTTAGAATACATTTTAAATAAATGGCTAAACCAAAAATTTTTAAGTACAATTGTACCTAAATCTCCCATATTTGTCGAAACTTTTCCTTCTTGATGAAGTATTTTTTTTAGTTTTTCCCCTTTGCAATAGTATAAGATGTCAGGATTAATACATATTTCTGCAGATTTTTCTTGGTGATGACATGCATTTTTCAACAATCCAAACTTCATGGTAAATTTTGGGTCACATGATCTTCTCACATCAGAGTTTAGGAGTTCTAGTTCCCTGCCTGTCCCCTTTGCAGTGTTTCACCCACTTGATAATCTAGTTGAAACAAAAATGTGTCTGGTCTGAATTTGGGAGAAGATTTCCATTCTTATACTTGTACCACAGTGTTGGATAAAGGAAAAGGAAATGCTGTAATTTTTGTGGGGTTGTTTTTTGTTAGTTTGGGGTTTTTATTTGTTTGGCTTGGGGTTTGTTTTGGGTTTTTTGGTTTGCTTTGGTTTGTCTTGGTTTGTTTTTGTTTTGTTTGTTTGGGGTTTTGTGGGGGGTTTTTTGTTTGTTTTTTTGTTTGCTTTTAATTAATGTATCTTTACTATTCTGACTTGCATGCATCATGCTGACTTGACTGTTGCATGTTGTTTGGCCCTGATTCGCTTTCTGACTGTGAAGCCTGTATGGATATACACACACACACATACACACATATTTATATATATATATATATATGATTATTTGATCTCTAAGTGCCTGAGGACAAAGAGACTGGAACGTTTGGTTTTAGGTGCATCCTTGAAAGCAATATTTTGCTCAATGAGGTCAGAACTCCTGCAAATCTTGTTTGGAGTGGCTCCCTATAACAGTGGGGCGAGGGGTGGTGGTGGAAGGGGAATGCAGGGATGATCAATTTCATCAGTGCCATGGTGCAAAAACCTGATTACTACAGTGTGAATTCCTTTCTTGATATTTCTATTTGTTGGATTTTAATCTGTAAGTGTATTTATGTATGCATTTTCTCAAGCAAACTGCTCAGTAGCATTTCACTTTTTTTTGTATGTGTCCCATTTTGTTTGTTTTTTTAGCTGAAATATACTAAAAATTTTTAAAGTAATTGTTATTTCAGTAAAATAATAATTAGCCAACTGAAACTGGTTCCCCTGGGCCAAAAAGGGCTTCAGAGTTAATTGTTAACTAATCAGCTCTCGTCCAGGCAGAAGTGAAAAAAAAAATACGTTTTTTTTACTTTAAACACTCATAAAAATGTGCAGTGCCAAACTCACTCATGCAGAGGAAACCTTTCTAAAATGTTCTTTACTATTATTACCAAAGCAGTTTCTATCTTTTTGTTTCAAAATGGTTTTTGAACTGACTCTTTCAGGATGTTTTCAAAAATTTTCTTGACCCTTAGCTGGATGTCTCTGAACCATGAAGAAAGTTTTCAATGAAAAAGTTGTGATAACTGAGAAATATGGTTGTACTGGAGCAATGAAAGTAAAAAGAAAAAGAATGAACCTAATGGATTTTAGGTACTGAACATTATTACACAATACCCTTTAGTCAAAACCAGCTATTTTGGATTAAAGATGTTCTTAAATTTTCCTGTACAACACAGTCAGTCTCTGTTTAACATTGCTGAACTGTAAAACAGCTATTTCACAAAATCCCTTTGCTTCTGACAATTTCATTCCTCCCCGTCCTGTTCTTTTTCTTTTTTAGAATAGAAAAGAGAGAGAATAGATGATGGGAGGGAAAATATGAACAGGGAGGGAAAAGGCAGAAATAAAAGAATGGACATATAATGAAGAAGGAAGCAGATGGAAGAGGAAAATTGTTAGTTTTTTATGAGACATTGCATGAAGTAATTTTATGCTTCTTTGGGCCAGCAATGTAAAAACAACAAGATATAGCAAGATGTTTTCCTGGGAAACTTTTAATGGTGAGAACGGTGCTTTGGGAATGGTTTTTAAAGTTTAATTACCAACCTTTTCACTAAGTGATCATGGTCAACATTAATATCAATAATATTTAGCAAACTAGTAGGAGAAAGCTGCTTCCACTTAACAAAAACCATAGGAAAAAGGAGAGAAAAACAGGAGAGAAAAAGGAGAGGTAAGCACAGCAGTCAGCAGGCAGGCAAGCTCTACAAACAAACACAGAGGGCAAACTCTACCATCTTCTAGGATAAAATTTATGTGAACTGAGACTGATCTCATTTTTCCCAGATAAAAATTCAAGCTATGGTTTACTGAAAAAAGAAAATGCTTCTAAGTTAACGCACCAAATCTGAACAAGACAGAAAGCAAGGGCTGATGGTCAATTCAAATGTAAAAATTAAAAAAAATTACTTTTCAGTCACCTTTTTATGTTGGCTGGAAATAATTTTGGATAGTATTCATATGGTAGGTATTAAGAAAAACAGGTTAGATTCTACACTGGCATTGAAGATGGACTGCTTGCCTTATATACAGTGAAATGTTTTGGATACTTAAGGAAAAAAAAAATGTAAGCTTTATGTCACCAACAATATAATTCATGAAACAGTAGTTTGGAGGTAAATGTGAAATATAAAAATACAGTTTGGGAAAGTACAATTTACCCTACACCAAAAGCAGGCTCTGCTTGAGGCTTCTCCTACCACAAGATGATGTAATAATATAACAATAAAATAGAATATAACTGAGAAGCAGAATTAATGCCTTTTAAAAAACAATAATATACGTTCTTTTAGTATTAGTCTTTACTGAAGACGCTGGCTTCCTTCAGTGGAAAAGAAGGGATCTGAAGTTGATCAGATGTAAAACATCTGCAAATATGTTTTACAAGGATAAATTGAAGTAAAAGAGAAAGGACAGAATCAGAGAGTGTGACAAAACAAAAGAGAAAATCAAAATAATAAAGAGAAAGAAAGATATGAAACCAGGTACTTGACTTCAAAGTCCTGCAGGCAATATCATACTAACATGCTTTTTTCAGTTCTAATGTCTGAGTTTATAAATGTCTGCAAGGGTTCAAATTTCAATAAAATTCCCTCCCTAGTCAGAAACTAGCTCTTAAATTCATGTTTTCTGCATGCTAAAAATCTCCTACAAAGCTGAAATGAAATGTCTTGCTGCTACCAACTGAATATATTCTCTTTCATACAGACTTATGCATCACTGCCCTCACTTCCCATGTTTTCTTTCTTTGGCTTGCTTAGATATTTGGCAATAAGAAAATATTCTGTTTAGTTTATTAAAATAAGGCCAGAAAGAGGGTCTAAAATGCTTATTCTATTTATAAGCTACCAGAGGATAACCAGTGGCTTGCTCAGATCCCTTTTAACTCCTTTTATTTGAAATTCTGCAATGCCCCAACAGCCTAATATCGGTAGCAAAGAAGGAAAAGATGAACACACTGGGGTGAAAAAAAGAACTCTCTGGGGAGAAGCTTTGCGTAGGGTAGTGATGGAAAAGCATGGGAAGATCATGAAGCGTAGACCTTCCCTTTTAACAACAAGACAGAGAAAGTGAATCAAGAGCTCTCCAGAATTAAATTCTCTCACCTGAGCGAGCAGACATCTGTTGCCACACCGTGCTGAACTGGCAAGCACTTTCTTAATTACTCAGCCCTTCCAGAAGGCAACACTTCAGTGGTGATGAAGAGGCACAATTTCCAGAGTTTCAGCGGGAATTGTTTTCAGCTCCTCAGAAGATTTATCAGAAGTGTTCTACAAACATTAGACTGTATATAAGGGACATTTCCCTGTCCAAAGGCGTGTTGTACGGTTAAAAATCAACCTTCTCACCTTCATCTCACTGTTGCTATGAATATTTCCTCTCAGAAAGGTATGGAGCATATGGGATAATATATCTTGGTAGTCCTTTTGCAGATTTCTATTTGACAAACTCAAATCCTACAAACAGTAGGTAGGTTTATCTTGATTACTTTGTATAGAAAATTCTGAAGGCTTCAAGCACCTTGAAGGTCATGGGGTGTGGAGTGGGGTAAATATTCATTGCTTCAGTAAACCATCTTAAAGTATGGTTTTATTCAGGTTTGGATAGATTTGTGTGCAGAAGTAAATCATTCTATGATACAATTAAGTATTCCTCTTAATGCAGACCTTTAAGAGGAAGGATAAGACACCACATCTTCCCCTTCCACTCAGTAGATGTCTGTTTTCAACTTTGTCTTCCCTGAGGATGTTTAAGAATTTGTTTCAAGTATTTGCAATTTTCTATATTTAGGTATCATCCCTCACATTTTTTTTTCTTTACTGATAACTGTAAGGCTTTTCATAAATACTAGAGAAAAAAAAAAAAAAAAGAAAAGGAAAAAAAAACCAAAACCAAGAAACCCCACAGAACTTCTAAAGAAGGACAGCAAATAATTTTCCTTTTTTTTCTTTAGCTTGCTGTCAAAGAGCAAGTGCTGGAATAAGTGTCTGCCCTAAATATTAAACACATGTAATTCATATCTATAATATTATGCCTTAATATATGCCAATTTGTTAACCAAGTATTCCATTATTTCACTCTCCAATTCACTGTAAAAAGGGTAAATTTTCCTTTGTATAAATGCATGCCTTTATGATCTTCTTATACAAAGAATTCCTTAAAAGATGATTTTAGGAAAACCGTTTGAAAAAAAAAAACCTACTACATTTCTTAAAATTCAGTGAAAAAATCTTTGGGAAGAGTTGGGACATTTCTTTTGCTTTGCTTTTTTGTTGTTTTCATTTCATGTAGAAACAAAATCTAGTCTACTTCAAAGGTAATTTCCATAATACATATCTTTTGTTTAATTTTATAATTTATTTTCATGAATCACTTAGAGAAGAGAAATAGACATGTATTTTTTTCCCTAAAGAATTCAGCAGCAATTTCCTTCTTGCTCTTCCTTCAATATCATATACTCACCAGTAGTAAATCTTAATTTTCAATTGGCCTAGTGGCTGCATATCATCAACTGTGAGTTACTTCTATGCTTTTAGCATTTGAAATGGAAGGAAGCCAGTGTCCAAGGACTTCTGTGAGTCATGTGTTAATTTCCCATATGAAAAATTTCTTATAACCATGTGCATAATTTAGTCTTGGTTCTATATTAAGAGATCTGCAGGACTACCATACATTCCTCACCTTGTGAAAGAAAGCAAACTATTTAGATGCAGAATTACATAAATTGAATTATTTTGCCTTCCTTTACTGATAAGAAATTGCCTGCTAAGACTGAATGAAAGATTTTGGTGTATGTTCATCACTCTGAATTAAGATTTAAGTATTGCTTGAATACATAACCTCCTGGCTTTTGAATACTGGGGATAGAGTGGATTATGAAAACAAAAGACAAAAGTAGGTGAAGTCTGCAGAAGCAAAACTTGAAATATTTTACCAATATTGATTAAAAAATATTAGTTAACCCAGAAAAAGGATGCTGATTAATAGCCTAATTCACCTTATGTGATTTATTTTTTAGGCTCAGTTTTCTGGTTTCAGCTTTTCTTTACTTAGTTTTGTTCTTTCAGTTGTGTGGATACTGCTTAGTAGAAATAAATATGTTTATAGTGAAATCATACTTATCCCCATATCTATCTGTTTCTCTGTTCTCTAACATTAAATGATTGTTTAAATATTTTCATGCTCTGCCTGAAGACTACGTATCCCACTTATTTGCTCCAAAAATTAATCTCACTCAACCTTTTCATTTATTTTCATTGCTTTCCTTCATTCATTCTCTCTGTGGTCCTGATATACATCATATTCCATTCTTATGCTACAGCAAGGTCAGAAATTCAGTGGCTCATTTCTATCCTGAGGATTTTAATTTTTTTTAACACAAGAAAGACAACATACACTAGCTGCTTGTCACCTAGATATCTTAGAATAACTTCAGTTTCCAGCAAATGGACAAATCATGTATTACACTTGTTTTCCTTCATTGAACTCTTTAAATTTGAATTCCAATTAATGCAGTCCATTTTAAAATGCACTACAATAAAGCACTGGTGTTTGTTGGGGCTTTAAAAATAATTTTATTTTTAGATATAGATGAACATATTTGAACCATTTTCAACCAAGAGGAACTAATAAATATTGAAGAGTTTTATAAAAGGATTCTGCTTTTGTTAAGATACCTTGAGAGTTGTAACAGGGCTGCAGTGTTAAAGGGATACAGTACTGGTGAATAAGCTGACATTGTCCACCTGGACTTGTGAATTGCAGATAACCCTGTCCTGCACAATATCCTGCACAATATCTCTAAATTAGAAAAACATGGATTTGATGGATGGGCCACTCAGTGGACATAGAATTGGCTGGAGAATCACAGTCAATGGCTCGGGTGTCCAAGTGGAGACCATTGATGGCTGGCACTCCCCAGGGATTGGTATTGGGACTGGTAATTTTTAACACTTTTGTCAGCGAACTGTGTGGTGCAGCCAATATGCTGGAAAGAAGGGATGGCATCCAGAGGGACGAGGAGAATCTTGAGAGGTGGGGTTATGTAAACCTCATGATGTTCAACAAATTCAAGTGTATGGTCCTTCTCAAGTCAATCCCAAGCACAAATACAGGCTGGTCAGAGAGCATTGAAATAATGTTACAGATTATATTTTGCTGAAAAAAATATGACTTGAATATAAGGTGACATGTAAATGTCACTGGTTTATTATTTTTAGTATTTAAAAATGGCTTGGATTTTCAGTTACCTTTTTTGCACAAGAACAGGTCTGTATCCTCTTTTTGATTTGGGGTCCCCAAATTCATCTTATGTTCTCTTGCAAAACCTGAAGCTCAAAAAAAACTCCACTAAAAACAGCAATGTCTGTAGAAAAACAAACACAGCTTAAAAAAAACCAATCGTTTTACTGTGGCTGGATATTTGGATATTGAAGCTGCAGTTTGCAGTGAGAATAGGAACTAGACTATACTGGAATAGAGTTTTGTATGATGGGAGTCACACGTGCTACATCTACACATTACCTGCAGAGGCAGGAAGTAGCTCTGACTCTGAGGCCAAATATCAACAGGACACTGAGCTCAATACTCTGCTAGCAGGGCTATAGGGATAAAAGCATCCTAAATACATCTATCTATTGGCTTACATGGCAGGCAAATGGCAGGAAAGAACCTAAAGCAAGCAGTAAAGACATTACTTAAATCCACGGTCCCCAATGGACAGATTCTGACTAAAAACCTGAAGTAGTAAAAGAAAAGTCTGGAATGTCTAAATGCTTGGGGAAATCAATATTTGATAGTGCAGTTGATGACTCATCATCCACCTCTATCAAAAACTTAAACAATCCACAATAGCTGATGACTTCAGTGATGGGAACAAGATTTAAATTTCAAAGATTGTAATGTGTTCTGGAACCTAAATATTGCCACAGCCTAGGGTTATGTTCTGGTTAAATCAACTAATGAAAAAGTTGCTGAGTTTAAAGAAATTCTACAAAATCACCTACCCTCAATGTCTTTTGTGAATTTGAATCCAAAAAAGAAATCCCTTAAATTTGCTAGTAATGAAACAAATATATGAAGTATTGCTGAAGTGAAGACTTTGAATCATCAAATACTGGCTTGTTATGTAACACAAAAAATTAACTGATTCATATGTAGGCAGTGGTTCAGGCTGCTTCTTGGGCAGTTTGAGTTAAGCATGTGCATTGTATATGGTCTTTTCTGCAATTAAAATTTCCAAAGGACCACGATGGCATGACAAAACCTTTTCAGCTAGCTTCAAGTTCAAGAAGATGCAACAAGGTGAGGAGCACTTACAACGATGCTTTTTACTACATAAAAAAGCCCTCATAAATTCCTTCATTAGTTACTCAAGGACAAATGTTGGATGAAGGGTATCAGGAAAGATTTTAACATGATAATTTTCATGCTGAAAAAGAAAATAAAGTTACCTTTCTTACATAGTTTTCATATAAAGTCTTAGAGTAATTGAATAATGCTAGAAAAATCTCTCCATATATTGTCTAGCTTTGAAGAAGAAAAAAATCAATTTATTATTTCACTTTTTCTTCAGAGGCAAAAATTACTTCAAAAGGAATTTAATGCAGGACTTTTTTGCTTTTAGCAATTACAAAGCAACTTTATCTCAAAGGTTAAAGCTGCAGAAAATCTCAGTGAAGTACTAATTTCCCACGGCTTAGTATGGCAAATATAATACATTTATAATACAATACATAATGCAAAGACAGAGTCCAAACCTCCTGCTGTGTATCACATGTGATTCCCAATTATTAATAATCTGATACTGCAACTGGAGCTTCATATATTGCTTAAAATGTAGGCAATAATTTCTTAAGTAACATATTTTCACAAGCTTAGGCTATATCTGGCCTTAGCCCACTGTAGCCAAACCAGCTTTTTAGAAGTAATTATACAGCCAATAAAGTGAATTCCTGATATTTATTTTTAATTGAATAATATGGGCATGGGAGCTGGCAACAAGGAAAGTCATGAGAATATATCAAAAGGAAATCTTGAACTTCTATTTTGTGGTTTGTGTTATTTTCTTCAAGGGTAGAAGATGCCGGACTTACCTGTTTGCTTTCTAAGATGAAATAACAAGAGCTGTGGGTGAGGGGAGGGCAGTGGATGTTGCCTGTCTTTACTCAAGTAGACTTTACTTGTGTCTCTTAAGCATCCTCATTGTGAGCAATGTGGAAGTCTAGATGGGTGATCATTTAGATGGGTGAGAAACAAGCTGGGTCCTTTAGTCAGTCGCAAAGGATAATGCTTAGTGATTCCTCTGGCTCAAGGCCAGAAACACGGGGAGTTTCTTCAGGAAATACAATGGAACCGATCGTATTTAACATCTGTATCATCTGACTTAGAGGAGAAAATGGTGTACACTCTCATTTGGTTTATGAATGATTTTTCTTCTTTGCACAGACTGGTGTCCACTTCAGGCCTCCCCATTACAAGGAAGGCACTAGCAAACAAGTTAGTTCAGTAGAGGAACACCACACTGGTCAGGGGATAAGGAAAGTGCCTTGCTGTAAAGAAACTGTGGGATATGAGCTTTTCCAACCTGGATGAGATGTGGTTTAAGGGATTTAACAGCTGCCTGTGGGGTGGTCGTTGAGAAGACAGAGTCAGGCTCTTCACTGAGTAATGAGTCGTGCTGACCTGAGACAATTGGCATGAACTGAGAAAAAAATATTCCATCTTGACACAAAAAAATCCCCTTTTCCCTTTGAACACAGTAAATCAGAGAAGCAGGTTGCCAGAGAGGCTGAGCCGTATCCATCTTTGGAAGTTTTAAGAACAATCTGAACAAAGCCCAGAATGAGTGGGTTTGATCCTTGAACCAGCTCTGCTTTGTGCTGAGGCTGGACAAGATTACCTCTTGGGTTTCCTTCCGACTTGAATTCAGTGATTCTTTATTAACAAAGACAATTGTTAAGCACACGCACAACTGCAGGTTCAGGAGTGCCTAAATCCTGGGCAAAGGATGCTCAGCAACACTTAAGCATCTGCCTGTTACCAATACAGTTCTAGCCACAAGTCTAAATCATGGCATGGTACAGGATCCTGTGAAAAAAAAAAAATCATTATCCCAGCCAGATTCAGTACAAATACCTGCAAAAAATCACAGCAAAATGCTGAGGAAACCTATAATTTTAGTGTGTATCATAATTATGAGTATCCCTAGGCATTAATGTTATTAGAATCTTGTCCAAAACCACTATTACTTCCACTTATGCAGTGTGTAGGTGTCCTGGAAGTTAATGTGAAAACTTTTTTCACATAATAGAATCCTTAAAGTCTGGAAGGGATCTTCTGCCTAGAAAGGTCATGGAAGTTAATTTTTCGGCTTAAGAATTACTACATTTGATTTCTAGATTTCTGACTTTAAAAAATAGTCTGTATGCCCAAATTAATCTCTGATTTCTACCTCAGAATCATTATCAGTGGAAAAAATTAAAATTATTGGCTTCATATATTACCTTAAAAAAAAGGCAGAGTGGATGATTTCCTTACCTTCTTTTCCACTATATTTTCTGATTAAATCACCAGACATACAAATCAAGATTACTCATGAAACCTGCCAATAAAACCAGTAACTAGACTGAAGTAAAACTAACAAAGTCTGAAAATTTTACACAGTTCAAGTTGCTATAGAAAATAATAAAACCCATAAATTCTTGTAACACTGAGTAACATATATGTTAATGCAGTGAGTGGGACAATTTCTTACCCAAAAGCATTTCTGTTTAACAAAGAAAATATAGGAATAGAGTAAGGATTTGCTCTGGCAACAGATTTATGAGAGGAAATAAAAAGGTATAAGTATCAGGGATCCTGAAAAAGAGTTTGGCTGGTGAAACAAGCCCTTCCTGAGACAGAAACAGGGACAGCCACCAGAAAACCCATCAAGGAGATCCAGTATCAGCCTTCCACCAGGCAGACCGTAAAAACTTCTAGGAATTGAGTGAATGAAAGCAAATCCATGCTCAGGGCAGCAGGTGAACCCTCTTCTTGCTCACTTGACCCTCCCAGCTGCATCTGTACTACAGGGATGGGCATCTGGATGGGGAAGGCCAGTCAATGGATGATATTGATGACAGTGCCTCTGCACCAGAGTTGTTGCCAAAGTCAGAAAAACCCATCCCCTGTATCACAACCACCTCCATAAGCAAGAAAACACAGGTTATAGTTATATGTGACTCTCCTCTGTAGGAGACAGAGCATCCAGACAGACACTTCTTTTGGGGAAGGTTTCTGCCTCCCTGGAGCCAGGGCTAAAGACATCACCAGGAAACTCCCTAGCCTGGCACAGGCTTGGACTGTTACCCATCCCAACTCTTCCATGTCGGTTGTGATGTAACTGCAGTGTGTGGTCAAGTGAATCAAAAAGGACTTCATGTCCCTGGGTTGACTGGTAAGGGAATCTGGAGCACAGGTGATTTTTTTCCCTTTCTTCCAGCTGCAGACAGTGACCCTGGAAGGCAGAGATGGACACAGTCTATTAATGTATAGCCCTGCAGCTAGTGTTACCACCACATTTTTTGATTTTAAAAATTATGTGGCCTACGAGGCATCAGGTCTGCTGCTGGTGTCAGATAGGATTCACCTTTCTCGAAGAGGGAAGAGAGTCTCTCCTCACAAGTTACTGGAGTTCATGGACAGAGCTTTAAACTAAACTTGAGGGGAGAGGGGATGTCCATGATCAAGGCACCAGGCAGGGGAGTTGGACTATAGGGTCTTTGGAGGACCTTTCTAACCCATATTATTCTATTCTTCTAGAGAAGGACAGGCCTTATTAGTTATTCGAATTAATCGGAAGTTCAGTGATATCAAGGTCTCAAGAAGTAGATGAAGATCATTTAAGTTTTTTAAAACTGAAGTCATAATTAGAAATGTACTTTTGACTGAAATAGATCGATGACCATTTAATGCCTGAAGAATAGCCTGTATAAAAAGATCTAATATACTTCCTTTATGGTTAAATGGTATTATACCTTTAATTGTTTCACCTTATCTTTCTGAAATTTTTTGTGATGTCTATTTATTCTACTGTATTAGGTTCTACTTTGCAGAATCTAAATGGTAAAATAAAATTAGGAATAAATCACTTACAAATCAGGTCATAATAGAATGCATTTTTATTGGTATTGATTTCAATTTTTGTTTTTATTTTTCTGGGGTAGTTTTGGGTGTTTTTTTGGTGTTTTGTGTTTGGGTTTTCTTTCCTAAGTTTCTTTTTCTTTTTTTTTTTCCCACGGTTAAGAAAAATGTACCCCTTTTACAACAGCTGATATTTTCTGGTTACTGTTTCCTTCATATTTCAGAATAAAATTGCCAACCTGCACAGTGTGATTTGTACGTTGCCAGATTCTTACAAGAGAAGAATTACTACAATATGGACATGGATATATAAAGGAATACTGGGCTATACTCTTATCTGGAACTCAAACCTAAAACTTCTTTGCATGCTCTCCTATAAACTGGACTCAGAGGATCTCACCATGCAGGTGTTAGCCTAACCTTCAGTATAAACAAGAGACCCTTGATTCTACAGTGAGTTCTTCTAACAGTTCAGAGATTTTCAGACTATCTACTGTGCCTTTCTTCATAGTTCATAGACGTAATCTGCTTTTAGAGAAAAAGCCTTATCAGACACTAAATTGACCATCCAACTATTGTGACATGTTTTTTTACAGCGTAATAGGGACATACAGGTTTTAATCCTCAACCCATTCTATTTTGCAGTAAGAATTTGATAGTTAGTTATATTTCATTTTACCTCATAGGAACACTTATTATTTGAGAATCTGGCTTTTAAAGTCCTGAATAAAATCCCACTGAACTATGCACACTTTGCAAATGATAACAATACAAAATAAGTAGTGAAAATTTGAGATAATATGATGGCTACACTGAAGGTTGGAAGCCTGATGTACCTGTGTAATTTTTTTTCTCACACAAATTGTCCAGTTAATCTCTGACCCTGCAAAGTGGTCCATCTGGCTGGAAGGAACTATGCCCTTGCAGAATCCAGCTGAAATCAATGGGGTTCACATGCCAGGAGCAGCTTGCAGGGCAAGGCTAATTCTATCAATTAATAACTGGCTTCCATTGCACAAACATCTGTGTCAGGCTTTCCTGAAGAAGTCCAACATAGCTCCGTTATTGTTTTATAATTAAAAGACCTTTTTTTTCCAGCTGTAACAATTTGCACAAGCCTCAGAGTAGCACATTCTGCGCAGATCTGCAGAACATAACACTGAGAAGTTCTCCAAAATGCTTGGCATATGCATAAAGCATATGGCACAGTTCTGTAATTGTCTTATGTAGCAGGAAGCTTGGAAATATTTAAAGATCAATAATTAGGGAGAGGAATAACTTAAACACTGCAAACCCTTTAACAGTCAAACTTTGTGCTACCAGAAAACAAACTGTAATATTAAGAGAAATTAATATCAAGTAACAGAGTAGATAAAAAAATCTTCAGCAATTAATTTTGAGATAACTATTTTTCCAAATTTATAGAAATGCAATCTATAGCATTTTATTCATATCTCCATTTCCCAGCATACTGATTTTAGGTTATGTTTTCTAGCATAAGAAAATTGCAATCTATAGAAAATTCCTATATGGAAAAATGTTATTAAGAATGAACATTATTGTGTTACTGAAAATTCTTCATAGACTCAAGAGGATTTGGAAAAACATTATTTGTTCATATTTAGAAAGAGTACATGGGCTACACTGTTGACAGTTGATGATGCTTGTCACCTGTGCTTCTGATTTTGTTGTCATCCAACAACTTTGGGGTGGATTAGCTGAGATGAACAGAGTACGGTTCCCTGAGCCTTCAGCTCAAATGACTCTTTCTGTTCCTATCCACTTGTGCATTTATAAAATATACAAAATTCAGTCTCTTTCCTGCCCCAGACCCTTTTTCCTTTCTTTTTTTTCTTTTAGTCTTTGGGGAGACATTATAATTGAAACTGTTAAGTCCTTTTGTTTGTTTATTTTTGGGTTGGGGGGGGGGTGTTTCTGTTTTTTGTTGGTTTTTGGTTTGGTTTTTGTTTGGTTTTTGTTGGTTGTTTTTTGGTTTTTGTTTTTTGGTTTGGTTTGGTTTGGTTTGGTTTGGTTTGGTTTGGTTTGGTTTGGTTTCGTTTGGTTTGGTTTCGTTTGGTTAGGTTTACCCATAAAAACCAAGAAGGGTCAGAACTTTTCATTGAAAGGAACCCCTGGGACTGTAGCATCAGAGGAATGGAACAACTTCATCAACAGGTGCTGACAGGAGAGGCATTGCTTTGCATCCCATGAAGTAAAACTATGGTATCAGAAAACAAATTAAATTGCACCTCTGTCCCATGCTGACCACTAAAATAATTATGCAGAGCTTCTCAATGGGCTCTGTGTGTGGCATAAAGGGTTTCAAGCAATTTGGCATCAAAACAATAAGGAGGTGTAAAAGAAAGGTGGAAAACCAGCAAAGAACATAGCTTTTGTTGTCACCATGATAATACAGAGTTCTTCTTACATCAAGAATCCACTCTTGCTAAAAGTACAATCTGAGTGTTCTATGGTACCAAGGTGATAAGATAAAGATCATACATGAAGGTGGAATGCCCAATAAATAGCAACTTGTTGATAAAATCATTGATAATGTTTGCTGCAGAGAAATGAGTGCTGCACAAGATTTGAGGGGAGTCCTGGTATTAAATCTGTGTGCTGTAGTGACTGCTCCTACTAAGAAAAGCTGTATTGCAACTACACAAGTTAAGTCTATGTGAATGTTGTCTCCCCAGAAATTGGGAAAGCAAATTAAATGGTAAACTCCGTGACAGTTAATGTTATTATGCCAGAGGATGTACTTGGATCATGAATTCCTCTGAGTAGTTTTGCTCTTCATGAACCCATGAAGTGTGTGGTGATCCTGTGGATCAAACTATGTAAGTGCTGCTGTAAATTGTTGTCCCTGTTAGCTGCAATTAATGCAGAGCTCCTGCCTAAAAGGGAATGGAGACCTTCTTGGAGGCTACAGGAACGTGCAGCACAGCCATTATCTGCTCTACTCACTTGTAAAAGGCCTTTGTGACTCAAACAAGGGCCAAAGCACTTACCAAAGTATTTATGGATATCTTAACTATTACATTAAATTGCCAAAAAAACTGTTCAGGTTCTAAGTGGAACAACATGAGTAAGAGAATTTATGAAAGAAAAATCACACTGCTTTCAGATCCAGGAGCACCAACTTAATCAGATATTATTTAACAACAAATGGGATTCCTGTTTATTAACATGCAAGCAAAACTCACTTTTTGCATCTAGAAGTAATTTTAAGATTAATATTTTCTGGTAAAATTCAAACTGACCTCATGAAATTGTTTCTGTAGTGCTTTTTTTCAAGATTTCAATGACAGTAAAATGACATATTGACTGAAAGCAATTTGTTGCTATTTAAGCATAAATTACAAATTATGGCTGTTTTTGGTAAGTCAAGAAACTGCATTCTCCAGTTGTATTTCTTCAGACAAGATATATAGCAAAATCTTTAAACTCTAAACCCATCTTTACATTCAGCTCCATTTTTTTCCACTATGCTGTCTCTCAATTTTGACTGAAAAAAGTGGTCCAAACCCTTCAAATACTCAACATGTTTACTCTCAGAAGTTTCTTTCAGATTTAAGAGCTTGTATTTAGTAGTGGTAATCTTGATTCCATCTAATTGCAATCAGCAGAAGTGGGCTTGGCACTGAAACTTGCAATATTTTATCTTAATTTTTTTTTTTTCAGAATTCTTGCTTTATTACTCCTTGCTCTCTGCACTCCACAATTCTGTTCTGTGGATTTTGCAAGTTGGTAATTGTTTGTTCTACTAGTTACCACAAGATCTCATTCTAACCCTATCTTTTCCTATTCAAGCACTCTTGGGGATGATAAGGTTTTTAGTGGATTTAAACTATACAGCTGAAATTATTTGAATTTCACCAAATTCTGGACTTGTGTCTTCACACTTTTTTGCCACTAAAAGGATTTTAAAACATGATGCAGTTGGAAGTATTGCAGAAAGAGGGAGATTTCAGGTTATTAAAACTTTGACAAAAAATTTTGTATCATGTTTATCAGCTTAGAAACAGAAACAGTGGTTTATATGAATAATCTTAGGAAAAAAATCACTTAATATACTGAGTCCATGTGGAAAACCAAGAAAGCTGCAGTAAGTGTCACTGTAGAATCAACTAATGACATGTTTCTTCCTGAGTCAATATTGTCTCAGTGTATTCGCATGGAGTTAGAAGAATTTTGCTGCTAGAACAGCACAGAAAATAAGGTTTTAATTAACTGCTAATCTGAACAAAGTAAATTACTAAATTCAGAAAAATAGAGGCCAGATTTCAGCCAAAACTAAAGATTTGGTATTTCTTCTTTAAATAAAATTATTGCACAGATTATCACCTTTAAATCATTGCAAATTCTAGCTTGCATCATTAGATGCTTTTACCCAAAATTTCAGTAGTAATATGAGGGCACATTCTAAAGCAAAGCCGTATCACATATCACAGATACCATGGATAGCTCCATTAACTGTGCAAAAATGAGTGCAGCTACACCTCAGCTAAAATGTCATTTAATTCATTTCCCGTCTTTATCCTCATGTGCATGTGCTAACAAACACACAAACATTTTCTATGTTTGAGAAGAAACATGTGATTAATTGCAGGGACTGATTATTTATCAATATGATTATATTATACAGCATATAAAGCAACCTGTGACTTCTTTATGTAAAAATATTAATATTGTTAACAGAAAAACATGCTTTTGTTCTAAAGCACTTACTCCTTCTTGTATTTGTCTAAAGGAATTATCTATACCTGTTAAACACCAAACAGAAAATGTGTAACAATGCATAAAAATGTGATTTCTAACAATACTTTGATAAAATAAACAAATAGATATTTCACTTCCTCATGAACTAATGCATAAATTCAATTTGCCTCCTTCCAGGTTAACTTATATATTCTGTAATGCAATTATGGCACAATTCCTGCCTGGAAAGGACTGATATAAATTCAATATTCAATACTCTATTTGTGATAGAGTCAGCTGTTATATGCTGAATTCATATAGTAGACTCTCAGCATTAACAGTAGTAATGAGCGTTCCAAAAATGTCATTAAGTTAATTTATAATACACTTTTGCAGTGACATTTTCCATAATTAATAAAAGGATTTGCAGTTCCATTATGATTCTCAGTGTTTAATTCTGTCCATGGCAAGTCATTGTTTACACTTCAAATACTTGTACACCATGCAAGAGGAGAATTTTTTCCTTCATCTCTTGAAACAGTAGAAAAAACCCAATTTTCTTACTGACTAAAATACAAAATTATGGTATAAACATATAATTAGACTGATTCTAGCCAACTAGAACCCAAATCCTTCTTACATTGTTTCTCTTGAAGCAAGTTTATAGTCAGTCTTACAAACCAGTTTTCACAACTCATTACCTTTCTTTTTAAACTTCTGTTTTAAGCAGACAGATCCTAACAATCTGGTGAAAGTAAGGAAAATATTTGATTGGATTCTATGCATTTTAGCACTACCATTCTCTCAAACAAAAGGTGGAACTCAGCCGTTTATAAAGGGCTCTGATAGAGATTATAATATAAGAAGAAAAATAAAGGCCATGAGGCAAGCAGCTGAATGTTTTTTGGTGTTCATTGCTGAGAGATTTTGCACATTCTGGTGGCCTGTAAGCTATGTTCTGGCTCTCCCCTGATATACAAAATTCATTTTACTTTGGAGTGTATAAAAATAACAACATTGGCATAATAGGCCTTTTGCAGATATTATCTTTTGACTGAAAATTTGTAAAAATACAGAATATTTCATATCAAAGGAAAATAATAATGAAACATTAATTTCAAAGTTGTTGAGGTTTTTTTTCTTTCCCAGTGCTTTTCACACTCATATTTTCCTACTTAATATTTTTCCCAGTCCTTTAAAAATATTTTTCCCTTCCTTTTTTCTTATACCAATTCAGTCCATTTCCAAAACTTACTCTGGCTTTGTAGATTTGATTTTCTCTCTTTTATTTTTGGTTTAGTTTGAAAGTTTAGTTTAGCTTAAAAATAATTTAATTCTAAAACCCCTCCTTGGAGATGGGCATCTTCCACTAGACCAGATTGCTTGAAGCTCCATCCAACCTGACTTAGAGCACCTCCAGTGACTTGGCATCCACAAGTCATTTGGGCCATCTGTTCCAGTGTCTCATCACCTTCAGAATATCTTCTTTATTCTATTACCCTTTTTTTTGGTATACCCAGTATGGGTAGTCACTTCATTAGTTGCCTTTGTTTAAGATGTGTAGGATTAGGTTATGACTCTGAAAAAGAAGGGAGGTGTAAATAAAACAAAATATATCTTTGCAGAAATGAAAACTCAGCAAGGCCTTCTTTCTGCGGCCGCTTTTCCAACAATACTTCTTCCTCCAACACCACTTTTATTTTAGTCTGTGAGTGTATGTGGACACCAAATAAAGATAGATATTATCAGCATGTCATCTAATGAAATTACTAAAAGGAAAAACATACTGTCTGTCTCTGCTTTCATTTCACAACTATTTATTTCAAGAGACTCCTTCAAAGATTGATTTTGTACAAAACCCAATAATTCTGTGATAATATGTACAAAGTAGACAGGTCAGCAAAAACTAGGGTACATTCTTGGATTTCCCCTATCAAGAAATACTATAAAAACCTATTAAAGCGTTATTGCATTAGGCATAGGAAAGAATATGTGCTGCAATGTACACTGCTGAGCCTTTCTTCTGTTCTAACAATCTACCATATGACAATATTTTCATAGCTACTGGTAGATGGGGTTCCCACTTTAAATGTTTCCATTATAAATCCTATTTTACAAGAGAGTTAACTACGTCAGGCCACTTCATAAACATCAGACTGAACCTGTGGGCCCTACTCATTTCTGTTACACAGCATGTAACTCATCTTCCCATTTGCTTTGAATAATAAAGCTACATAATCCAGCTCTCCATTAGAGAACACGGGCATGGGAGTCTCCCATCCAGATAATTATGTGCAGCGCAAATTACATTCCATTAGCATGTTGGCTGGCTGATCACAGAGAGGGGGATGTAGTCAGCCAGGAAGGGTAGGAGCAGTCCAAATGTATCACTTGAATATGTTCAAAGATAAAGCAGAACCAGGGCACTGAGAACAGCATTTTAAAGGGAGCACCCTAGGGTGCAAACCCACAACTTTTCTCCACAAGTAATTTGTTTCACATCCCTACTAGTTTCAAAGGTGTGAGTAACTGAAATTCAAATAAATAGCTTGTGACTAAATTGAAACCTGTCAGGAGTTTGCAGAGACTGCACAGTGTAAACGAGGGAATGGGAGGGAGTTCTCAAACCAGTGTTTCTTTACTCAGTCGTAATTCTGAGATGCAAAACTATTATTTCTTCAAACACTTGTAAGAAAAGCTGAGCATCTTGCTTAGTTTCCTCTCTGCATAAATATATTACTTCAGCATTACAAGCATCACTGATGAACATGAAAATTACTGTGGCATCTTTAAACCTCCAGTTTATTTCAGCTTGGAGAGAAAAGAAGCTGGAAGAGTCCTACAGGGCTCCTTCCTTGGAGGAAGAACATTTGTGAGGAAATTTCAATCTTTTAAAGTACTATTCAAGCCACATCCTGCAGGGAAGGAAGCATACAGATGTGTGCTTTATTTGGTATGGACAAACATTTATGTTCCTATGTACCTATGTACATGTATGATTATATACATTATAATCTAAGAATGTCTCTGACTGAAAGCTGAGCTTTCTTTTTCAACTGAGCTTTCTTTTTCAAAGCTGAGCTTTCTGGTTCTTTTTCAACCACTTTAGCTCAAAGTCAATGTACACTCTCTACTTACAATCTTCACTTATACACCATTTAGGAAACACTCAACATTTCATTCTTACATTACTAGGTTTGAAATAGGTGGCAGCTAAACACCATTTCTCTAATAAAGCCCTGACTACAGACAGTTTTTAAGGATAGGTAAAATATGATTAATATGGAATGCAACCATCTGCAACCACCTCCAAATGAACACAAACCTCATCACAGCCAGCACTTCTGAATAGAGCCATCACACCTCTTGTGTGAAAACTGGATACAAATCTAGGAGACAACAGTGCCTACGTAAACTTTCAAACACACAGGGATAAGGCTGCACCCCATTTGAGCAAACTGGAACAATTATGAGATATTGCACAATGGAAATTATGGAATGTTTGGAATTAAATAGGTGTAATAAAGGAATACCAAAAGTAGGACAAAAAACTAAGCAATGAAAATACAGTTTTCAAAAACAAAGGATAAGGATCATGGTAATAATTACCACATCAAACAAAGATGTATTTTCATTTTTATTTAATGTTTTAAGGTCGAAAACAGGTGTAAAAATGATATTGTGCCTCAAGCCCAAAATATTTTTACATTTGGTATTTGAGACCATTCTTCCACTTGTGCGAAGTTTTATTTGTCATTGCAGTACTACAGGTAATGGCTTCTCTATAAATTTCTCTTGATTCCTCTTTTCCAGCTGATTGACTTTGTTTCCCTGTGTTTTATATGACACCTGCTAGAGACAAAAGTATCTCAATATAAATGTTACACTCGCCCAAATTACAATCTTTATTGCACTCTATTTGAGAGGATTTGTAAATTGAGAAAGTGATGATGAAGAGGGGAGTATTTTACTGTTGCATAGATTGCAGAAGTCTAAAAGGCTGAATTATGAACCAACCTAATCTCATTAAATGGCTGATACCTTGGAAGTAAAAAAAATAGTTCCCATGACTAAAGGAAGACAAAAACTTTGTGAAGCTTTTGGGGTTTGTTGGTGTTTATTTTGCTTGTTTTGTTTTGGAGACTTTTGGTAGGAAGTTGCATTAGTTGCAGTCAGAAATCCCAGATATTCAGGAAACCAGAATTTTTTTGCCAGAGCAGCAAGAAAATATGTGCAATAGGCAAAAGAGACTAAAGCAAATACCACAACTAATAAGATGGGCTGATGGACAGCTTATGACCCCAAATCAGCTGAAGGCTCATGGATGCTTTTCTAGAGGACAAACCAGGCTTGATAATTATATGTGGGATTTTTACTGAAACAAAGACTTATTGGAAGCAGTCTGTCATACATCACTATAAAAACAAGGAGGACTATTTTATTATTTTTGTTGTTATTGGTTTTATTATTGCTATTAAATATTTTTAAGATCTAATTGTCTGTTATATGTAATTATGTTAATTTTATGTATTTTTTTCCTTGGCTTTCTTAGTTATGCCAATCTTCTGCTAACTCATATGATACAGTTTGTTAGTAAAGAGGTGTAGTTCATGCAAAACTTAGTTTAATTTAATTTTCCTTGTTTTTTGTTCTCTTTTGTTTGATGCTTTTTACTTGACCTTGCAGTATTTATTAACCCCAAAATTAAGCACCAGCTCTATTTCCCTGAACCAAGGAATGTGTAAGAATTTTCCTTCCCAATAATATATTTCTAGTGATAATTTGATTTTTCTGCTTATACAGTTTGTAACCTTACAAAAACTTGTAGGTTTCTGTCTTAATATTGTCATAAAGGTTATCATTGTAGTCACAGCAATTCTTAGAGTCACTCCATGTAAAGTTTGAAGGGTAAAATCCCGGAGCCACAGAATTTCTTCCAAATTATCTTTTTTTCTACATGACAATATTTCATTCAAAATTTGAATTAATTAGACTCTTCTCTGCAGTTAACCCAACTTTTGCTACTGCAGTTTTATTGAAGATGAACTTTATTTGCAAAATACTTTTATCTTGGTTTGCAAGACACAAGAACTGTCAGCAGAGGAGATGCCGATTCTTATAT
Organism: Petroica traversi; assembly: GCA_025920805.1. NCBI lineage: Eukaryota > Metazoa > Chordata > Aves > Passeriformes > Petroicidae > Petroica > Petroica traversi. Next base: position 12,223,616 of record JAHLSL010000040.1, on the reverse strand, counting down.
TTAATTTCACATTCGTTATAACAATAGAGAGAACCATGAATGTAAGTTTAAAAAAAAGGAAATTTAATTAATTCCAATATGTAGCTGACAATGAGAAAAATATAAGAAAGAAATAAAGGAAGACATTCCATTTTCCTGGTCAGAAGTCTTGGATTTACTTTGGTCTCAAACTTGCACAAATGATACCTTGGATAATGATGCCTAGTGTAACAAGGAATCAAAGATAGTTAAATATTCCTTGTCCTCTACATAATCTTTTAAAAAATAAATTCCAGAATTTGTGGGAGGGAAGTTAGGGGAAGAAAGAGTGGTGCACTTTAATTATTGGCATACCCCATACTTATAAATTAGATTGTAAATTACAGAAAACTCAGGTAAAATATAAACAAGTACACAACCAGAGACATCCAGAAGCACTTGCCTAGGTAATAGAGGAATGAAAAACAGATCCTCAGAGCAGTGGTCACAGCCTAGAGCTTGACAGATTCAAGAAATGTTCGGACAATGTTCTCAGGCACATGGTGTGACTCTTGGGGATGGTTCTGCACAGGGCCAGGAGCTGCTCACAACGCTCCTTGTGGTACTCTCCAAACCCAGAATACTCTGTGATTCTGTGATACTGTGATTCTGTCATAAAAGGTTAGAAGATTATTTGTTTAAAAACACAGTTTTGGTAAAAATCAGCATGTTTAAAAGGAAACTGCCAATTTGACAGTGTGTTGGACAAGAAACCAAAGAAAACTATTGCAGATTTATCATTTCATCTGCATAAGAAAAGAGCTATTTTGGCTTTGCAACATAATTATGTTCATCTAGCTCTGAATATTAAAGCATTATTTTCTTTGTTTTATGCCAATGATTTGGGACTCATTGCAAACAGGGTATACAAATTGCCAAACCTCCACATCCAGGCAGAATGTAGAGGAGGAAAAAGCCCTTTGCCCTCCCTTGTATCTTGCCTTTCTTTTTCAAGGTCAGATTACTCTCATTTAATTTTAGCTGTCTAAAAGAGGGTGTTCAGGCTGTGTCCATCTTCTGCAGCCAACAGACTCTCCAAAAATAATCATTCCAATTGTTTTAAGGGTGGTTAAAGCATACAGTTCTCCCTGGGGTTGTTTAGTGCTGTAGAGCTATGCCTACCTTACAATTTGCCTTTTTGGATCAATACAAAACCCCTGTGCCACAATTCCAAACAATAAGCTACATTGTTTGGGCATATTGCCTTCAAACTACCTCTATGAATTTTAACTTCCTTAGCCCTTTAGTAAAAAGACAAGTAAGAACATTTAAAAAGAGACTTCCTTATGTACACAGAAACTAATTTTAATAATAAAAATATCAGAGAATTACTGATCTAGGCGTCAAAATGTATTAAAAATTTCTGACATTTTGGTTTGATCTTTTACTTTTAATAAGTACCTGACTTGGTGCTTTGAGGCATTTGATCTTCTTTTCTTATGCTTTTATTTTTTCATGTTCTAATTTTCTTTCTTTTAAGTAAGCATTCTTTCCCTACTTTTTTTTTTTTTCTCTCTGAGCTAGTTTCCAGTTTATAAAATATACTGGATTCTATCTAAATAGGATGGACACCTGAGAACAGGAGACCAATATTTCATAGAGAAGGAAGAGACGTTCAGTACTGAAGACCCATGATCACTCTGCATTTTTATGGTATTACTGTGAAAGAACCACTGGATTGTTTTACAGAATTATTTTAGAAAACAGGGTTAATATAACATAATAGCCTGATTCAGTGTAGTCACCTAGAGACCCTATATCTTCCTCTTTACATCCTCATCAATAGAGAACAAATTTTCCTCTGGCCTATTATACATGTCCAAATTGTACAGTGTTTTAGAAGTTTAAAAGTGAATTTCAGTGTGGAATAGAATTGCCTGATGTCTAACGAGAATTCCAGGAGTAAGAGCCATAAAACTGAGAGCCTGACTTCATATTTGGGACATCTCATCCAGTTTCTGCCCAGTCCGAGGAAGCAAACAGACTTGTTTTCCACAGAGAGAGTCACTTGAGAGACTTTTGATTCCTTTAATTTTTATAAAGTATTTTGTTTCTGGTGCTGAAGATGTTAGGTATTTGTTTGGCTTCACATTCAAAGGTCTGACATTTAATATTTGGTGGAAGTAAAGAAACTATAGGATGTCAGATAAAAATGAGATTTCTAGAAGCTTGAAGTTTTGTAGGGTTGTCAGCTTCACAAAGGAAGTTCTGCTTCAGAGAGTTCAAGACATGAGAATTATTTTGAATCAACCTGTACAATTTCTAAAGATTCTGTGTCTGATCTGCTCTGATTCAACCTTTCTGCTGTCTCTAATAAATATATAAATATAATGGAAGTATATAAATATATCTCTCATTAGAGCAACTGAGGTGACCCAGGTAAATTAATCCCTGTCTAGATATATGGAAACTGTAAATCTTCCAATTTCAGCGATAAATTAGGTTTCAGAGGGACTAAAGCAGCCATTTATCAAAAATCCTATTCACACAATAATCCCCAAACGATTACAAGTAAATCTATATTCAGTAAAATGCTACATTTTAAATCAATGGTTGGACAGAGATCAAATGCAATAGAAAAGGCTTCTCTTTCAAAGGCTTGGTGTAGTTGTTTGTTTATACCCCAAAATCCTCTAGAGAAGATTTTGAGTTAAAGCTTAAAATGCTAAGTATAGTCAAGTCTATCTTGTGCAAGGTCCTGGGTATGCTGCAGTTTTCTTCCTGGAGACAAAAAATAACACAAAATCAATATTATTTCACAGTATTTTTTTTTATTACTGGCAAGCAACAGTAAACAACAAATTTAATCTATTATGGTAAATCCTGAAATGCCTGTGTTATATTTATGTATGTGGTAAGAATCTCTTGGAGATAGCAAGCAATTTAATTATTTCCTTCAGATAAAACAAAAATTGAGACTATAATTGACAAAATCTAGAGGAAATGAAAGTCAGTCTTTTGTAATGTAGCTACTCAAACCAGCAAAGGAAATAATGCTTCCATCACCAGTGGGGATAAACCTCATTTGTCTGGTTTCACTCAGGCTGGAATGGGACCAAAAGAGATGTAAAAATTCACCCACTTGAGGCTAGACCAGAATTTTGAAGGAGCGGGATGAACTTGCCCAGTTTGTGTCTGCACCACACTGATGAACAGGCACAAATCTTCAGAAGCAGAAAGACAAAAGGGCAGCAAGAGGTTCTGCAGCTTTTGCTTTGGCTGTTTTTTCTTTTCTCTGTCAGATAGATGAAGCTAGCATGAAGAATTTACAGACGTGTACCCAAAATACATTTTTTAATCTGTATTCCAAAATACTTTGTGCCTTTGAGCATTCAATAAATAATCCTTTGTTTTGAAGTGCTGCTGCTTCAATGTCAGAAAAAAGGCAAACTTTCACTCTGCTGTACCAGAGGAAATAAGAAATATGACGTAACTTTAATTCAAATGATATTACCTTATGGAAAGCCATTTAGAATCATTCAAGATTAGATAAAACCAGATTTAAAATAGCAGCTATTCCTGAGTAAATTTTCCCTGGGTATTTTCTCTGAGATAGCTGCAAAGATAAAGCAAGCGTATTTGATGGGATTTCAGTTCATCAGAAAACAAAAATAAACTTGTATTTGTGTTCCTTTTATGTTATTAGGCTTTGCTGTGTGAAGATTTCTGTGCTCTCTCAGGGCCTGTTCTGAATTAGTCTTCAGCCATAAGTCTTTTCCACAAATTTTTACTTCAATTTACACTTGAATGACAATTTTAAAAAAGGAGTTTCAGAACCAGATTTATTCTGCTTCTGATATGGATCAGAACTGCTGATCTTTCAGGCATTGCAGTGACCTTTAAACCACTAATTCCTCTGGGACTGCAGCCCCTTCCTTCCCTCAAACTTCCTCATCTCCTCAGAGCAGCAGGACTGCTCCTCCTGTTGCCTCTTTTCCCACTGGCTTTGTCAGGTGTTGAGTCTGTTCTTCTTAAGGCAGGAGGTTCAGTGCCCAGAGGGACATTGGAAGAGCAGCTGAATACAAGAGAAAACAAGTAGGTGCTAGTAGGTTTAAATGTATAACGATCTTAAAAGTTTATATTTCTTCCTGTATCAAATTTACTTATAAGTGTTATTATTATTGTAAGTTTCACTATTAGACTTTAAAAACAGTCATTTTGCTAAAACTAAACTGTAACTTCACATTTATATATATATTTGTTCTCTTTTGGCCATAACAATATTTTGATTATTCAGAGCTTAACTAGATCATCTGTTTTCGTATACCAGTTCTGACACCTTTTACTGTTACTCATTTACTATTACAGGTTCAATCTCATAGATTCTTTTATGAAAAACCTCCACAATTTTTTGTTTCAGTAAAAGTTAACTTTGCTTACTACTTTAATTTCTTCTGTTGTTATTATCAAATAAGAGGCTGAACAACTGTGACATGAAGTCAAGGTCCAGGGCACAGATTGGTGCTAAATATTTGGCAATACAAACCAAATTATCAGACAGGGGTTTGAACTAACTGTCAGAAACTTCAACTTCTGAATTAGGAAAATTTTGAGGTGCTGTCAGTGTGTCCCAGAGAAAAATATAAGCAGACCCATGACCATCCTGGAAAGGCTTACTTCTTAATCAGATGCTAATAAAGTAATTTTGTTCTCTTCAGGAAAGTGCAACAATCCTGACAGTGTTGATGTGTGCATCTCTACATCTGCAGGCAGATGACAATGTCCTGGGAATCATGGCCTCAGCACACCTTACAGACAAAAACCATAAACAAGAATATCCCCCAGCCTTTTCCTTTACCCATGCATGATGTCAAATATAAAGGCATGTGCCTTTGGGCTGTGTCCCCTCCCAATCACTTGCCCATTCCCAGACAACTCTGTTGGTAGAATGGGAAAAAGAGAAAGTCTTGGCACTGCTCAGAAGTAGCAGAAATCATAATATAGTTGACTGGTTTGGGTTGGAAGGCACCTTAAAGATCATTCATTCCTTCAGAACCTTCATCTCATTCCTTTATCAATTTCCACTACCCCAGGTTGCTCAGAGCTCCATCCAACCTGGCCGTGAACACTTCCAGGGATGGGATATTCAAGCATCACTGGACAACCTGTTCCAGGGCCTCACCACCCTGACAGGAAAGTATTTCTTTCCTCATATCTGATCTAAACCTGCATTCTGTCAGTTTGAAGCCATTTCCCCTTGCCCTTTCACTCAAGGCACCCTTGTTAAAAGTCTATCTCCATCTTTCTTGTGGGCTCCCTTCATGTGCCAGAGGGCCACACTTAGGTCCCCCCAAATCCTAGAATTTTGGCAAGTTAGTAAGACTTCTTTAGCCACAAATACAAACCCCAATACAATGTGGGATGATGTGAAAAAAGTGAATTCCAACCCAGCCAGAACCAATAAACAACATCAGGTTTCAAAAGATAAAAAAAAGAAAAAAATAAAAAGGTGTGTTGTTAACAACTGTCCATGACACCCCTGGATGCAGGAAAACCTGAGAAAGTCAATGCATTTCCTCATTCAAGCCATTGGTATTTCACACCAAATAATGTCCTGGTAGCATTTAAATCCAGAGTAGTACTAAATGAACACTTTAAAGTTTTCACTGCTTTTCTGTGTTAAGGCAAATGTTTAAGCTACTCACATACACTGTAAGAATTAAAATGAGGAAACCTGCTTGGAAAAGCTTCTATCCTCCTCAAAGTCTTTAATGAGGATAGTGGTTTTATAGTGATCATGACTTCTGGTAATGCAATTTCTCTAAATGCTTGAAAGCATCTTGCACGCTAAGCTTATTAACTTTTATATAAGTTTTATTTTGATGTTTAGTTTTATTGCAATTTCACCAATGGACTGTACAGCATTTAAGTATGCTGAAGTCTGATGTTCTGTCCTTTACAACATTGAAAAAATTGATTTTATATCCCTGAAACATTTAAAGTACCAGATAAGAACTTACATAATGTGTACATCAAGAAATATGGATGAATTTCAGGAATGGTCTTCAAACAAACCTAAGCCTTTCCAGGAATTTAATACTGCAATTACATTTATTTAGCCACAAAGAACAGAACTAGACTTTGTTGTTGCTGTTTTAGGGGCTTTGGGGATGTTTTGAAGTTATGCTTTCTCACACACAACAATTTTCACTGAAGTGGAAAGCATTCCTAAGTGACTTGTGAGATGGACAGTCTTTTTTGCCTTCCAGCTGTGTAAAATGGTCTAGCACTAAACTCTGGAAGCAGTGTATGCTTATCTGAAGAATTCCCTGTGTCTCATCCCTAGATACCTCATCAGCACTCACTCCATTGCTCATGCCCTGTAGGCAGAGGAGAATAACCAAAAGCCTTTTCTACTAACTTTTTTATCTGATGGCAATAAGGTTTTATTATAATGCAATTTTTAATAGCTCCTAAAATCACCACACAATACAGATTACTATAAACCTAATTGCTTAGAAACACTGATAATCTCAAATAAAATTGCAACTCTTCCTCAGTCACCAACCTCAGTTGTTTGAAGACATAACATCAAAATACTTCCAATTCTGTCACAAACTAAATAACCATATAAGTACTGTCCTTAAGAATGGTAAGGGGCAAACGGATTCAAAAGTTCTGAGAGATATATTGATCTTTGTCCACTATAGAAGCTCTTTAAATTAGAGCTCAGAAACTTTAAAATAATACAGTATTTTATTGAAACAGAGTATAAAAACAGAAGTGATACTTCTGGATATTTGAAAATGTCTGACAATTAACGCCCATAACCAATAGAAAGCCGTACGTACTAACTGCAGGAAACTGTTTATATAATGCCATCTATTAAAAAAAAGAAAGGAAAAAGGAGAAAGGAAACCTTGTCTTCATGAATCAAACCTGTAATCAGTGGACAAGACAACTATGAGAAAAGCTGCAGGATATTCCATGCCACAATAAAAGGAAGAGCACCCTGGCACGGATTCTGCAACTCAGAAATGCCTAATCAAACACAGGGGTTTCTGTGCTGGTAGTAGTCGACTGTGTAATTGAATACACATTTAAGGGAGAAACCAATTACCCTTTATGATCCCTCTTCCTGCTCTCCCCATGAAGTTTAAAGCTGAAAATGTTGATCCAGTTGGTAGAAAGTCTTCCAGCACAAGCTCTTGCTGTCAGTCCATGGCTGAACAAGAGGATGTATGACATTCATTTCCCACTGACTCCTGCAAAGCTGAAGAGCTCAAGGATGCCTGAAACAAATGAACACATCCATAAAAATAGGAATTTTACCTATCAAATGCAAAATTTGGATTATCACCACCATTAGAAAATTTGTATTTGGAAAGGTAAATACAGATGTTGAGTTGGATTTTGAGAAATCTGAATCTGATTCTTAAGAACTGTATTATGTGTGTTTTTCCTCACAATGATTGTATCGTGGATAATGCAAACATTTGTATCACCACTTCTAAAAAGTTTTTATATTTATGGAAATATATTTTTATATGTCAGTAAAATTACTCTTGAATAACAATATTTTTAAAAATTTGAAGAAGAGATACCCAACATCAGAAACCTAGAGCATTTCAAAATGCATTTCTTTATCAAGGGGCTAGTGGCAATAATGAGAGAAAGCAGGTTCAAGAGTGTACAGCTTGGCTGGTTGGGCTCATGACAGTAATGTGAACAGATTATATGGAAGAGGGGACTGATTGCTCTGAACCAATTTTGATGATGTACCAATGTCCTAACTAAAAGATATTAATACAAGCAAATAACTTCATATGCACCTATCTTCTCACAGATCAATACTTTTTCCCCAGTCAAATGCTCCAGGATCCTACAACATGAGTGTGGCTGTTATAAGTCTATTTGAATAAAATGTTTGTTGCCAGGTAACTGCAGTTTGAAAGCTCTTCAGTGAGAACTGGCATTGGGAACTAGGACCATCAAAAGTGCAGGCACAAAAAGATAACTGATGTTTTGAAAGTCTGAGTACAGAATGATGCCACTGTCCCCAAGCTGTAAACACCAATCAGTAAAAGTTTATTCATCATTAAAGCTCACTGCTAATCACTGTGGGAATGTAACCTTGACAGCTTAGTAGAATAATATTCAGGGTACTAATTTAATGTGCGTAGAACTGTGTGTGATAGACAGTATGGGTGGAGAAATCTCTGTGTTATAGACAAGACCACGATGAAAACAAGAAGCTGCTGCTGTAGGACTGTGGCCACTGTTCAGATTTCCAGATATCCTGAACTATATATATGTGTACTTGAATTTTATTGTTTTTAATGGGAGATACATTTTAATTACTTGTCTTTGACCCACTGTATATTGCATTTGTCTTGGCACACCACCTTTGTAGCTTGGTTATAAATTAGGTGCAAGACATGGATATAAACTTATATGAATAGATATTTAAACCATCATAATATAAATTATAATGCAACATTACACTATTTTATATGTTATATAGTCTTATCTTATATTATATATGTGTGTGTGTGTGTGTGTGTGTGTGAGAGTAATGGTTTCACTTTTATATGTACATTTATGTACACAGTAATCATTGACAAGTTCCCACTGGGCACACAGGGCTTCAGTGAAATTCTTTATTGCTTTTTTTTGTCATTCTTTCTCTTTTTCCCCAAATAAGTTTTTTAACTCTTTTCAGCCTGAAATTTCTCTCAGTTCTTTCCAAGAGCTTTAAGAAGCATATGGTGTCTGTTATATCAGTGTGAATGACCTGGAAAATGTTCAAACTTAGGCTGCAGTTGATTTTGTATTTGCAATTTTCCACATCTGAATCGTGGAGAGGATAACTTATTCCTTATGCCACGAAAGTCTGTTTCTGCTGCACCATCCTCACAGATGTGGTTCAGTACTTTTTCCCTTCAGAGCTCAGACTCTCCTTTCAGAGTAGGGTGTCCTGAGGCCATTTGGAGAGGAGGATACAGAGCCTGCAGGAACTAAGTTAAGGCTGATATTGTAAGCACTCAGCTCTGGTGGCATTTGAAGCCCTGAGGAATCAGAAGGATTTTGTCCCAAGATGAAAACCATCAGTTAAACAATGAGAGGGAAAAGAACTAGATGGAGCTGCAGAAAGACTGATATTCAGAAATGTGTAGTCCAGGGAATCTCACAGAGTTTAGATGAAACATTTACAACCGGAAAGCTGACAACTGGGCCATCCAGGCAGTACCAGCAGCCAGGAAAGGGGACAGTCCTAAAGTAGCACAGAAAGGAAGCAATGGACAAGCACCATAAAACATCTGGCATGCTGTTTTAAAGTGCTTAGTCTGAGTTTTGTAAATGTGGAAGTATATTATTGCAAAAGCTGTGTCAAGAAGGGCAGTACTTGTGGAGGTAAATTATCTACACCCCTGATGCAGCACTTGGCCCTTGGAACATTAGCAAGAAGAAACTCACAAAGAAATTCAAATGCAGCTGCTCTGTAGATCCCATGCTCAGAAAAGTATTCAAAGGAAATAACCCAAATGTTAACAATAGGGTGCAAGTCTTGCTCAGCAAGTTCCTAAAGCCAGTTAACAAGATTTCCATTATATTTGGATGTAGTTTAATTAAATTATGCAACAAGAACAATGAGCTGTCTCTAAGAATTAATAGATCACTTTTACTCATTCTTTCCAAGTGTAGCCAATGTTATCCTCAGATGCACATGTAGCTATTGCAACGCCACTCTCTGAATATTACCTTTTCATACACAGCTCATAAATCACAGGAAACTACTGATAACTCCTCCTACAGTACTTACTGCTTTACACTGGAAGTTAATTAAGGAAGTCCATTCAAAATGTTTAATTGTTTAAATATAAATTACATTTTGTGCACTATAGCCATTGTAAGTTTTCTACTCCATCTGTTCTTTCCTCTTAGTTTTTGCTCAAAATTAGAAATCCGCTGACACACTGCTTTTCACAAAGCATCTGCCTTTACCCTTCCACTCAAATGGTCCTCAAATATTTGCTGAGCTAACTGTAGCTTGACAAAAGCACAGATACATCAGGATTGGAAGCTTTTACTGCATTTTATGCAGTAGGCTGATGCACAGAATGTAATTTGTTGGTTTGATAAATACCTTTTTTCCTAACTTCAGTAAATTATAATTTCCCAGAGCATCAATTCCTCCCTTATAGACTGACTCTAACATATTCCTTTCCCTTCCCTGTTTGCTGTAATGGAAGTATTAGTAGAAACTATTTCTCACTGGTTTCATACAAATGCAGTCCCTACTGGGCTTTCCCAGACCTCTTAGTAGTACTGCATTCAGAAAACAACATGACTTGCTATTTGAATGTCAAAGTTAATTTAATTCACTATTTCTTTATGAAGCAGTCAATAAAATGTTTTGTGATCAAGTTAGATTAAATAATTAAATTAAAAAGATACAAAATTAGAGATTATTTTAAAAATTTTAATCATAGTTTGACATTCACGACTAAAGCTGTATTGTGGAGAAGTCTAATTTAATTGTTGTGTTTTATCCTGTTTGAATTTGGAGGGGAAAGGAAGAGGGAAGATAGCTCCAAGTGAGAATGGGTGAGTACATTTATATGTTTAAAGAAACTGCTTTACTTGGGAAGCAGAAAAAAAAAATCTGTTTTTTTTTTTAATTAAACATTTTAAACTTTAATTTTTGAGATGTCAAAAATTAGTTCCAAAACTTCTGATACCAGAAAGAAAGAAAATAACTATTTACAGAGATTCATCACTCAAAAATTAAAGGAAAAATCCTTTTTTTTTTTCAAAAATACTGTGCGAAGTAGAACCTTCATGATAGTTCTTTGCTCTTAATAATTATGTGTATTTTTCTGACCTCTAGGATTGTAGAATGTTCATTCAAAATCGAGTGTGAGGTGGAAATAAGGAATTTTTTTTAAAAAATGTCTTCCTTCTACAATTTTTAAATCCAACTAATCTTTGAGTGGTCTTAAGTTCAGAATGCCAAGTAATATGAAAGATATAGAGTCAAGACTTCTATATTTCACATTACACTCATTTTTACGTTTCGAACCTTTTTGATAGACATTTATTTATCGGTACACACGATGCGTTCTTTGTTGAAATTTTCAAAAGCACTCCACACTGGCTTTTATCAATTTAGAAAGGTCACTTCCATAAGTACATACAGTACAGCTGAATTTCAAAGCAAGTTGTGGCTTTTTGCCATTCCTTATTCTCTTCAATGCCAATGTCAAGTTCCACCTAATATAGGTAATTAGTTTTGTTAAACAAATTATGTCAAAAAGGTTGAAATACTGAAGTTTTTGTTGGGTTTTTTGTTTGTTTTTGTTTTGTTTTGTTTTGTTTTGTTTAAGTGCATGCTTTATTATGGCAGCAAAGTTTCTGGTAAAATACCAGACATTGAGAAACATGAAACATTCACCACATGCAGATGTTTATCTCCAGCTGGGCCTGTCTTCCTTATTCTGATGCAACAAGTTTCCAAACCACATGACAGAGAACACCTTGTCAAAAAGTATCTGTCAAAGTCCCATGGACAGAACAGTGGTAGACTAAAATACAGCCAGCTTGAAATTGTTGAGTGTTTATCTGTATTTTCTCTCTTTACTGTCAGGTAATGCTTTGCAGAGTCTAATGTCACGGTCTGTTTTAGAGAGTTTCCCTACTAGTCTTATTTGAAATATTCACCATTAACCTTATTGAAATAGAAATGTGTATAAATTGGGACTTTTAGTTTCAGGGTTTTTTTTTGTAACAGAATGATCGTTCAAATGAGTAATAACAGAAGGTAGAAGCCCAGCCTCTCCATCTCTCATTCAGTTCCTGCTGAAGAGAGTAATTTACATGACAGCAGCTCAGCGGTCTAAAAGTAAATTAGGGCAATAAAGGAAGTTGTTTCTGAAGATGTGACAAAAACTATATGTACATAAAGCAGAGAAATCTAGAACCAGACAGAGATGGGGGCAACTGGTGTCAACCTACTTCCTAACCATACCTAATTATTTTAGTGAGTTTTTATTGAATTTCACAGCATATATTTTAAGGGGAAAAGGATAAAAACAAAGCTTCATTTTCAAAGCAAAAAAAGGCACTCCATGGCAACACTGCTGCTCAAGCTGAGCCATGGGATGACCCCCAGCAGCAGAGAGCTGCTCTGATTTCAGTGACCTGTTTCAGTTCTGGCAAGGGGGACTATTTTGCAGTCCAGCTGCAGAATGCACTAATGAAACCTTAAGCTCAGAATCACTAGTGGAAACTTTGTACCTGTCTGCAGGGCTTATAAAGTGGATTTTTAGATATAGACAGCGCTTTATTATAGCTCTAACATTACAAGACAGAGTTATCTTGTTACTCTTTCCAAGCTGACCTTCCAGACCTATAGGATGTGATTTTCATCAATCTTTCTGGGCTCACCTTAACCTTTCTAAAAAGCACATTTTCTGCTGCCTGATAATAGGAATTAACAACATATCCACCTGCACAAAACTGAAGCATGGCCTAAAGACATTATAAATTTAATAACTGGCCTCTTTTAAATCACCCCATCCCCTCTACTTGACATGATCATCTCTTTTTCAGTTCCCCCATCTCCCTCCATGGGCACACATGTTCATGTCTCTGTACTGGAAGACTCAGTAAGCAGAAGCTATTTCTAAATGCAGAATTAGAGGTTCACTCTGGCAGAGATGCATGTTGGAAGTCGCCATGTGATATGAATAAGGAATAGGGCTTTTTTGGCTGAACAACCTGATTAAAAGGCTGCTGTGTAGTATCTGATTTTGAATAGACTTCTGACTAGGGTTAGGATTTTTGAGTTTGTTTTCTTTTCTTGGTTGGTTGGTTGGTTGGGTATTTTGTTTTGGTTTTTTTATTTGCTTGTTTCTGTTTACTTGAGGGTTTTTGTTTTGATCTTGGTTTGGGGATGTTTTTCTGGTTGGTTGTTTTATCTGTAATCAACACAATAGGTTTGAACCTGATGCTTCAGAGTTCACACATTTTAAGAGCTTAACATTTGATCATGGCCAAACTGTTTATTATTTCAGGATCAAGTCCAGCACCAGAAGTTAGAATTCATGGTGTTTCCAACCCTTCCAAGTTACTCGGGAGAGCTACCCAGGCTGTCTGCACAGGTTGGTGCTTGGAAGGTGCTGTCACTGTTTGTATATGTTGTAAGTTGGCAAAGGCTAAAGAGATAGCATAAAGTAGTTTTAAAACATCCAAGAAAAAGTCAGTTTAGAGTCTTTGGACAGATTAAGCTACAGCTAATATTTTCAAGGAGAGATAATTTTGGAAGCATTCTGAAGGGTTTTAGTTAAAAAACTCCATTTTTGAAAAAAATCTGGTGCAAATTGGATTAGAGACCAGAGTTCCAGCATTGTCTGTTTTTTAATTCCATGTTGTTTTATTATGTAATGAGACCATCTACAATTTTCTTCAGTGTGCCTGGAAATCTTTGCACAATTTAGAAACAAGCAAACAAACAAAAAAAACCAAACCATAACAAAACAACTACAAAAACTTGTCTGTGGATGTACTTGACCCTGCATAATAATGCAGATTCAGGTTTTCATATAAATAAAAACTCATAGAAAGACTGAAAACCTGCAGTCTTTTTGAAGCATTTGATATACTATCCCAATTGGGTTACTGATTGAAAATGAGGATGCAGGGAAATAAATTACAAGATGAGTGGAAAGCATACCAGTAGAAATAAGGAAAGTGCTGATTTGGGAGCTGATTAATAGGAATTTTCCCAGTATCTCCCTCTGCAATTCAAAGAGCAATGCTGCATTACACCCTGAGAGCCTCTTTGGCTGCTCAGCATGAGAGTCTAATAGCAAAACAGGAGCTGGTTCACAAAGGACAAACTGGAAAACCAAACAGACTAGGCACAATTCCTCCTGTATTTAGTATTTCAAAACACAAAAAAGGCTTTAGAGGTCAGGGATCCACTCTCAGCTGTCTGATGTTATGGAGACAAAGCTGCCATATTCACCACAATAATTCCCAAAGCAAAATTTCTTAGGACCTCATGTCTTTAGACAGCTGAGGGCAATCCATGCTTTCTGAATTAAGATATTATTGAGTTCTTACACTGGAAATACACGATTTAGGAATCAGCAATAACCACAGTGTCTGCTGCATATTTGTTACAGAGTAAGATTCATCAGGAGGTACAGCTGATGAATAATAGAGCTTATTGTTTGGGTTTCAGACAGGCAGATATATTTTGATGACACAGATTTAAATAAATAATTTCCACAGTGAAGTTCTGGAAGAGTTAGGTTAAGTAATGAGGAAATAGATGTGAAACTAAAAAAAAGTTCAGCATTATTTAAAAAGAGCAGTGCACGTCCCCAGGACTGGTCCTCGATTTGAGTTAATGCTCATCAACTGATTCTGGGGGAAGAAAACTTTGGGTTAAAAATACATGTGCTGTAGCTAGATCATAGTATAAATATTTTTATCCAGATAGAAATAATGAACTTCTCTTTTTGTCTGTTATAATAAAGGAACATTTTTTCTTTCCTGATTTTCAGTCGTTGAAAATATTGCACTATGCTTTTAGTGCCATCACTTTAACAGGCTCTGCTAGCTAACTCCTCTATATTTCAAGGACTCATTCTATTAGAATATTTTTGAAACAGGAACAGCAAAAGCAGATTAAATTTAATGAAAAGAAAAAAGAAACTCCAATTTTCACTTTGCAAATGTTATTATTACTAAGTAATACTTTGGACTTTACAAAATTTCTGCAACAGGAAAAAACCTTCATGTCGCATATTACTGATGATAAAGTACAAGTTAATGTCAAGGAAAAATAAAATATTTTCTTCAATTGGCTTAAGTTGTCATTATAGTTTTTAGCTCCATAGATAAAATTTCTTGATCAAAACTTATTCAAGGAGTAGTATTTTCTTAGTTTGCTTTTGCTATTGTAAATGAAATTTTTTTTGTAACGTTTAATAATTTTAGGCTGAAATCTAAGAAGCACAATAATACAGACATGAAATATCACCTCTACAATAAATCTACATCTGTCTGTTACACACAAATTTACCCTGATGGAAAATGTAGAACTTCAAGAACAGAGATGTTTTGTAAAATATTTCTTGTCTAGAATGGAAACTCCAGCCTGCTGGACTGTGACAGCAGTAGGGTCAGGTGAATATTCGGTACAGCAGCTTCAATTATGCAACACGAGTTCAGCACCTTAAAACCCCCGGTGTTTTAGATACGGTGGAATAGAACTGCACTGGGTTAGATGTCAGAAAAACTAATAGGCCACGGTATTAAGACATTAGGCTGCTTAATAAGGGTTGTCTTTCTCAATCCTCCTTTCCCTATTAGAAACAGTTATTGCCAAAATGGGATTCACTTTCAGATGTTTCTGGTTATGTTCAGCATTATGTTCCCTGTTAACTCACACTGATCTGATGTGAAATGATGTTCTCTGCAGGAGTTCTCAGTTGTTCCAAACCACAGCTCTGGGATATTTTTCTGTCTTTTTAATGCTGTAATTTTGCTTTATTTTAAAATGGATGCTACGTGTACTGATCTTGGATGGGGAGTCAAACATTGCTTTATTCTAAAAGCATTTTGGCTGCATCAATCCCAATAGAACTGATCTCCTTTGTAATTTAAGATTTGGCTGTGTGCTCAGAATGTTTTGCTAAGTAGATATGGAATAAAATAGGCAATAATGAGGTTTCATTTGAACTGGAAATGGTGCAATACATTTTACTTTAGAGAATTCCCACAACACAAAACTGGGTGCTTTCTGAGCATGCACAATAGGTTGCACAGAAGGAATGTGGCCTGAGATGCCTCCTTTCCGCTTCTTTCCCCTTGAGAGGCAGAAGGGTGAAATCTCAGCACATGTACTTCTCAGTTTAAAAAAAATAATAGTCGTCTACATCTTCTGCAGCTGAAAAATGAAGTGTTATTAGTCTCTGGCAATAACTTTGGCTTGAACAACGTGTCCTGTTCACTTCTGCAGAGGGCCTGGGCTGAAGTGCAATGTTATAGTATATAAACAACCATAGCCCTATGGCAAATAATTCAGAAAGATAATCTCTATGGCTTTATGTCATTATTAATTTGGACTTATTTGCCTGCCTAAAAGTCCTGATGTCATGGATTTATTTTTTCTTTTCAATTTTGAGCAGTTCTAAATGTGTGTTGTTTCTCTGAGAGTGTCTACAGTGCAGGACAAAAGGGTTGGTTTTCATATTCTTTTGTTTTGGAGCTTCACTAAACATTGCCTGTCCCATTTTAACACAGGATTTAAAACCAGCTGAGCAGGCAGGAAAGAGCTTGAGTCTGTACAAGAAGTTACCTGGACTAAAAAATCTGGGAGTGTGGGTCATGAATAGAAGTAGTCTTCTCCATAATAAAATCATGAATATGTACAGACACAAATCAAAGACACTAGTGTGAAGTTCCCTGTGGTCCAGACACACAGAAGGCATTGATTTTGTTGGGAGCTTTAAGCGTGAAAGATCTGAATCTGGGAAATGACAAGCACTTAAAACTCAATGTGAAGCCAATAAAGCTTGTGAGTGCTCAGTTGACATTTCAGCTATTCATTTCAGCTGCTCAGCAGTGTAAGGTGAACATATGATCCTGAAAGTCTGTACACTAATGTGACTTTATTGATTGAAGGCAACTGCTCTGAGTGAGACAAATAGGATTTGTCTTTTAGTTCTTAATTTCACACTGTCAACAGCATAATATTCTGCAAAACTAATCTTTGTAACATGTCTGTCTTTCTGATCCTCTTATCCTGCCATTTCTGGTTTTCAGTCAACAAAAGAAGCATCAAAAAAAGCTCTTTTCTATGCCTTTTTGATGCTTAGATTGTACATTATTTCCATCCAAGTAGTCAAAAAAACAGTTAAGCATTTTTCTTCAAGTAGTGCTTGACCATCACAGTTTTCCTGAATGGGCACATTCCACTGACTCTTAAAAACAGTTTCCTATTTTACAAGGAGAAATGCTGACTCTGTGGAAGGAAACCCCAAGTTATCCTTCTCAATGCTAAAATGCAATCCAAGAGTCTTGGTAGGAACACAAAGCTCCCTTACACAATGAGTGCAAAACCACTGAAGCACTCTAGAACCGAATTGTTGTGTGATATCAGATGTCAGTTATCCCTGAGTATGTGCAGGAAATTTTTTTTTATGGTACTTTCAATCTAAAAGTAGTCTTAAAAAAAAAAATCTTCTAATGAGTTAAATAATGTCATCATTTTTAAGTACAGAATTTAGAGATTATATTTTTGAAATTTACCAGGGCAATTAAGATGACAGTAAATTTTTTCCAAGTGCTATAGTATGAGTGGCAGTTTTTCTAACATACTAAGTGAATTTAATTGACACATATTTCCTCTGAAATTGCTGATATTATCAGTTGCTATGCTTTATACATATGAGACAGTGATTAGAAAATTAGCATAATTATGTTATTTTTAGTGATGTCCTATCTCAAAAAAGGATATATATAGACCTTTTTTTACATTAATGGCACTTTTCTAAAGTTATAAAAATTAATGAAATAACATTCATATTTGTCAAATGTTCTAGTCTTTTTATTATCCTTAGATATGGCAAAGACAGACTGAAATTTAAATGCAGGTCTAAAAAAGTATTCACCTCCAAAGGTTAGTGAATGAAGAAATACCTAATATTATATCCACTCAGTGTAATATTACAGCACCAAGCTCCCTCACTGCATGCAATTTGCCTGAACAACCATCCCTCCCCTTCTGAAAAAAACCCACAAAAAACAATAAAATAAACAACAAGAAATTAAAAAAAAAATAGCAACCAAACAAAAACAAAGCAATGAGCTGAAGTACATAACACTAATTTGGAAAGTTGTCTACGCACCCAGCCCAACCTCCCTACTGCTAATGACTCCTGAAATAAAATTATGTGTCAAGAGTTTTCAGCATTAAGATTTGGGAGAAACAAATCAATGTATACTCTGTGAATGAAGAGTACCTGTTCAATCAAAATTCTGTGTGTGCCTTTTAAAGATTTAATAGATGCTGTACTATATGACTTGAGTTTCCTTTTCCTTACAGTAACTGCAGGACAATGCCAAAGTGTGCAAGATTAGGATACTTAAAAATGTGTTGGATTAGATAAGTAAATGTGTGAAAGTGAAACATATCTCTCCGACCTGTATGTTTTGGGTAGAATTTGTCAAAAATCCTCCCTTAAACTTGAAAATGCCTAATGTCACAGGGAATAAACTATAAAGCATATTAACTGGTATGAATCCTGCTTTCAGACTCTCAGGGTACAGGTTGCATCCCTCCTGCTTTGCATATGTAACAGAGCTTTCCATGTTTATGTTCACTTTACCATCACTGAGACAGCAGCTTTCAAAAGGGCTCATGAGATTGCTAGAAAAATATCTTGTAAGTTTTTAAATACCCTGACAAATATGTATTTGGAGTCCAGTCTCTGAAGCTACATCTTCACTAATAAATTGTTTTGTTCTTTGCAGTGCTGAGTCAGACAAAGCTCGACATCCTGTCTCTATACAATTGAACTCCCCTAACTTCTGAAACAGAATGTTCACATCAGGGTGTCTAGTGACAAAACCTCCTTTGCTGATGCACTGACTCCTGCAAAGTGCCTACAACTTTTTTCAGAGGCTTCTGAATGACAAGGGCTAAAACTACCGGGAAAATTTTAGCACGTTAACAGCACATTTTTTGATTTACAACTGTGGTCACTATTTACAAGAACATCCAGTATTTTTCAGGGTTTTTTTTCAAGACTGAAATAAAATAGTTGAAAACTTGCAGCATGAGAGTTAAATGGCTATGTGCATAAACACCTCCAATTTTTTCCATCTAATCAATTCAGCTGACAGACCAGGTCTCTGATCAGAGTACTCCTAGCTGAAAAATCTGCTGTGTTTATGAAATGTACTGTTAACCTAGGGAAACCTTAGTCCCATTATGTCCCAAATCTGTCCATATAATCAATCACATTCTAAAATCTCTTCACCATGTTAATTACTATTTATTCATACAAACAACCTGGTTAGTTCTTCCTGAAATTGCACTTTTTGTTGCCCTCTTCTGTTTTGGATATGTTGATGTCTCTTTGAAATTACTCAGACAAAAATTATCTTCCTGCTTGGCAAAACCATATCAGGGCTTCCTTTCCTGTTAAGGAAAACATCCTTCCCATGGAAATAAAGAATACGCAAGTCTCACAGCAAATATTTTCTTCTGTTTGAAATTAATCAAATTTTTGCTAACTTGAAAAAAGCTGTGAAAAAAAAGAAAAAGATAATGTAACTGGAATTACAGCATGTGGTTTATTGCTGAATCATTTGATCATTTGAAATCCAGCATAACCAATCATTCTGAAGCAGTAAGTAGCAAAGAGTGCTATATAACAAGTGTCTGATGTTTTTAGAGATATGCCAGGACATCAACGCATGTGAAACTGGCACAGGATTACTTTCCCCAAGAGAAAAGAAGTAAGAAGACATTTCTGCTAAGCTATTCTAGTAACTCATCAGGAAAAAAAAAGAGTTGTAAGTGATCTCAAGACTGTGGTCCATGGCAGAGATTAAATGTCACAAAGTGAGATTTTATTGACTCATTTTCTGCCAACTCTGCTTAAAGAAATGGCTTTCTAGGCAAGATTGAATGGATGGTTACTCACAGGTTTCTCAATCTCTTAGGATTCTAACCATGGCATTTATATTTCATAAAACCTACTTACATAAAGTAATAGCCACAGGCAAGCTGTCTTTGTGTGCAAAATATGATTTCTATTGTTACATTCTTGCTGGAAATGACCTCTTCTTCGGAGGAATTACCAAACCCAGAGGTACGTTTTCTTTGCTTTACACTAGTCTTCAATTTTTTTTCCCCACAAAGCTGTTTATCCTTGTGCCTTTACAGCATGAAAGGAGGGTTACTGTTCAAGGCTTTCTTTAACTCTTACTGATAGCAGTGTCAACATTAAAATGTTTCCAGTAGATTTAGACAACTTCCAGTTATTGTGCTGTACAAATGTGTCTGAGGCTGTGTAACCTTCAGCCTTCTGGTTACATGCCACCTGATGAGCATCTGAGATCTGAACTCCTGAGATACATTTATGGATCAACAGGCACTCAGACCCTGACCTTGGAAGCATTGAGAGATTAAATTCCAGTAAGGAACTTTAATGTTGAGACTTACAGGTGTTAAGGATGTTCTTACAAATCCTCACATACAGATTATGAAATTGGAGTATATTTATTGTGAACATTCTCAATATAGAAGTAAGCAGACTTTGAATTCTCTTTTGAGGAGACTGGCACAGTTGGAGATAAGGGATAGCCAGCTTCTTTGTTTCTGGCTGTCTGATTAGCATAGGACAGGTTGTCTTTGACATAGAAAAGAATAATTTTCATAGACTGGGAAGAAAGGTAACTTCTCTAACAGCTAAGGCAAGACACTTTCACTACGACTCTCAATAAAAATCACTTCTTAGAGAAGATCCTTTCCTACTTAAAATGGGGCAAATCTAGGCACAGGAATGAATCCTATTCACATTATTAATAATTTCCAAAGTCAATGTTATGCTTTTTAATTTCTAATGTTACTATTTAATTACTGAATAAGCTTAATAAATTGCAGGAAGGAAAAGCTATTTATATGGATAGATTAATGTAATAATAAATAGAGCACAGTATCTAAAAAATATATTTTTCACTTTAACTTTTCTGAATAACAAACCATTGCTAAGCATTGCATGGGGTAGGGTAGTCTTGCTACTGGTGCACAGAGATCAGCATATCTGTGAACATAAAAGTAATTTTGATACAATATTTAACAGTCTTAACTTCATTGTAGGGTATTTGCTATCTGAAAAATCATAAAATTATAAGATAATAGAGTGGTTGTGTTTGGAAGGGATCTTAGAGATCATTTTGTTCCAACCCTCTGCCGTGGGCAGGGACACCTTCCACCACCAGGTTGCTCAGAGCCCCATCCAACCTGGCCTTGAACACTTTCAGAGGTAAGGCAGCACAGCTTCTCTGGACAGCCTGTGCCAGGGCCTCACCATCCACACAGGGAAGAATTTTTTCCATATATCTAACATTAACTTACTCTCAGTTGGAAACTTGCCCAGGCCCTTGTAAATAATTCTACTACATCTTTTCTGTAGACTCCATTTAGGGACAGGAAGATCACAATTAGGTCTTCCCAAAGCCCTCTCTATTCCAGGCTGAACAATCCCAATTCTCTCAGCCTTTCCTCACAGCAGACTGCTCCATCCCTCTGATCACCTGGGTGCCTCCTCTGGCCTGGCTCCAGCAGGTGCCTGTCCTTGCTGTGCTGGGAGCCCAGAGCTGGATGCAGCCCTGCAGATGGGGTCTCAGCAGAGGGGGCAGAGGGGCAGAATCTTCTCCCTGCCCTGCTGCCCACGGGGCTTTGGATGGAGCCCAGCATATGGGCTTTGGGTTCTGGGCTTTGAATGTGCCATATAATTTAGCCCTAAATCTCCCAAGAAGGATTATTTGGTTGGACCAGCCCCTCACAGTTTATTTCCTCAAGGCTCTGATTTGTCTCAGAATCAGAGCAGACTTGTGTTTCTTTGATATATCGATGGAGCATATGAGTCTCCCCTTTGCAAAACTCTACCTAGGCATAACCATTGATAATCATTAATTCCTTAACACATGTGAGATTTAAGGACAATATTTGCAATAATGTATGTGGAAAAGCCAAGTATTGAGTAAGCCAGGTATTGAAGTTGATATTTAAGTGCTCAGAACTTACTAAGGTAGCAGTCTAATTTTAGCCAAACTGAAGCATTTGACAAGCTGCATTTCTTAAATCCTAGAAGTAATTTGTAGATAAAGGAATTAATTGCAGCTCAAAACCCCTTATTTAATTTCACAAGCCCATGCTGTTTTACTGTCATAACTTCTGGCTCAGCAGGAGAAAGGTCTCATGTAGATGCAGACATAGAAAATACAGAATTTTTTACAGTAAACTGAATTAGATACGTGGTTATAAACATTATTTTCTGTCTTTTTCTCAACAACAAAGGTTAAGCCTGGCTGACTTTGCGAAAGCCATGTAAAAATTTTAAATCTTCTCATTCTAGTAATAGGCTAAGTCTCTTTTTCTTCATGACAAAAACCACTGAACTATATTTCTCATTAAAATTAAGGAAAAAAAAAAATCCAAAATTTGACATCTTATATTTTTACCTATTCTGGT
Organism: Petroica traversi; assembly: GCA_025920805.1. Lineage (NCBI taxonomy): Eukaryota > Metazoa > Chordata > Aves > Passeriformes > Petroicidae > Petroica > Petroica traversi. The sequence goes on along the minus strand of JAHLSL010000040.1, from coordinate 12,201,376 downwards.
GCAATGCCAAATGATCCAAACCTCACTGGGTTGCCATTGCCACTAAAAATGTCAATATTGATTAATGGATATTCCATTTTTAAAATTAAGCATATCAGACATCCAAACTCAGTATTATAACAGGTCAATAAATACTATTTTGAAAATGGGGTGTTTCATAACTACATATATTCTCAGTCAAAATTATTTAGCTGAAAAATAATCTTGATAACTTTGGCTTATGCCTCAGCACCTCAAATGAAGAAGACCTGGAGATGCAAACTCACAAAGCTCTGACTGGAGACCAATATCCTACTAAAGTATGGATGCTGAAATCTAGAAGAGTGAAATATTTTTTCCTACAACCATAGACAATGCCAAAAAGAAAGGATCCACAGCGACCAACATCTGACTCCTGACTCCACTCAGGACAACCAGAGTTAAACCTTATTTCTAAGTTAACCCATATATCTATTGTTGTTGTGCTTCTTTGGACACATTCTGATATTTTTCTGTTCTTATATTGTTGAGCCCAAGATTGCACAGAATTCTTGAGGAGGCTGCACCAATGCTGAGTTCAGTGGGACTATCACTTCTCTCAACTGTGACTATAGGTGCCCTGAGATTGGCTTGGCCCTTTTGGCCGCCAGGACACATTGTTGTCTCATATTGGACTTATCATCAATCCAAATCCAGATGAATTCCGCCGGTCTGCACTCCAGCATCTTGTCCCTCACCCTTGCCATAATCAAAAAGTGACACCATTCCATGTGCAGAATCCAGCATTTCCACTTGTTAAAATTTCATATTGCTGGTGATTGCCCAATACTTGTATTTATCAAAATCTCCGTAAGGACTCCCTACCCTTGAGATATTAACAGCCCCTCCTAATTTAGTGCTGTTGGCAAATGTCCCTAGTGTGCACTCAACCTCCGTATCCGGGCATTGATAAAAAGCATTGGATAGATGTTCTTTCACCCTTCTTAAAGGACAGAGCAGTAATTTGTCTTCAACATGCCCATTCCTTGTCTTTTTGCCTGTTTGACTCCAGCCCCCAAGACCACCCCCTCCAAAATATCTGTCAAAATCTAGATCAAAATATAGCTTAACTTCAAGAAAGTGCAGATCTGTATTGGAACTGCTAGATTTTTGTTTTAGTGTGCCCTTCATCCCATTCTGAAGCAAAAAAAATGAAAAAGAAAAAAAAAGTAATGGGTTAAGAGAAATTCTTTAAAAACCTGCATGATTACTGAGCTGTTAAGGGAGAGACGGCCAAGAGTCATTATAGAGGGAGGTTTTGGATGGGGTGACAATAAAGTAAATGAGAAAAGAAATTTTTCTTTTCTCTCTTTTCTGTTAGAAATGGTTTATTGCAGATGAGACTTGTATCTAGTTATTGAGAAAGAGACCTCTGGAAATAAGCTATTCTAAAACACCTCAAGAATAATCAGCCAGGGCAAGTTGTTCAGGGCAGTGCCCAGTTGTGTAAATAAGATAAAATCTTAATGATAAATTGATTGCAAATCATCACCATCACATCAAGAGGTTATTTCTCTGAATATCTTAAATGAATAATGACTATGCATATATGATTATACATTTGTCCCAAAGTCAGTGTAAAGCAGATAGGTTGCAATTGCTAATTTACTTTACTTTGCACATAATGAAAATAAACCAACTTACTAGACTGATACACTATATATGCTGGCTCTGCATTTGGCTAGAACAGAGCTAATTTTCTCCATATTATCTTGTACAGTACTATGTTTTGTGTTTATGATCAAAGCGGGGTTGAAAACACTCTATTGAGAGCAGCATTTACATGACACCAAGGCCTTTTCTGCCTTTCACATCACCTCACCAACAAGGAGCATGGGCTGTGCCAAAAAATTGAGAGGGGAGAGAGCTGTGTCTGCTGGCCTCAAGTGACCCAAGAAATATCCAATACTCTATGACATAATGAATGACATTATAATCAGGAATAAAAGCTGGGAGACAAAGGAAAGGGTAGAGGGACATTTTCAGAGTGATGGTGTTTGTCTTCTCAAGTCACCATGGCAGGTGCTGGAACCCTTACTTTTTGGGGATGCTGAGCACCTGCTTGCTCATGAGAAGAGGTGAATGAATTGTATTTCCTGTTTTGCTTGCACATGTAGCTTTTACTTTATCTATTAAACTGTTTTTAATTCTACCCCTGAGTTTTCTCACTTTTCTCTTTCTGATTCACTGACCGATCCCACCAGATGGAGAATAAGGTATAGAGAAAACGGCTGGGTGGGTTTAGCTGCCTGCCAGAGTTGAGTTACAAGAGTTCCACGTATGGTGCATATACAAATGTATTCAGGTACTATTGAAATTACTATTTCAACCAAATCTTACCTTATTTCATCCCTAACAGAAAAATGATTCAACAGGACCTGATTTGGCCAGGGATATAACAAGTTATATTCAATTACTTGCTTCACGACAGTCTGTCTACACGATGCTGCACCAGTCATCAGGAACATCGGTGAAAATTTCTCTCAAAGGCTGTAATAAGAGTAACAAGACACTATTGCAAAGATGTTCCAAGAAACCAATGGTTCCCATGCTCTCATTTGTGTGAGCTGATTGATCAGATGTAAGCAATAAGGCAATCAACTGCCACAGTACTGCAAGGTGTGTGAGCTTAAAATTCTTACTGAGATGCAAACTCCAGTAACTGGGTCCTGAAACTATATTTATGTGCTTAAAGAACTGCCAGCTGAACTTCTGGTTACTTTAGCTGTGACTCTGCTTTTGTGCATATTTGTAACCAAAGGCATTTCTTCTCAATTACTTAACTTTAAAAAGCAATGGTAGCTTATTTTAGTAGATCTCATCTTATTTTATACAACTTTTTTTCTCCTTTTCTTTATAAAGAGATAATTTTCCAATTCTCCCCCAATTTTGCATTGCTTTGCAGTTTCTCCTGTTTCCTCTTGATTGATTTGGGTTTTTTTGTTGTTGTTGTTTTTTTTCCCAGCCTCAAGACTTTAGAAATTGTAGATGGTTGTTCATTTTCTCTCTTACCAATTATACCCCAACAGCTGTTTGTAAAAGAAAAATGACAAGTTAGTCACTTCCCTGTCTGTATTGAACTGTGGGCAAAAGACTGAACTTGGTGCAGGGAGGAACTGAGTAATCAGCCTTCCTTTACAGTTAGATTCATGTTTGAAAGCATTCAGAAAAATGAATCATTCCAAAAGCTGATAATACACTACTCTGCACCTTGGGAAGTCATTTCAGTCTCTGGCAGATGAGCTCTGGCATCAGCAATTTAAGACAAAACTGTGCCCAACTCTCTGCCCACCCACAGATTAACCTTCTGCAGAAGCATGTAACCCTGTTTTGTGCTCCCACTCATTTGCTGCTGGTCAGATTAACTGAGACTTTTCCCAGGGAACAGAACAACTAAAATGTGAACGCATTGTTTTTTTCTCCATTGTAGATGCAATATTTAAACCTCTATCACTTCTTTAAATTATGATTATGATGCAAAACAACAGAAACTTGGTGATGGATGAGACAAGAATATTTCTGTACATCTGGACAGAAACACGTCTTAAATCTTTACATTTTTTGGTTAATTAAGATCCCTTTGGCTTTATACTAAAACTCAACACACTCAGCAGAGGGGCAATGGATGAGCTGGGAAGAAGGATTAGAGGACAACCTGAGAGGAATTGTGAATTGTGAAGTTGTAAAAGAAATAAAGTAATCTCATCAATTATTTTTTTTTTTTACATTTGAGGTTTGCTCAATTACTTGAGTTCTGTAAGGCTAATGACTTGAGAATCTCATCAGCCATCCCAGTTACCACTCCAAATGGTCTGAAAACAACTAATTCATATAAGCATACTCCAATCTGTCCTTAACTTACCATGATTTATGTTCTTACTCTTACATCTCTGTTTCTAATTGTTTCAGCCATGGGATCATAGGTGGCCATTTTGGTGAAAACAAATGCAAAAGAGCATTAAACACCTCAGCTTTTAAGTTATTGGCTAAAGACACTCAGTACCTTTAGCCAATAACTTTACTTCTCTCTGAAAAAGCAGCATGATCCTTTACTTCTCTTTGTTTCTCCACTCTGCATTGTGCACTGACAATATTTTATTACATACACTTGATATCCTTTGCTGACATAAGCACAGAGCCTTGACTTTTTTGCTGTTGTTCATGTAAACTGTTGTATTTCTGTCCTTCCTAATCTTCTCTGTTTTACTTGAAATATATTTAGATAATACATGTGTTGGCCAAGTTGATCTCTTCCTATTCCTTTGATTTTTCCTTCTTAAGTTGTTTGTATTTGAAACTTCTGGAGCTGGCCTTTGCTGAAAGAAACATTATTGCTGCCATCATCATCATCATCATCATCATCATCATCATCATCATCATCATCA
>JAHLSL010000040.1:12057145-12196963 GCA_025920805.1 Petroica traversi | reverse complement strand
CATCATCATCATCATCATCATCATCATCATCATCATCATCATCATCATCATCAATCATTATCATCATCATCATTTCACTATCATCATTTCATTATTTTATCTTTGAACCTCTTCTCAAGAGAGCTCATTGGCCAGTTTTTCAAGGTGAGTGAAATAATTTTTCCTAAATCCATTATTTCGCATTTCTGTTAATACTCCTTATTATCCTAAATGCTTGGTCTGTGTCCCCTCCTGGCCGTGCTTGTCCAAGGCAGCAGTTACTCTGCATTATTGAAAGTCCCTCCATGGTAGATGTCTTGCACATCTACAACTCCTCCATCTCTTTATTTCCACTTCTCCTGTAAGTAAGCAGGAGTTCACAAGACTCTCAGCTCATGTCTAAACATGGCAGGTTTTGAGATATGTGCATGACTCTAAAGATAAGATTTGAGACAAGTGGACTGTCCTCACCCTTTTGGAGGGCCAGCTAGAGAGCTTTTTGTACAGCATCTAAAATGTCAAATTCAGATTAGACTCTGAATTCCACTCTGAGTCCCAAAGCATGTCCCTCCAAAGGGATGTTTTAATTTACTTTTGTGTTGAAGCATGTGCTCTGAATGACTTTGTGTTTGTGTATGAAAAGTCCCCTCCAGCTGACACCTAAAGCTGACAATGTTGGGTGTTATCAGGTATTTTCTACCTCTGTCTGTGATTACCTGAGAACAAGCATGTCCATCTCTGATACGTGGAACAGCAGCTAGTTCTTTAGCCTTTCCTCTCCATCCTGAGCATGACATTCCTCTTCAAATCAATATTCAATTATTGAATTATTCTGTTTTGTCTCCAATGCACTAATTTATACTTCAGGGGATGGAATAAAATTTCAGCATCTCCCTCACCTGCCTGCTTCTTCTGGAAGACACAAAACACTAGCACAAACACATCTACAGTTTGATAAGACAGCGTAAAATTGGAACAGCTTTTTCTTCTTTTTTTTTTTCCATGACCTTGTTTATCCACAGATAAACACCTTTACTTTTATGTATTGTCTCCTGTTGATTTATGAATAAAGAAGGTCTATTCCATATGGGCTTCCTTCCTCATGAAAGAAACAAATCTAGTTTCACTTGCTGGAACTTTCTCTAGCTGATTTTTTCAGCCAGTTCTGTTTTACAGCGAATATCCTTTAGGGTACAGACAAATGAACATTTATATTCATAAATATAAATTAATGAACAGGCTGAATTGTGAAGAATCAGAACATGCTTAGTAAATCATTGCTAACAGTTTTATCATTTTCTATTTCTCACTGCAGCATTTAAACTAAAGGAATTCAAAACCCAATAAAATAGTTTGAAATGAGGGGTTTTTAAACACAATGAGGTTTGTTTTTGTTTTTTGTTTGTTTGTTTGTTTTGTTTTTTTTTTTGAAAGTAGCTCCCATGGGAATGGAAATATTTACTTGCATAAACAGCAAAACTGGGTTCAACTGTTTATCAGACAGAACAGAGAAGACTGTGCTCACTTATGTTGTAAGGCTTAGGATAGGTCACAGATTCTGCCCTCAGAATTTCCTTCACCTTCACAGCAGGAGAAATTCTTCCATATGGAATTGGGGAAAAGTGAGCTTATTAACATAGGAGGGGCACCAAGTGACCTTGTGAGTCACTTTTGTTTATTACATTTCAGTATCACTGAAAAAGCCACCTGATGCATACTAAATTTAAAAAGAAAAATTGTTAGGAATCTGCATAATGAATACAAATGGGAGCACACTGACAGGACTAAAAGAGTCATGCTGCACAGAAAAAAAAAAAAGCAAGGCATGCCCCTGTAAACAACCTTCCAAGGTAGTGCAATTTCTTTTGAAGCTGTTACTTTTGGTGCAGTAGAAAACTACTTTTAAACCCTGAACCCATTTTACATTCTGAAAATTGTAATTATTTGCTTTGTGCTTAATATGTTTCAGTTAGTATTGATCAAATCTGTGATTTCAGAAGAAACAAGGACTCATATTAGGATGCTTTCCTTTTCTCTTTCAAGAATTATATGGTCTTCCATGCTATTTCCTGAACTCTATATACTTTTTCTTCCTCCTTATTTTCCTTATTTATTTCTTTATTGTTTTATCCTTTTCCCCCTTGTTATTTCCTTATAATTTTTCACTTTTCTTGCCCTAACTCCTTGATTTTTTCTCTATTGTGGAAGAATGCTACAATCATGACCAAGATTGGTGTCTCTTTTACCTTTTCTTAATGTGGCTTTCAGGGAATAATGGAATAGATGAAGGTGAAACTAATAAATGAAAGCCAGAGGAAATCCTTCCCACCTTGGATACCACAAAAAGAGACACTTCATGGCTTAGAATAAGCTAATTTGTTTTCCCTGAAACTAGGTATTTAAAACTTTAGAACTAAGATTAACTGAGATCACATCCTTTCCTTGCATTATGATCAATAATTTGTAAAGAATTAATTTTATGGATTGTTTATATTTAAAAGACTATCTTTCAAACCCGTCACACAGTAATAGAATGTCTTCACAGCTTCACAGTTTTTCTCCCTAGCGATATCTGAAGATGTGTCAGTTTCTACCTCTCAGTCAAACAGCTACCACAGAAATAGATATCTCAAGTTAGAATCTCTGCTTTATATAAAATTATATATTTTGTTAACATATAAGCACATTATAAGGTAATTATTGTTCAGCTCTTACTGAGGCCTCCAAAACAACAATAAAATGTTCCTCTGTATCTGACCATGTGTAAATCTTTCCTTTGTGATTTCTCTCTCAGATTATTTTAATGTGCTTTTGTAATGTGCCCTTTCCAGGCTTGCTCCCAGTACTTGCCCCTTTCCCTGGTCACTACAGCAAAACACTTTTTCTTTTTCAGTTTCTAGTCTGAAATCTGCACTTTTATGTCCCATGACGAAATCTGATTGTGCTGATGCCAGGCAGCATAAAGACCCACTTAGCTGATTACATCCGTATCCACCCCTTCAGATTTGGAGCAGGGTTAGCAGCTTATGAAGGATCACAGCCACTCTCATCAAGTGAGAGAATATGTATCAACCAGACAGTTTCCTCAATCTCAAAATGTAGGAATGAATTTTAACTGCACTCTGAAGGAATAAAAGCACATACAAACTGAGCTGGTAGAATGCGAATACTACATAAATACTTCAAATTTCAAAATTTTTCACTCTGCTCAACCTTGAGTAAAATTTGGAGTCCTTCAATGATGTTAAATATTCATATTATTCTGATAAACTGTGACCCAATGTTAACTTTTCCTTGACAGAACATAAGACAAGACCACAAAACCTATTTGTGGGCTTTAAGTATAGCCGGAGTTTGACTCTTCAGAAAGTGATTGAAAGCAGGGATCCGATCCATAAGTCACAATAATATTCCACAAGAGTTTGCATCTTTTTACAGATGTGTCACTGAAAAGTTGGGCAACATGATAGGATATAGCTATAGAAAGAAACAGCAATACAAATCTGCATTGAATGTTTAAAAAATTTGCATCCCAAAGGAAGAAGAGTTTTTATGATAACCATCCAAGTAATTTGAACTTGAATTTATTTTACCCCTCCTTCTACAGATTCCTGGGAATTAGTTTACTTAGGAGAGATGACTTAATAGTAGACACAGTATATGCCTTTTACAGTGCAGATATAAATCTTTCTAACATTAATGGAGGTTCTGATGACACATCATCAAGAATACATAGAGATGTATGCCAGCAAGCTTGGAGCAAAACATAAGTGTATTAGCAAAATGTACAGTCAGTAAAATGAGCCTATTAATTATAAATTTCTTCTTACTTGGAATCAATTATTAACAATCATAACATAAAAAAATGTTACAGATCTAAAGCCATCTTAACATTCTCACATTTAAAAAATGTTTGAAAATAAGAGTAAGGAGAAACATAACCTTTGAAATAAGAAAGAAAATAAACATTCATTGGACCTGTGAGATAACAGCTGTATTCATAAATTGTGGACATTGGACAATCCATGAAGACTTAGATCTACAGCTGGTCATAAATTAATACTAAAGACCAGACTTATGGTCTTCCATGTGACTTCACTAGTTGTTGTCTGAGGGCTAAAGTTTGCTTATTAGTCTATAAGCTAGCTAGTTGTGATTTAAGGAGAAGTCCCAAAATTCAAATTGACTGTTGCTGTCTGGAAATCATATCACTGACTAAATTTTCTAGAATTATTTTGCTTAAATAGATACACACATAAAAAAAAATAAAATCAGGCAGTCCTGTGTCTAGAGCAGTAACAAAAAGAGAGGTATAAATCTAATAACTGATCTTGAAGGACAACATATCTTTGCCTATTTATTTACAATTTAACAAACTACAAAATAAAAAGCTCTCACAGCAGCCTCTTGGGGATATACTGAAAAGTAGTGATTTTATCTTCACAGTTAAAAGCTCTATAAATGGCACTGACAACTTCCCGTGGCTAAGAACCAAATTAAGCAGGGGTGATGTTAGTGGTGATGGAAGGAGTCGAGAGCAAAAATACTCAAACTTTCAACCCACTGTTGAAATTTAAGTGCATCCAAATCCAGTATTTGCAAATAATCTTTTTCTGCTTCAATAGAAATATTCCCAGCTGAAGGCTGCAAGGGTTATCTTTTTCATATCATTGTAACCAATATTACAAGAAAAAGAACAAAAGGTGGGCAGTAAGATAAATACAAAAGTTACAATTTCAAAATAAATCTACATTTTGCCACAAACAGCTTAGATGTTTCATTTGGACTCTAAATCCTTTTGGCTTTGACTATTTCCTCCCATTCCTGAATAATTTGTGAAAAAGTTGAGTATGATGACATTATTTGTAAGCCATGTCACAAAAATCACCTCATAAACCCAATTCTGACAGTATTTATATGTAACCCTCTGTCTGGCAATTTATCCCAACCTTACTATGTTATTTATCTAGAGCCAATAGCCTGCAGGATTTATCACAGGCATGCAGGAAGACATATGGGTAGATTTTTCTCTCATTTATACTAACATAAATCAGAACTACTGAAGTCACTGGAGTTCTACTTGTTCAAAGGTGGACTAAAAATGCTCTGTACCAACCCCAAAATTACCAGTAACTTTTCTACCTATTAATGCCAGACAGTTTTTATTTCTGCTTTGTAAACACATCCTTTTATCCAACCTCAGTGGAGTTATTTAAACCTTTTAAACAGCATCAAGGTTTTTTGCCATTGTCTTGACATCTTTGTCTCAGACAATTATCCAAATTTCTTCCTTGAAATCATACTTATGTCAGTGGGGTAGTTCCAAATGACATTCATTGTGTATTTTTTTTAAATTTAGGAACAACATTTAAAAGCATTGAAATATTGAAATTTTTATGGCATTTTCACATTCCTCAGTCCAGCAGTTTGGGCACAGTCATGTTTATACAGAACTTGAGATACTCAAGGAAATTTGGGAAACTGAAACTTTTGGGACATTTATGGAGCTTCAGTTTAGAAAATTTTGATGTAAAATTATCAATATTACCCAAAATTTTCAAAACTTGTAATGACATTTAAGCACAGAATATCAATCCTTTCTTTTTAACTATGATGTCACTGTCCTTTAAAGCATTTTTTGTGCATATGTATTACTTGCAAAGCAATTTGCTGCAGCAAGGACACAGGGGTTATTGATGTGTTAGAAACCACAGGGGCTTCTGAGAACAACCATGCAGGAATTTGAACATTTCTTCCTGAAAAGGCACTGGGATCAATAATGCACTGAAAGGCTTCTACACTAATGCACACAGGATGGGGAACAAACTGGAGAAGCTGGAAATCATGGTGCAGCAGAAAGACTTTGACATAGTTTTCATCACAGGAACATGGTGGTTCAAAAAGGCGAAGTGTCAGGGCCTGCACTTAGGTTACAACAATCCCAAGCAGTGCTACAGGCTGGGGACAGAGTGGCTGGAAACCTGTCATGGGGAAAAAGGACCTGATACTGTTCAGTCAACAGTGGCTGAACAGGATGCAATACATGCCCAGGTAGATAAGGAAGCCAGTGGCACCTCCCTTTTATCAACAATGGCGTGACCAGCAGGACCAGGGCAGTGATTGTCCTCTGAACTCAGCAGTGGTGAGGCCACACCTGTCTAGTTCTGGGCCCTTCACTTCAAGAAGGACATTGGAGGTCTGCAGTGTGTCCAGAGAAGGGCAATGGGACCAGAAGAGAAGGGACTGGAGGACAAGTCTGATGAGGAGCAGCTGAAGCAGCTGGGGGCATTTAGCCTGGAGAGGAGGAAGCTCAGGGGTGACTTTCTGTCTCTCTACAGCTCCCTGAAGGAAGGCTGCATTGAGAAGGGGTCAATCCCTTCTCCCAGGCCACAAGAGAAGGGATGAGAAAAATAGCCTCAAGTCAAGCAAAGTGTGGTTTAGATTGGACACTAGGGAAAAATTCTTCACAGAAAGTGTGATCAGCCATTCAAACAGGCTGCCCAGGGAAGTGGAACCACCATTGGAAGTGTTCCAAATTGTGTGGATGTGGCACTTGGGGATGGTGTTTGGCCACTAACATGGCAGTGCTGGGTTAAAGGTTGGACTTAATGATCTTGAAGGCCTTTTCCAACTTTAACAATTCTGTGAATTTATGGCTTCATAATTCTGTTATAATTCAGCAGAAGATAGATTGTTTCTTTTGGATCTGCTGAGTGAACAGCAATAGTGAGTAAATGGGTGGATGCAGGTAGAGACTGAGTAGAGTGGGTAGGAAAAGGCCACTTGTTTTCCCAGAGCCCCACTGACCCCAACAGTCTTGAACTGCTTCTTTAGTGAGTCTTCATAATGGAAATAGCAAGTTCTTATGTTTGGTGTCAATAAGGACTAAAATAAAACAGAATTCATTTTGTAATTGCAAGACTGAAAGTCCTACACATGATTAAATAACCTACGGAACAGGACAGAGAAATGAGAAACATTTAAATCAATCTGTTTAGAGGTTGGTTGTCTTATATAACTACCACATTTTGCACACCTCCCTGTCTGGCATTTATGCAATTATTTCAGGAAACAATTTGCATAATCAAAAAATTTGCATATGCTCACCTTAAGCAGAAGGATATATTTTATGCTGGTGAATGTGTCAGCCTGAGAGTTTGAGTGAATGAAGCCTACAACTAGAAACACAGAGGGCTTGTGTTCATTGTGCTTTCCACTCTTTCCAATTCTATTTGTAATGGTGAAAACTGCAAGGATCTTGAAAGCACAGCGAATGTGAAAAAACTATTTTTATTTGTCTCACCACTCTGTGTCAACTTTACGTGCTGCTTTTTCACACTCCTTAAATGTCTTCTCTTCTTCCTGCTTGTCCTTATCAAGGGTTGTCACCCTGTTCTTCACATCTCAGTTATCATACACAGCAATAGTTATTGAGTCAAAATCATCCCAACAGGCTTGCTGGCATGGATTGCTAAATATTTGAAGTGTGAATGACAGCTCTTCTTCTTCACAGGCTGATCAAAATTTACCTCTGGCAGAGGATACAGGAAATGGCCTTGTATTAACTTTGCCTCTCATATTTGAAAGGTATTTGCAGTGAACCTAGATATTTTGAACCTAGGCTTTCAGCATAGGTAGGAAGTCTTATTCTAGTATGGCATTAGGATTTCATGCCCTTGGTGAAAATGAAATAATCATTGTCCTCCATGTAAACAAAGGCATGATCTGCCAGCCGTAGATCTGCAGATGGAATACTTGTCTTCTAATTCCAGCATTTGAACTATAATACATTAGCTTTTCCATGTGCTTAGAATAAAATTTGGAATTGCTGCAGTCATGTAAGAATAAAGGGATACAGGCTGTTTATGCAGCCTTTCCTTCCTGCCGACTCCAAAAGAAGCCTAGGGATGGGAAGAAAAAAAAAAAGTAATCCCAAGATTCCTTGTCATTCTACTTATCCAACAGAACTCCATGGAAAGACCTTGCATGAAACTACGTATACATCCAATTGAAAAAATCTGTATTAACTTGAGAACTGATTTTACTGAACTACATTGGGCTGCTTTCTGTTGCATTTTCAATAAAATTGACTGAGAATAAAACATCAAAACACAAATTATTAGGTACATTTCACTGATACTTGCACAGCTGGATTAGTAGCATTCTGAGTCTGTTTGGATTTTGACCAGAAATTACTAAGCCTCTGATCCTTGAAATTTTTATGAATAACACAAAATGAATCTGCTAATCTTTATTATTCATTTTTGCAAATTCCAGCTGTGCCATTAGTGAGAAGAATTATCACAAAATTAAGAACTGTAGCATTTCTACACATAGTAATTTAAATCTCAGTGTTGCTAAATGGAAAGCGTCAGTGTCTACCTTTAGATACTTCAGACTTGTTGGTTCTTTTTACAATCATCTATATCAAGTCCAGAAAGTCCTGCTGACTTTTTAAAAATTTTAACAATGTCCCCAGAAACACAAACATATTTTGGCTTTTCTGGACTCCTTCTTGGGAAATCATTTTAAAGGTTGTCAAATGTACACATTAAAAAAAATTAAAAAGGAGAAGAGAAAAGAAATCTCTGCTTCTGATGATTCTGAAACATATGCCTCAGAAATATGTTTTGATGAGTCTTTTCTATTTTTAATAAAATCTCAGAGTTAACACATTGAGTAAACAACTTGCTGTCTGAACAAAATGTTCAGAGCACTCAAATTTTTCACACTGTAAATTGCACTGGGTTTTAAATGTAGAAATACCTTGATCTTTTTATGCTGAAGTATCATCTCCTTAAAAAAAAAAATCAAAAGAGCAAGAAACTCAGTAAAAATCCACCATTTTCTGTCCTGATGGAAAAATAAATAAATAAATAAATAAATTAACAGCCAATGACAGTTTTGGACACAGGTATGTGAAACTCGTGATTCTTTTGTTTTATTTAATTCCAACTAATACAATTTCGGTCACTGGAGCAGGTACTTGCTCTAAATCTGTACCTCTGTGGCAACACAGACAGGGTTCCAGCTAAGCTTTGTTCCCCACCATAGTTGTTTATATCCAGGTGTCTGCAAGTGCCAAAGAGCCTCTCACTCTATCCCTCCTGGGGCAAATATTGGAAAAATGTAAAGCACTGTGGCAGGATGTCTGTCCCCCCTTCTCTCTACCACAGGTAGCTGGTGCATAAAGAGATCACCCATGGACTGAAAGGCCCAGCAGGGGTCATCTCTGGTGCCAAAAAGTCTCAGGCCTCAGCTAAGAATTAACATCTTAATCTAGAGAGCCTTTGGTTTAAGTCACAGCTAATTCACATCTTAGTCTGGAGGGCTATGTGAGAAGAGATAAAATAAATATTTCTGACTTAAGAGATACCATTTTACTATAAAAAGCTACACAAGTTATCACAGAGGCAGCAACATCTACATGCACGCCATGAAGGTGTGTAAGGGACTTCTCCCAGAGTCCTGGACCCAGGCTCGTGGTTACTTTTCCAGAAATTGAGGAAGAGGAGTTCAATGTGTGCTGCACCAACAACTGGGTGGTAAGATACATTGAATCCTAAACTCATACTATTTCTTCGCTAGCTGTAACTAAAAACCTTATCATGCATTGTATGTTAATCTACTATTAATCCTTCTCTTTTCTTGATTCCTGTGTAGTATTGGTTTGCTTTAAGTCTTATGTTTGTTAGGGGCTTTTTGTCTATTAGTGGACAGTTCATTCTATTATAGACCAAATCAGCCATCATTAAAAGAATTTACAAACAAGAGTGGTTTTTGTGGTGCTGGCTGCCTCAGTAAAGCTACTGCCTTCTGCCAAGGCCTGGGCAAAAGGCAAAGGCTTATCTAAACTCCCACATCCATTCATGACAAGCACATGGGGTGAGATAAAAAGAGTTAAATAACTGAAATAAAATATAACAACAACAACAGCAGCAAAAAACCCCCCCCATATTATTATTATTATTATTATTATTATTATTATTATTATTATTAATAATAATAATAATAACAATAATAATAATGAGGGAGAGAGGGAAGGAGGGAGAGAGGGAAGGAGGGAGAGGGAAGAAGATGAGGAAGGAGGGGAAAAAAATCCAAGAGAAATAAGTGATGTTCAATGTATTTACCCATCACACTGATGGCAAGCCCATTCCGCATCCAGCTGCTTCCAGTTTATGTACTGGATATGAGACTGATGTTATGGAATATTCCATTGGCCCATTCGGGTCAGGTGTCCCAGCCATGCTCCCTCCCAATGCTTCTGCCACTGATTCATGGCAGAGCACGGGAAACTGAAAAGTCCCTGACTTAAGGTGAGCACAAACTAGCTCTGTGTTCATTAATATCAACATTATTCTCATACTAAATACAAAGCACAGCACTCTACCAGCTGCTAAGAAGAAAACTTAATTTATCTCAGCCTAAACCAGGACAGCCGTCCATATGGATTTAGTAAAACAATTCCTACACCCCATAAAGTTCTGCAACACAAAACTGATTTTCTGGCCCCAACAGCAAAATTCCCTTGTTCAGATTAGAAACCCTTTCCTGACAGAGAAATCACCAGCCACTGTCAACAAACTGGAAGCTTCCTCAAAAGCATCGAGACTTGTGCAAGGAGGGACTGCAAGATGTTTATCCTTAGAAATGCTGGCTTATGCTGCTGTGCAAAGTAAAGGATAGTGGATAGGCAAGAATACAGAGTAAAACTCACCACAGTGCATGCCTACTGCTACTCTGAAGAATTTATACCAACTTTATGTAAATTACTATTTATTTATCCCTGTCCCCCACCAAAAAAAAAAACTTTAACATTTTCCTTGACATTTAATCTTGAAAATTTTTGATAATTATAAAGATTATATAGAATATTTCTGCCTAAGAATGCCTAAATTTTTCTATGACTGAGTAAACTTCAAACAGCTTTCTTTCCGGGAGATATGGCTTTTGTCTTAACTTGGATGAGATCAAGGATAGAGTCCAAATTGGAACTATTAAGAACAAATGGTTATCTTGGAAGTCCAAGATTAATTTGACTGAAGTAAAAAAAAGAAATACTATCTGGAAGATAGCTAATTAAGAAGTAGAATAAGTAATGAAATGTTTCTTCTGGCCTGACATAGAATAAAATGTAAATCATAGTTTGCTTAGGTGAAACAGAGGTCACCTGTTTTAAATACTTAAATTAGTGAATTTTGAATTTATTCTTCTTTTATTCACCCTTTAAATTTTAAATATTACATCCAAATCAATGACTATGTTCCTACTCAAATGATTTCAAAGTAAAATAGAAGTGCTACAGAAACTTAAAAGTAAAGTCCTAACATAATTTGATATGAGATAGACGTGATGAAAATATTCAGATATTAACTTCTGAAATGTTCTTAAACAAAATAATTATATTGAAATATTAGCCTTGCAACCATTTCCATAAATGTGCTGGCTTAAAACACAGCTAGAAAATTAAACACACTCAAGCTGCTCCCTTCCCTCCCTGCCCCTTCCAATAATGGAGTAACATTAGGAGGGATTATGAATCATAATTTACAATAATTAAAATTTGAGTAACTACAATGGGAACAGACCTCAACACAGCCAGTGTTGTTAGCAGAGAGCTATAAAATGGGCTTGACTCAGGTCTGCTTCCATAAACTATGGTGTGTCACCACTGTGCAACGTTAACATGTCCCCTGGTGGTGCCCTCAGCTGTGACAAAGGCTACTCTGGAGCAACAGGGGGGTGCTGGAGGGCTGAGTGGGACACGTGGCAAATCTCACTCACTTGAGCCTGCAGAGTGGCCCAGGAACTAAGCAAGGTGTCAGGATGAGACTTGGGGTTCTTCTAAAATTTTATTGATATTTAACTGGCTCTTTGTGCCTCTGTGCACATCTGCTGTTCTCAAGCCTCGGCAAACAAAGGCACAACTCCCCCGATACTTGTTTGAACAGGCTGTTTGGAAAGGCAGAACCCACTCAAAGCAGCCACATGAACTCATCCTGGTCTACATCCTTGAGGAATCCTAGACAGTTCCTGACACAGAAATGATCAGATTGCCACGGGATAAGACATTTCCATCAGGTGCTCAGGTGCTGTGAGGAGCAGGAGGTAAGCCAGGCA
This sequence comes from Petroica traversi, assembly GCA_025920805.1. Lineage (NCBI taxonomy): Eukaryota > Metazoa > Chordata > Aves > Passeriformes > Petroicidae > Petroica > Petroica traversi. The sequence goes on along the minus strand of JAHLSL010000040.1, from coordinate 12,184,861 downwards.
TGTCTGCAACCCCTAGAGAGAGGGAGAGAGCACAGCTGGTCAGGGATCCACACAGCAGCCTGTGGAGGACCCCACACTGCTGCAGATGAATGTTCCTGGAGTAACTGCAGCCTGTGGAAAGTCCGTGCTGGAACAGGTTTATCCTGAAGGATGGCAGCTGTGGGAAGGACCACAGTGGAGTAAGGGAAGAGTGTGGGAAGGAAGAGGAACTGTTGTGGGGATGGGGCTTTTTGTCTTTGTTTCTCACCATCCAACACTATTTTAATTCGTAGTGTATGAAATTATTTTTTCCCAGGTCAAATTACAGGTTTTTTCTCAAGCCCATGACAGCAACTGTTAAGTGTCCTTATCTCAACCACGAGATTTTTAATCCTGTTTTCTGTCCCTCAGCCCTGTTTAGGAGAGGGAGAGAGTGGCTGAGCAGGCACGTGGCACTGAGCCAAGGTTAACTACAATAAACAGTAGAACTTATTAATGTAGATGTAGGAACAGTTTCAAAGAATAGTCTCATGTATACATATAAGAAGCTTAAGAGACATTTTACATGAAAGAGATAAAATCAAAGTGGATGGTGCATGTGCTGGAGTGTCTTACAGGACTATGATCAGCTGGAGACTCTGAAATTAGGAGAGCAACATTTTGGAGGGTGTTATACCATTGAGCTGAAGATGCTCCTGTCAGCAATGGAGACACCCATTGCACAATGTTGTGGGGTACCATCCTGTTCAGGTTATTTAACTCCCCATGTGACCATTCCTATGCCAAGATGTCAATAATTTGGTTTCTCTTTTCAACCAATGCAGTCTCTGTGCAGTGAAATTGTTACCTGCAGCACTAAAGGAACTGACACAAGACTAAATGCTTTTCCTAATCATCAGCTACAATTCAAATAATCTATTATGTCATTGTTTAGCAGAGTGAAACTGAAATTTAAGAGAGAACTTAAAAGCTTAGCTATAATCAAGAGTTCTCTGATATTGTAGTAATTTATGTCCGAAAAAAATCCCTGCTGTGTACCGTATTAATATAGTTTTTGGACATTGACAGGAAATTTTTTTTTAATTTCTCTTGAAATTTGCTTAAAAATAGATAATTCTCCCCAGAATGCTGCTTCCTTATATTTGGAGTTAAGAACACAGATATAAAAGTCATTTTTCAAAAGCAAAAAATTTAATATTCACTATTTTCAGGTTCATTCCAAGGAAAGAATCTTCCTGCTAATTCTATATTCAGAAGTACTTTACTAGTATTAACAGCAATATAATAAAAAACAAGATCCAATTTGAAAAAGCACAAAGGTTTTGCATTTTTTTTTGGAGGAAAACCTGGGGTAGTGGAAGATATGGAGAAATAATTATATGGTGTGATAATATAAAAACTGCAGGTTTGTGTGCCTTCATATAACTACTGAGTATGATATTCAATGTTTGCTAATTAAAGACTTTTCTATTTCTACTAGATGGCTGCTTCTGAAGGACTAGCTTCTTAGCATAAAATTAATTAACCTTCAGAAGACAGTCTGAGGTACTTTAACAACCCCACTGCTGCCAAAAAAAAAAAATAAAAAAAAGAGAAATCATATTGCAGGATCTTTTACAAATCTTTTAAAGGCCTTCTACTGTATGTGTGAAGCTGGACAAACACAGAAGGCAATTATTTCTGCACTATAAACCAGAGCAGTGTCTCTTCCCACATTTCAAGAGGTTTTGGGACATTACAAGGAAACACTTAGAGGAGATCATATCAGTGTCACTCTCCTAGCACCTTATCCTATAAAACTAATGTTCTCTTCTCTGAGGTCATTCCCTTCCCACCAAAATAACTACAATGCAGGTACTGAATATCAGAAGCTTTTGAAGCAGTCCTAGTTTTGATTCACATCAGAAAACCATCATAACTTTGCTTCAGATATCAAATCATTTGGAAATACCTTTTTTTGTATCCTCCTTTTGCAACCAAGGAAAATGAAGGATGCATCTTGACATGGTACCAAAATGGAAAGAAAGGCAGAGATTCTTGTCTAAATCCTCCTGCCTTTTGACCAAGGACTTTATAGGTGGTTAAACATTTAATCTTGCCAATAAACTTATTAAAATGCCATTTTAGGACCTGTTTTGCTTTAGATAGCCCTAGTGAATGAACTAAGGGATGAAGTATTTTTTCAAACAATAGAATTTATCATGGCTCACCACCTGATGTTACCCAGTGGTCTGACATGCATGCATCAGATTTTTATCATATATTTAGGGGTATTACAGGGGCTTTAAGTGTAGACAAGGGTGCAGTGAAGCCACACAGACAGAATATTGAACTGAGAATTAAATTATGAGCTGCCCTGCAGCCTCTGTGCAATATTTTCTCCCTTTTATTGTGGCTCTGTGATTTTAGTTTTCCCTTCTGTAACCTGAGAATAACAGAGCTGCTTCTCCTAAAACAAGTGTTAAGATCAGAAGATTTAAAATAGACTATTATTGTTCTAGATGTGCTATACATAGAAAATCCCATGATTATGTGAAGGAAAAGATGTTTCCAAATGCATTGCACTTAACATTGTTGTACTCCAGTTCTACATCTGTTGATGCCAGACATTTGCCAGTCTTCTAAGATGTTGCTTCTTAAGCTCATATACAAGAGGATAGAAAGTGGAGAATTATGGGATTTGATAAAGTCTTATGTGCCAAAGCTAGTCCTTTTTTGTCTGGTGCCAAGACCAATAAACCATTTAGCAGTAGCTGCCTCCTGCAATTGTGAGAAATTATTGGACTATTTCAACATTCCTTATTATAAGAGAAAGACATATTTCCTTTTCCATCCTCACTACATTTTATTTCTAATTGAAATGTCTAATGCTTTTTTTGCTAAAGCTAACTGATTTAACTTTAATGAGGTTTGTGATCAGAATACCCATATAATCCTCTCCTTCCTAAATCACTGTGATTTCTTCTCACCTCAAAGAGGGAATTCTGCATGTGTCTTTCAAGGATCCAAAGCCCAGCACTGAAACCATGACTTGGAGACCAGAGAATTTGCTACATTTTAAGACAGATCAGTGGGGGTCATGCAAGATAAGAAATGTTGCCAGAACTGTAGAGATCATTAGTACCTAAAAAATTCAATGTGGAAAACCAAAGAAATGCACAGGCTTAAAACCCTAAGGAAAAACGTGGAAAAGCATCAGCCTGAGAGGAATTACAAGACGGCAAGCGGCCAACACAGAGGACTCCTTTCTGCCTGAATGGTGCAGCCTGACTGACCAGCAAAGGCTCTTCTGATGTTTTGCTGGGGGGTTGAACCCAATGCTGCTTAACCTAATAGTCTCTAAACTCCTTGTGATCATGTCTGAGCATTAGGATATACATAATCCCTTTATGCCTTATTTATTTTTCTGTGTATATGCCTGTGCATGTATGCAAACACACAATTATATACATATATGCATGTTTCTATTTATCTATTGATACTCAGTGTGCAAGGACTCTTTCGGCTCAGCTGAAAGAGGTCAAACAGTCTCTCTCTCAGTATTACAAATTAGAACACTTAAAGCAATTCATATAAAATAACATCTATACAAGTAGGTAAACGCTATGCTCTTCACCTCCTCTGAAGAGAGTTAATCAAACTCTAGGACAGTTTAAAATAAACATAATAATAGTTCTCCATCTATTCTCAGTCCTTGTGACATTCAAGAATTTCAATCTGAAAGGCTGACTTTGCTGAAGGATAATGCTGGGCATTCTAAATCACCAATTAAGATGCAAACCAGAATCCTACCTATTGCTAAAATATAGTCAATTTGCATACAAAAAAACCCCAATCAAACAAACAAGAATAGTGTTTCTGGAATCTCAAATAACTGAGACATAAACCTTGCTTTAAGCCAAGAAAATCACCTATTTTGAAAAAAAAAAAAAAAGGACATGAGAAAGCGTTCTTATTTCAAGGGTTGTTTATAGTAAAATAAATATCAAGTCCTTCATATTATAAGGTCAACACAAACATTTCTGCTCCCCAAAATGAAAATAACTTATTTGATATATTTTGGTTCATTGTGCAAACCACAGATTTAAAAACAAAACCAAACTAAATGAACAATAACATAGTTGGTGATTTTTTTATCTGTATTTTTAGAATCTCTTACCAAAACTTCAGGAGCCATCTAAATCCAGAAGAGCTTTAGCTATGCTCAAACCACCCCAATTCTTTTCATTTACAAGTTATTCAAGTCCTAAGTTAATGCTTCTGTGCCTTATAACAAACACTAAGATATGAAGGCAGCAGAAGTCTGAATACAATCAGGTTCCAGAAATTCAGTTTTGTTTACAGGTCTCCTTCAGATAAAAAGTAATTAGTGAATCTACATTCTATAAGAAGCTCCACAGGTCTTTCTGATATCAACCTAGGTGAGTTCTCTAATCACCTCTTTCTGTAATTCATAAACGGACAGAAGAAGCTCACCTGTAGATGTCTAAACTACTGAATTTTCCGTTATTGTCTTAAGCATCTTAGAATCATCCAACACCTTCAGCTGAGAAAAAAAATGTTTTCCAAAGGAGCAACACACTACTTTTAAAGCAGTTGAAATCAATTCCTTCTGGAATTTGCAATTGAGAGGAAAATGTCATAGTGGCATGCCACATCTACACATTTGCACAAACAAAGCTATTAATAGACTACTAGAGCTGCAAAAGCAAGCAGTCTGAAGTAGCAAATGTCAGAGCTAAATTTATTCTCTATGACCTTAATTCATTCTTTTTTTCGTGGCATACTCATTACAATAAAGGATCTAAGTACATAATAACCTAATATGTTCGGGGTTTCTCATGAAATCTGTGCAGGTTACTTGAGAAATAATTTGCAATGATAATAAAACAGAGGAGAAAAATACCCTTGTCACACATCACTCAGAGAAATCACCTCCAGAACTAGAAGTGTACTCTTAAATTAAGCTTTTAGAGTATGTGCGATAAGTGTATTAATTCTGCTGGAATGATGTGACTGTGTCTCATATAAATATTTTCATTATTATTATTATTATTATTAGTAGTAGTAGTAGTAGTAGTAGTAGTACTTAAGCAAAAAAAAAAGTTTAATATATCATGGTAAGACATGAGCTTAGCTATATCTTAGTTAACCTTGAGAAGGATAGACTGGGATTCTCTAGGTGTTTTAAAATACAGTAATGAGATTCTCCCCTCCCCTAAACATTAAAATCTTGCTCCAGGCTACTTTCAGTTTATATCAGCAAGTAACAGCCCTTAATTGCAAAATTCAGTATAAATTATGCAAAGGAAAGAAAGCAACATCCTTCTTTGCAAAATGGGACATAATTAAACCAAAATATTGTTGTTTTTTTCTTTCTTTTCTTCCCTAGGTCTTTTAAATACTGTATATATATAATCCCACCATCAGCCACTCAGTTCTGTTCCATGTGATGTGTGCCAGCTATTACAGAAAAGAAAATCTGTCCTGTCACAATCAGCACATACACAGATTTCAGAAGTCCCCAAAGGATTCCATTTGATTCTTATCCAATTCCAAAATAAGCAATCCTGGATTCTGGAGCTGTACATTTCCCCAGGCACAGCACAATTGTTCTCTTTGTAAATGCTAACAATCCTAAGGATGTTATGTGATCTAGTGAATTTGTTAAGCTATTACTGAATTGACTGCTTATTGAAAAGTAGAACCAAAGAAATGAGAAGTGGCTCTCAGTGTAAAACTTTTCTCTAAGTTTTTCATTTTATATTAATAACTTTAGAGACAATCATAATTAATGCATTAATATACATAGGATTGATATGAGCAATCTTGATTCAGCTCTTGACTAGATCTTGATTGAGATGACCAGAAACTACAGTGCAACTGAACTCTACATCTATTTTTTATTTTTTTGCAGTCAGAAAAAGATTTGAAGGAGGCTTTTACAGTGGATATTTTAGCAAAGAAAATAATGTATGGAAGAAAGGATCTACAGAGATTGAGAACAAGCTAAATTGGGTAATTATAAACTAAAATTTATAATCTATTATTTACAAGGTTTTCTTCTATTACTGATTATTTCAACTGAATAGAGTTTGGAAATTCTATTCAGTGTTAGCATTTGTGGATGCGCCATTTGCTTTTTGGGCATAATGGATTAGACCATGGTTTCTTAAACCCAGCAACAAACACCACTCAGTGTTTCCCAAAAAGGTTTATTTTTTCTGAGAAAGGATAACACAAAGTTCTTATCAGAAATTTCAAAGTTGTCCTTTTATTCTTAGTAATTCCCAGACTGGTTCATATATTAGCATTAACCTTTATAGTTGTTGGGTTGTTTTTTTTTTTTTAATCTGACTTCAGTGCTTTTGAAGATATGGGAAAAGTCATGCCCTACACATGTGTGGGCAGAAAAAGAACTAGGAAACTAGAGGAAAAAATAAGTCTATTTAAAGAAAATATAATATCTGAAACTAGATCAAGAGTGTACAATTTGATGCAATTCTTTAAAATTTAAATAAAGTTCACCTGGAGTCAAAGACTGCAAAGGAGTGGCATGTGGCTTACCAATTTACAGATCAATACAAGGTCTGTCTGAAACATCAGAGATCTTCTTCAAAGCCCTTCTTCAGACAATGAAAAGGGAATGTCCTCTTGCACTTGTCTAAAGGGGCTTTAAAAGTAGCAAATGTTTCTTTACTACAATTGATTTTTACTTCAGTAATGGTTGCTTTCAAGTAAAATTCTCATATCTTTAGCTTCATCAGCCTTTCCCCCAATCTCTTGATCTTCAGAAAACTTATCTTTTGGCTGGTAAAAGTTATTTTATGTCCTAACTCACATTTCCTACAATAACAATTCATTAGTCTAAATCTTAACAACCATCAGTAAAGAGAATTTCGCAAGAACCCAAATACTGAATTTAATTGGCATACACTACAATAAAGCTAAAATTAATCCAACTTTTTAGAAGATTGGGTTTTTTATTTAGTCCTTTGCACCTGCTCTGTCTACTTTAACATATTGTACTCTGAAATGCAGATAGCCTTGGCAGACATACCAGGTGGGAGTGTCACAATACCGGTGGTATTACGATGAGGTGGCTATAAAAGCTGTATGTCCAGGTGGTCAAAAAGGCCAATAAACCCATCTGCAATCAGAAATAGTGGAGGCAGAAGACCAGAGCACAGATTGTCCCCCTGTGCTGGGCACTGGTGTGGCCACACCTCAAATGCTGGTTTCAGTTTTGGGCCCCTCACTGCAACAAAGATAGGGAGGGGTTGGGGCTTGTCTAGGGAATGGCAATGGAGATGGGGAAGGGTCTGGAGCATAAGTCTGGTGAGGAGCAGCTGAGGGATTTTAGGATGTTTAGCCTAGAGGAAAGGAGCCTCAGGTAAGACCTTGGCACTGTCTACAAGTACCTGACTGGGGTTTGCAGCCAGGTGGGGCCTGTTCTCCCAAGTAACAAGTGACCTCGGGTTGTGCCCAGGTAAATTTAAATTGGATATTAGCAAAAAATTATTCACTGAGAACACTTGCACAGGTTGCCCAGGGAAGTGCTGGAGTGACAATCCATGGAGAATTCAAAAGAAGTGTAGATGTAGCACTGTCTGAGTGGTGAACACTGCCGAGGTTGGTTGAAGGTAGCACCTGCTGAGCTTAGAGCTCTTTACCAGCCTCAGTGATCCAATGATTCTGGAAAAATGAGGTTGCTCTTTTCCCAGTATCTGAAAAAGTATCTAAATGGTGCTGTTTTCTCTGTATCTTTTCTGAACTACTTAAAGCCTCAGTGAAATAGCATCCAACAGCTATTTGGTCCCTTTACATTTTTTTTATTATTATTTGCACGTTTCCCAGTGACTCAGTTCTTTCCTTACACTTAAAGTCCATAAATCTAACTATTTTTGTAGTGCCAGGTCATGACAGTTTCAGCTGTTATTCAAAAAGCTGTCCTTTTTTTTCGTGGGTAATATAATTAGAGACTCAGAATCACTGTTGTCAACATTTATTTATTGGAAATGTTGACTGCCACAGTGAGATAAAAGACCCATAATTCAATTTGATCAAAGTGCCTTAAACAACTACATACACTGGTGAGATTCTATGAAATATTGATCAGTTCTTTCAAGTAATTCAGAAATAACCCACTTAAAACCTTAAAGACATACACAGATTTCCTATATTTTTTCTTCTTTGTTTTTGTTCTAAAACTACTGAAACTCTGAGGTTTTTTATTGATTTTCTGTTTTGCTAATAACTGAATGGATTTATTAATTTTTACAAGTAAAATTATCTCAATATTTTCAATATCTAATTAATAAGGAATTTAATTTATTTCCAGAACAACAAAGAGATTTGAAACAGTTTAAGGTTAATTGGATAGCCATTATTTATTTTGAAAACATATTTTCATTCTTCTGAATACCATTATTAAGTTAAATTAGTGATCAGTTTTCATACGAAAAATCCAGCTATTTTTATTGCTGATTACCAAGGAAGGGATGACTCTAATATTATTAACTGAAGTCTCTTTTATTCCATGATTATACTTTTTCCCCATGAAATAATAATATTTACTTCTACTAGGATATTTTCTCTCTTCTTTTCCTCCATTTTTAATGGATCATTCCTTAAAAATAATCTTCCCATATAAGCACCATGGTCCTGAAAATGACAAAAATTTTACTCAAGGTTACATTTCATTGTCATAAATCATATTATCCTTTTTTTATTATTATTTCCATCTTCCAATACTTTCTGCATTTTTGCCTGTAATTCCAGGTATAAAGCCCAATGTGCCACAGGAGAAACGGAAACAATTTCACCTGCTGCTTTTTAAAATCATACTGTTTGCTTAGCTGTGAACTATGTAATCCTGCATTGCTGCACCTCAGCACACACTGCTGACATTGGCTGTTGATTGGGAGTACATGGCACCATTTGGGGACTCTTTGTACACTCCAGAGCAGTTATGCTGGCTTTTAGGAGGCTGTAAAATTTGTAATTTTTTTCTTCTTATGCCATATCATGGGATTATGAAGACTGAGAATAGCTCATCACTAATATTCACTGGGCCACAAATATCTTTCCCCCTCTGCAGCCCTTGGTGCCCACCCGGATCTCTTGTCAAGGTTTATTGATATATTTCATTAATATTTTTATATCCCATCTGTGACTTTAAGTCCTCAAAATCTTATTTTCTTGGCATGTTGTAAACTGTGCTCTCTTAGTTATGGAGTTAACTAAAAGTTGGATAAAACTGATGAGACAAACCCGACTTGTTCACTCTTTTTTGCTTCGTGATACTCATAAGGCAAATAAAGACAAACCATGCACTACATGAAAATCACCCTTATTTGCTGAATAATACTGAAATAGATCAAATATTCCAGTCTTTCCAGCTCCATAACTGGGATAGTTACACAGTCAGTACTAGTCACTATGCAACCCCATAATAGAAACTCATTCTAGCTTAAGTGGAGATTTCATAGAGGATGATGTTAGAAAGAAAAAACAAGCAAACGATCAGAGAGAGCTCTCATCCTAGGTCACTATCTAGTTTTCAATTGTAAGAACTTGAACACAACACAAGAAGTGTCTATGCGGTGTTAAATTCCAAGGTTGCCATGCAGATCAGAGGGAAATTTGTCCCCTTAACTTCTGAAAAGGAAGGTGACATCAACTTTGGGAGGACATTATTCTGCCCTCAAACAGAAATGGAACTTGTACCTGCTGACAGGTAATAAGAATGTTGGGTCAAACCATAAAATGCATTGAAATGCTTTCCAGGGTTGACAAAAATTCATTATTCACAATTTAAACATCTAAATATGCAGGATTAAGATGGAACATTAATGTTTCATAAATTACCTTGCATCAACTTGCTGCACGACAACTTTTATGTAAAATAGTTGGTTACTATTGGTTACAGTTAGAGATAGGACAGATAATTCATAAGATAGATCTCGTTCCATAAACCAAATACTATTTTGACAATGACTAGTGCACTTCTCTGGGTTTCTGAAATTAAAGGTGTTAAATACACAAATTTTCTTTTTTCCTTGGAAAGAATTTCCATCTGACACAAAATTTAAGCGAGTTTTATTCCATTGATTGCAGTGTAACTTCTCTTGACAATGATGTGGATAAGTATTTTAAGACTACTATGTCATCCTATCATGTATCTTCTGTGGTTCCATGTCATTTATTGTGCCAGGAGAGAAATTACCCTTTCCAGGTAATCCTGCTCTCTGGTAAGTTAAAGGAAAGCACTCAACAATATCTCCCTAAAGTTTTGAGGAAGAACGAAATTTGGATATAGTCACAGCTATTATAAAGCCAAGTCAAAAGCTGGCTGTACTGAAACTGAAAGGCAGGTGATTGCATTCCCAGTGCAAATCAGAATCTGTGGAATGTCCTCTCACATTAATGGTATCAGAGCTCTTTCTCTAATCTAGAAAATAACCAGGGCAAATTTGTGTGTTCCATTCCACTACTTTGGGTATTGATACATGTGTTTTTTAGGTCTGAGTATCATTGCCATGTAGTAGGCTAAATGGGAAAGATGCAGATGCTTTTGGGACTCTCAGTCTCCCTTAACAGGGATTAATGCACCTGATTTTGAATCAGAAATAACAAAAAATAGAAATGGTTTCAGTTTAAGATAAAGAGTCAAAATGTCTGTATAAGAAAGGAAGAATGTATAATATCAGCGCATTATCTCTTACTGCTTTAGGGACAGAATGATCTCAGTTATGGGATGTAATTATTGTCTAATAACTAATTATTAATAAATATTGCTAATAACTATATTCATTATCAACAATTAATTATTGCAATTATTGTCTAAATTGATGCAGATTGCAAATTTTCACTGCTCCAACAAAAAGAGTAATTTTGTCTCCATCTGGAAGCATCCTTTGAACCTGTGTGCCCTAAGGACTTCGGAAAGACGTGGTGTTAACCAGAGCTTTGAGGCAGATTTGCCTGGCTTGTCTCCTGTGCAAAATACTTCAATTAGGAATGAAGGTGACTTACCAAGTTACCTCACCATCCCCTCCTCCTCCCAAAAAATGTCCGAACCCCAAATCCTTCACAATAAAAGGGAGAGGTTCAGTCAGACTTGATAACAAAAAAGATTGGATTTTTTAAATTAAACTCAATTAAAAGTTACACAATGGAAACTATTAAAAAAATAAAAATCACGAGTAACTCTGTTTGCTCTGTTGTTTGAAAACCATCCTTGATGCCCCTTTGGTCTGATTGAAACTAAATTATGATCATAATTGTAACAAACTCCCCATAATCTGCAACAGTTTTTTTTTTTTTGCTAATAGCCTGGCCAGCCTGTCTATTGTTTTCTCAGCCAGGTATCCTGATCCCTCAGGCTCCCAGTCTCTTCCATCTCCTATGTCTTATTTTCTGTGAAATCTTGTCTCCCCCGAGCATGGAAAATAGCTCACCGAGGAAAGTACTTTTTCACCCATGTGAGAAGCATAAATTCCAACAACCCTTTTTCTTTTTTGTCATATTCATACACTATGATATTTCACCATATTTCTGGGGAAAAAACAAAACAAAACAAAACTTTACCCAATAATTAAGCATATTCACTCTTAGCTGACATGCTTAGCTGACACTTGGCATATTTAGTGACATAGTTTCAGCAGATTGTGTCTGATTTCGTAGTGCACAGAGGTTCCACATTGCTCCGCTCCCTTAATGGAGCATAACATAAAACGAGAGCAAATAAAATGCATGATTTCTGTCTCGAGCACAATGCAGCATCCCAGAAATATAGCTGAGTGTTTATGTCTATTCAGTCTTCTATAGCACATAAAAAAAGTGCTTATGACTGTGTTATAGGAAAAGGTCTATGCAATTGTATTAATGCAGGAGTTAGACTTGAGTAATATGTATTTAAATATGTACATAGAGCTGAGTGATTGAGATTGCTTTTACTAACTGTAAAAAAAAATCCTCCCCTGCATTATAGTTCTTAAAGCTGAGGGATGAGCATTTAAAGCAAACAGAGCATAGCAGGACCAGAATGCCACAGAAGTTAGTTGTAAATTGACCAATTTACCCTGGCAATGGTAAGGTTTGTCATTCCCAGAAGTAATGACTGTGAGCTATCTTGTTCATGCAGTATAAGAGATTAGGTCATATTTCTAACCTTTCTTTCTCTCTTAAAAACACAATATTGTTATCTTGCAGCCTTTTGAGGAGTCACAAGTAAAAATTGCATTAATTTAAGTAGAGCAAGAATAGACCTCCACCACTTCAACATAAAAAGACATAAAAGCAGTTAATTCTAATTTTCAAAGCTTCTTGTCCATCCAATATTTTTTCAATTTTAATAAAAATAGATAAACACACAGTCTAATAATGACCAAAGAAATTCAAATTCTTATGTTAATATGAGGAAACACTATATTAAAGCAAAAAGGCAACATATCATGAAACATACAACATTGCCATTTTACCAGCTCATATATCAGTAATTCTTGCATATTTATATATAATTTTTTATAAGAGTATTTTTGTGTATTTTTGCATTTCTTTCTATTTGTTTATCCTAAAAAGAAAGTAACAGACTTCTTTAGTGTGTCTTATTTGTGGCTTTACATAGGGTATTGTATTTCTGAAGGTAAACTCTATTACTCCAAACATATTATAAATAAAACTTCACTACTATTATAAAAAGTCCTGCATATCACTTGCTAATGTAATCACATTGGGATAGCAACACCTTTGTGTTCTTGCATGCATACATAGTTACATGCATGTTATTGACATTCACCGAATTGCTGAAATAATTGAATATTGTAATCAACAGTGCTTGCAGAATTCAATAATGTATATTCTGTAAGTTGTGAATATCTCACCTAGGAAAAAGAATCCTATTTCAATAGCAAAGGTTTGGTCATTTTTTTTCACGCTAGAGAGTGAGGTGCTGATCACGATTAGAAAGGTGGGAAATAGCTTTCAGGTACCTGTAAGGATGGAAATACCCACTCGATGGGCTCTGACTTGAGTGGGAGACTTGGTTCTTGCTGGGCACTCTTTGGTGGATTACTCTTGGCTAAATGTCTCTGGAAGACATGGCAAAATAAGATGAAAAATCTTGTGGTTCAAGACAAGGAAAGGAAAATTGATCAGGAATTATTGTCATGAAAAAAACAGACTTGATGTGGGGAATTCATGTAATTTTTAATAATAAAGCAGAATAGCAAGAAATAAAACCAAAACTGTAAACACCTTCTTTCTCATTTTCCCATCTTCTTCCTGGGCTCATCCTCATTCCTGACCATTCTGTCTCCTTACACCTTTTCCCCTGTTCCAGCATAGTTCCTTCTCACAGGCTGCAGTTTTTGAGATTAAACCTGCTACAGCCTGGGCTCCTCCAAGGGCTGCAGAGTGGTTATGTGCAGATATGATTTTTTATGCACTCCAGGGGAGCAGCTGCCTCTCCATGGGCTTCCCCCCAGGCTGCTGCAGCATCTCCTTCCTTTCTTCTTTGATACAGGAGTCTACACAGTTTACCCACCCCAAAACCTTGCCCTATAAACTGAATAGACCCCCATATCTGGGATGTTTTTGAGGGAATACCAAGGTTTATCTTACCCTTAGGCTTTTAGCCTCTGCTGTTCATCCACCTGGACACCAATGGTGCTGCTGGGTGAATCCCAAGCACGCTATGGAAACTGAGCTCTGGAATTGATGACCAAGGGACTGAGGGACAAATGACACAATCCTGGTTTCAAATGCTGAAAGAATTGGATATGCACCACAGCTCAATGTGGGACTGATTCTGCAGGGAGAGCTTCAGCTGAAACAAGAATTTCTTGTGCCATTGGTAGAATAATTTGGTGGTGTTGTATCAGTCCATCGGCCAATCATGGGATCACACATATATTGATAGGGCATGTTTTTCAGTGTGCATTAGGTAGACAAATAACCAGGTAGAGGAACAGGCTCAGTCAGGTAGTTCTTTAGGGACAAGACAGTGCCCTTTTAAGTAACAAAAATACAGTTTTCTCCAAGCAGAAAGCACAGGGCAGTGTGCAGAGCTGAGTTCATAACCATCAATAGTACAGCAAGAACATTAATGGGCATAGAATGGAATATCCGCAAAGGATTTCCACTTTCATAATCAGCTGGAATTGCTGGCATGATAGCTATATATACTTGTTACCATAACTGCACATTATGACATAGCTGAGCAAAATACCTGACCTTTATGCAATGTCTGTGCTATACTGATTTAGTCAGACAACTGCAGCTATCTTCAATACATTTCACAGATCTTTGGGGATGAAAAATTAGTGAAGACGTGCACACTCAATATGCTAAATTTCTGGCTCACCATGTTTGGCATCTTTAAAACTTCCTTCAACTCTGTGACTCTGTGCAAAGGGAGAATAGTGTTTCCAGCACTTCAGCCTCCTGCTTTCCCTGCTTTTTTTTTTGCCAGCTCAGCAAACTAGCAGCAGTTATAGCCTTCTGTGGCATCGTTGGAATAAGCAGGGAACTTTCTCTAATGGGAGGTGCAATTATTTCCTCTACACACTCCTCTTGAATCATTTTGTCAGCCATTACCTAAACTCAAAGTCAGTTTGTACTGACGATGTAGTAACATATTGATCCACCCAATTTATCTGTGCTGGGGAAATTCTTAGCAGCAAATTATATACGCTGCTTTAATGCTAATGGTTTGACATTCATACCTGGAAGAAATATAAGATATATGTTGGTTTTCTGCTCTTGAAGACAAACCTACTGCACACTTTAGACTACTATTTGACATTAATTGCAGGTCCAGTTTGCTAGCTCTTGAGTTTTGACATTACAGCCTTGCCACAGCTTTGAAACAGGGAGTAGCATGGTTCAAGGGCTCTGCAGTGTTCCTGCTTGAATTAGCAATTCATTCTGGCTTTTTATGTAAAATTTGCTAATTTTGTGCCATGCTAAAGTTACTGCATATGTTCTCAACATGTTTATACAGACAAGGTTAAGAATTGAAAATATTTTCATTCAAAATCTTCTGGTTTTGTCACACTATCCTTATCAGCCTCTCCTGTAAAACACTTCAGTTGATAATTAAAACATTAAAGGTGTAAGCTTTCATGTTTAATCCTTGCAACTTTAGCTGTTTCAGGATCATATTTGCAGAATTAAGTTTCATTACTGCAAATACTGAGGTCATTGAGGAGGTTCATGAGCTTCAATAACTTGGCAGTTTGACAGTACTGTTCACCTCAAACTGTACTAAGTATCAGAAAACCAAGCACTGAATGTCATTGAAATAAACCTTGTATGACAAAGCATGCCCTGATTCATGAGCCTCTCTGTAGTAAAAAATCCCACTTTAAATTTAACACTCTAGGACAACTCCATTCTGAAATGTACGCAGCCATATCAGTTAGAGCATAATTATCCTTTTAGAGGCAAAAAGCCCTTGAAATCAATTTAATATAATTTTCTTCAAGATTCATACTTAAAAATCTGATTGAAGATTCACTCAGGAATTTATATAGAGGAAAAAAATCAAAGATTAATTAAAAAATCAATATAATGTGTAATGCCTATTGAAGATTTTAGCAATTGGGTACATGAAATGACAAATTACCTGTGAAAAACAATTTTTTTTTCCACCATCAGTACATGAAGTGATAAGATAAGATAAAAAGATTCACAATTTGATGAATCAAAGTTTTGGGTGAAACAGAAGAAAGTTAAACAAAACCTAGGAATTCAGAGCTAATT
Source organism: Petroica traversi (assembly GCA_025920805.1). Lineage (NCBI taxonomy): Eukaryota > Metazoa > Chordata > Aves > Passeriformes > Petroicidae > Petroica > Petroica traversi. The sequence continues at coordinate 12,169,114 of JAHLSL010000040.1, read as the reverse complement.
GTCTATATATTCTCCCACTTACTGAAAAAAAACGTGTTTTATTGGTGCCTGCATGGCTGTGGCTCTGTACACGCAGTGAGAAGGAAAATGCTGAAGAGAAGTCAATATACAATATATCTGTCATGTTGCAGCAAGAAGTGGGCACAGCACCAAGTCTGCCAGAGTTCAAGAAGCATTGAAAGCTCTCAGGCACAGGGTGGGAATCGTTGGGGTGTCCTTTGCAGAGCCAGGAGCTGGACTGATGGTCCTGGTGTGTCCCGTCCAACTCAGGATATTCTGTGATCCTGTGATTAACTCCTAGAGTTGCAGTGTTCCATTTCCTCTAGAAATACAGATCCGTGCCAAAAAAATTGTTTGGCCCTTTCTGTGTTATATATATATTTTTTTTTTGTCAGATGTAAACTTTGTGTTTGCAAGGGTTTAGGCAGGTTTATTTTACTTAGTCTTCCATCTTAAGGAACTGACAAAGAAGCTCCTTATGTGGCTGCTGAAGGAAAGCAATCCCATAGTGCCAGCTTAGATCCTTTGCCCACAGTCAAATCCTGGACACACCTGGAGAGACAGAATGGTTTCCCATTGAAGCAAAATGTTATTTAAAGGAGAGAAAATCATTAATTTAACAATGCTTTCTATTTAGGAAATCTGTATGACAAACCTCAAAGAAGGTGCATCCAGAGTTATGGTCCTCCTATGAAATGTACAAGTATCTTCAGAACAGTTTCAAAAATATTTTTTCAATTAGTAAAAGTATTCCCTTTAATATGCATATTCCAATTTATTGTGTTCTTTTTCCTTAATATTCAATGATCATTGAATATTAAAATAATATTGGAATTCATATTAATATTCTCAATGAATACTTCATATAATGAATATATGATTAGAATACTTTCAATGAATACCAATGGAAAATGTAAGTGCAAGAATATTGCTGAATGGCAATTTTTATTTTATAAATATGTATATTTGCACTTTTAACCTGAGACAGAAAGATGATTTCAGTGTTGTTCATCAAATTGGAATCATAGCCGAGTGACTTAGAGATTACCATTTCTAGACATTTTTAAGTAATTTACATAATGGTTTTGAACTATGTAATGTATAAGCACATAGACTAAACCCAAGAATGAACTGGAGGAAATTTATGCACCTTGTGGACAGAAACATAAGACAAAGACTTTTAACTAAATACAAGTTTCAACAAACGCTAAATTCTGTTCAGGAATTTTGTTTTTATTCTTCTTTCTGATTCTTGTCATTTACCTGGGTTGTTTCTCAGTGTTGTCAGCATAAAAAATAATTATAATATTTTCATTTTTTCTTATAAAGAACCTCAGGAAATACTGCATCTCCTTGTGTGTAATTGCAATGCTTAAAACAATAGCAAACTAGAATCTTGACATACTAGTACAGTACACTTCTAAATTAGTACTATTATCATTAATATCTATTTCAAGTAACATTTTGAATATTTCAATCAACAAATTGAAAACTCAGAAATCAAGCAGGCTTTTAATTTAAAATGAAATTTTCCTTGGAGAAGACATGAAAAAAAGTACAGGAGGTAGACAAATTTTAAACACTCAAATATGTTGAACGTATTCTGTCTTTCAATAGTTCTGGTATACAAGCAGAAGGCGTCTAAATGCTGCTATTTCTGCTCAGTGTTTCAGGGTGGATTAACTTATCACAATTAGTATTGACAGCAGAAAAACTTGGCCTCTTAAACTATATTTGATATGAAGCCAAACTGAAATCCCAAGTGTTCACCTTGAAATATAAACCAGGATGATGAGAAGGTATCGTGAGTACAATATTATGAATGAATGATAAGTACTCTCTGGGATAATCCTTTTAGTTTTTCCTCTGTGCATTACAGAAAGACAACATTAAACACATTTGCATGTTGCTGCATTGAGATCCCAAGATCCAGTTTCAATGTGATACATAAGATGTGTATCTTTTGTATGGCTCTTCCAAATGTCAGGTTTCCCCAGCAGAGAGGAAATTTACCTCTTAAAAGCAGAGTGTGAGTAAGAGATACTTTTTTAGGAATCAAGTAGCACAATGTCAAGTTTTTACCTCAAACTCTATGTATGGCCCAGGTCACAATATCAGTGAAAGGACATTCAAAGGAAATGTTAAAAAATGGGCATCAGAAGAAAACAAAAATTGCTTGGGAGTCTGAGGACTGAATTAATGATTGAAGACATTCAGGCATGGTCAACATAGTTCAGAGAAAGAAGATCTCAGAGAAAGGTTACAAAAGTATGTACAGTGTGCTGATGATGTTATCAGGGCCACACAGACTTTAAAAAGTGCTAATTAAAGTGAAGGGATAGTACATGTACTAGCTATAAAAATTCTCTTTTTAAGGAATGCAATTTATCTGAATGTTTTACTTAAATATTCAGATTTATTCATAAATATGCTAATTAACTCAGGAATATAAACTAATCGCTTATTTGCTACTTAACTTTTTAACAGCTGACATTCTCAGGCATTTGATAAATCTTCTCAGGAGGATTGTTTCTAGCTTTGCTGTCTGGAGCTGTATAAGAAAAGTAGAATCTCTCCAAAAAATTCTTTTCCACACTGAAAGTAACTGAAAATGCAATTTCTCTGAGGATTTTCTAAGCACTTGCTATAGTTCATACTATACAGTCATTTATTATTTTCTCACCTATTTTCTGTCATTGATGAAAAAGTTGACTAACAGAACTCTTGTCTTCACTAAAAGCCATGCAATTGTACCAGAATTTGAATTTTGCCCTGCACAAATCTGAACCAGACACTGTGAAGAAACTCCAAATCTCAACTGATAAGTTTAAGCTTGTGAAAAGGGCAGTCTAGAGATTCAGGTTGCATATTTATTACTAGATGAGATTAAAATGGAGTTTAACTGCTAGGTTTGAAATATCACTAACAATAGGTGAGCACCTTTGTCACATATTTCATAAATTTTGGTCTAAGAAGTTGCACTAAGAAGTTGTTATGGAGCCACAGATAATTAGTGTCTTGCTTGTTTCATCAGTTTAAAAAATCTTTGCAATATATGTTATGCTGTTGGAGAGTTTTACAAATATTATTAATTTTGTCCACTTTGATATTATTTTAAAATTAGCTGAAAGTTTATTTTCGTGTCAAATGTGAATCTCCCAGCCTCTGATTGTACCCATGCAAAGTCAGCAATGAAAACACTATTTTCATAATAAGAAGTGTGTAATACTGTCCTAGAAAAGACTTGATTACTTGCTAAAGTCTGAAGATGTATAGCAAATAGAAACCTTCCAATCACCATTCTGAAGAGTGTTAGCAAAAAGGGTCAAACAGATAGACAGCCAAAAATTTATACAGGTGTCTGAGCATAAAAGAATAGGCAGTTTTAAATATTTTGTTCTAAATTTCTTGTTTTAATAACACAGAGAAAAATTAGGTCACATAGTACTTGAGAACGAGCCTATTGTTGTAAAGTACAATGCAGTATATCATTCTTGATAATGTCTCTTCTAGAGACAAAGAAACATCAGTAAAAGCAGCAGAAATTGGTTGCAAATGTTCTTTATTGATGTTTTTTGTTCAGTTCAGGAAAAGGCATTTAATGACTTTTGGTAACACATTAAAAAAATACTTCTCTTTTATCTCTATCTTATTCAGTGCAAGTGAAGGTTTAGGGCAAACATAAGAGCTGAACATCTAAGCAATAAATGTAGACATTGTTTACATGACTCGTTTTCTCTCTTCAATCAGCACTTCTATTTTGTCCAATAGAAGATGAGACAAGGGGACAAGGGATGTTTCTTCTCAGTCTAGCAGGTGTAGAACTCACAGAATTCTCATACTGGTGAAGATTTTTAATTCCTCAGAGGAGGAATTGCAGAGCTGAGCATGAGCAAAGGTGCTCTAGTGGGTCTTATAAGCTGCAAGTCCAACTTCTTCACCACAGTTAGCAAGGCAAGTTCCTGTACTTTGACATCACTTTTCCATCTTTAAAAGGCAAGACAATATTCATTCCAGATTGCTAATAAAGAAAAATCTTGTCCTACTATTAGTAAAATGGGGGCAGATCCACAGAACAAGCTTACCAGTAGCAAAATTGAACCTTTTATAGACTCAAAAAGGATGCAATATGAAAAGAAGCTATTCAGTTTACAAACCTTTCTCAAGAAGAATTTGGACTGAATATAAGGATTTAATATTCCAGCTGGCCTCTAAAAACTCCCTTTAAATACAGTATCTGCCACCCTTCATTGTATTTCCCACAGTTTCTATTCCTTAGTTTAGACATTTGTGAATTTAGGTAAGGAAACCATGAAATTTTTAACACTTGCCAGGTAAGTTATGGAAGAATTAATCATAATGTATTGATTTTTTAAAATGTTGAAGTATTTAAATGCTGAACTACTTATTTCATATCTTGATTATAGTTAATATCAATTGCTAATCTATATTTAAAACAAAATAACTTCTGATATACTTTCTAGAGAAAAAGCAAAGTGGCAAAATTTACTGAATTTCTGTTATTTTGAAATGGGTCTTTGACTTCATTTACTTTATTTAGACTTTCCTCTTGTATCTTCAGTTTTTCTAATGAGCATTTGTGCACACTATGAATGATGAATGACATTTCTAAAGATAAGCACAGATGTTGATACTCAAGTCACAAAGGCATAAACTAGGAAAAATCCTGCCTCAGAACAGAAAAACGGAAATCTTTCAATGAAAAAATGCAAACCAGGAAAAAACCCCCTTGTTTCTCTCAATCAAAACCACTTCTCAATTTGAAAATGTTTTCAATACCTTTAATCTCCTGTAAAAAAAGAATCTCATCTAGAAATTGTAAAGAGGAAACTATACATAGAATTATAGAATTATTTGGATTGGAAGGGACTTCTTTGAGATGGGCAGGAACACCTTACCCTAGACCAGGTTACTCAGAGTCCCATGCAGCCTGACCTTGAATATTTCCATAGATGGGGAATCCACAGCTTCGCTGGGAATCTGTTCTGGTGCCTCACCCTCCTCACAGGAAGAAATTTCTTCCTAAAATCCAATTTAAATCTTTCAGTTTAAAACCATCCCACTTTGTTCTATTTAACATGCCTTTGTGAAAAAGCATTCTGCTTTTCATTACCTTTTCAAAAGTATTCTCCCTGTGGCTGACTGAGGAATAACTGAAAATATAAATTTTGCTAATTTGTATCTAATGTTTTAAAGAAAGAAAGAAAAAAAAAAAGATATGCTGTCCTCGTAAAAAAGTACTCTGTCTTTTTCATAAGACTTCAAGTACTCCAAAAATCTCCGTATTTGCCTGACTGGAAACAGGCAGATTGCTCATGGCAGTGGGAAGAAATTGTGGCTAAGAAAGTTTCTAACAGACTAACAGAAATAGGACATCCTGCTGTAGGAAGCAGCTGTTAGCAGATAATAGAGTTATTAAGAGTTTGTAGTATTCTTGAGAAAGATGAAAAAGAGGCATACAAAATGAATAGGAATTATCTGAACAGAAGTCCTGTGACATGTGCTCCAATTTTCTAGGACTGGGAGGCTTCAATCAAAGATTATATATTTGAGTGTACAATTTTTTTCACCCCCATAGAGATTTGGCCTTTCCTTTTTGTTTGTTTTAAAGCTACCGTACCAGTGATTTCATCCTAAACAATGATGGCTGAAGTGTTCTCTTTATTTAATTTTCTAGCAAATTATTGGTTCCTATACAATGAGGACAGATGGGATATGATTACTGATTGGAAAAAACAATCATAATCTGATGCTCCTAATATTTTCAGAGGATGTGAAGAGGAAATGTAAGCAATCAAAATAAGAAAGCTTTTTTTTAGTACTTTTTACTGACTTAGGAAAACCCCTAAATCTCTAATGTCACCAACTGAAAACTACTGATTGAAATGCTTTCCAGAGTTTCAGAATGTACTTGGTCCTTAGGAACTCATCTTCACCTAAGGAAAGGGTCTTTGCATCAACAATTAAGCTGCTGATTCACTGCTTGGTATTTGGTTTTCCAACCACTGAGTAATCGTGGGAGGGTCATAAATCCATTCTGTCATAAGTCTTGAAGAGCTAAGAGAAACAAATCTAAAAAGATTTAATATTTTTTATTGCCTGTATAACAATCTTCTAATTAAACACCAGTCTTAAATTTTTTCAAATCTGGAAAATTGTATTTGGCATAATTTCTAAAGATATTGAAAATCCAAAATCTTTTTTAGGAGATTTTAGGAGATTTTTTTCAGATTGCTTACTGGATTCTTTTTTTTATTTCTGCAAACATTTATAAGTGGCAAAGTTTTGTTCTTAAAAGGTGTTTGCAAAAGAAATAGTTGTGGATAAATATTTGCACAAATATTCACTTCAGTGTATACCCTGATAACACTTGGGAATTTTGGCCTTCTACATGATCAAGGAAAAAAAAGAGTTTACAGCTTAACTCCTACCTGTTTTCTGTATTTGATGAATTTGGAAACTGCTCTGAAATCCTTAATGTATCTAACTCAATTTGACTTTGTGTCAAGACAGATACATTACAGTCAAGCCAACACTCTGATGAAACTAGATTATCACAGCTTGATACAGCTTAAAAGTCAGCCCACTTTTCCAGCTAGAATATACTCTTAAGGGATGACATGACCTTTTCTTACTTGCTAAAAAGAATGCTTTCCTAATATTATTTCATAGGATCCTTTTAAAATTAGTTTGCCGTTTGTCAAAGGAAAGATGAAGAAACTCTGCTGCTCTGAGATAACACAAGTCCTAACCACAGTTTTATAAGAGTAAGACTATATTTAATTTTATTTTTCCAAAATTTACCACCCCTTTGTCTCCCTTTAGGCAGCTTACTGTGATTGTACCTCTTGCTAAAGGAATCAAAGGTATTATTTATGGTTTGGGACAAAGGTCCTTTTGAGGACTGATTAAATGGAGGGTGAATTCGCAACAATAGTGAATTTAAAATATCTAAGGCAATAAGAATCAGTGAAGACCTGGGGTTTTTTTCACAGAATTCTTACTGATAAGCTACAGGGTTTTTTCTTTCTTAGGATTTCCATTATTAATTTAATGATATAATTGCCAATAAGTAAAAAAATTAGAAATGAATTGTTGCCAGTACTTTTAGCACTCACTTTTGGTGGGTATTATGACTTAAGAGAATTGAGCTCCCTTTTAAATCTAAGTCTTACAAACCAGTATAAAAAAGGAAACATATAGTAGAAGTTCCCATCTACTATAGAAACTATAGAAAAAATCCCAGAGGTGAGGGGAGAGGGGGGGAAGTAAAATTGTCTTAAGTAATCAATCCCATGCAGCAATGGCTAAGTAATTATTAATAATTGAGTCAGATATGCAGAGGTAGCTCTGGGACCTTTTCCCTGGCTGAAATAATACTTTTCATTGCTGTGTAAGTGCAAATGAACAAATGGTGCTACTCAAAAATCTCGATTTTTATAAGTGACCTGAAAGTACAAAAAAAATTTATGCAGGACTACTGAAAAAGTGGATGCATTAACTTGATTTTCAAAACATTTTTATTAGGAATGGATTAGTGTGGCCTTTTAGTTTCTGATCTGGCTGGACTGGATCATGGGCATAAACATCTTCATCCACAATAAGGCACATAATACCCCTGGGCACTGCGGTCGTGTTTAGGCATAGTATATCTTGAAATAGCTCTGTCCCATGTCAACACCTACTGGCAGAGTCAGTGTCCCTAATATTCAGTGTGATAGCTCAGCATTTTCACTGCTCTTCCTCTATTTTAGTCACTTTTTTTTTCTTCTTTTTTGGGGAAATGAAATATTTTTAAGCAATGGAAATAGGAAAAATATATATTGCTCTTAAATTTGGTAGCCTGAGCCTCAATTTTCTCCAAATTAGGAAATAAAAAGTATTGTCTTCATGACATCATTTTAATTCCCCAAATGACTTTTTTTTCCTCAGACACTTTAACCATTTCCAACTTATTTTTATTCTGCTCCATTTTCATTCTTTTTAAGCATAGATACTTTACTGGAATTAGTTATGTGAAAAAAAAAAAAAGGATTTTCCACTGAAAGTATGTGCAAAGATAAGATCCATGAAACTATTATTTCCTGCTCATTTATCTTGAACATATGCATTTTATGTTAGGAAGCCAACAAGAGAGGATAACTAAAATTCTTCAATCTTACGGTTTCCTAAACCAGAAAAATTTTGTAAATTTTTGCTATATTAAGTCTTTTTTCAAATTAAGTATCAAAAAACAACTCATGTAGTCAACAGAGACAGAGGGGAATCTGGGAATGTTGCAGAGGAGATGTCTTCAGTAGAAATTTTCAGGCTCAAGAGAATAATATAGGCTTACAGAAATAAGATATATAATCTAAGAATAGCTGAAAAGATCCTGCTCAAGGGGCTCAAACTGTACAAGAATTAAGCGTGGCTGCTGTGATTTCAGAAGCTCTGGAGGAAGAGCGACAGCTGTTTACAGCACTGAAACAGGGGCTGATTGTGAGAAAAAAGCACTTCCCTGCACAGACACTGCCCAAGGAATGGAGATGCTGGCAGGTCTTGCAGGCTGAGGAAGGGACCAAGAGACACCTTCCCTGCAAGGACTCAGCTGTCTGGGTTCCCAGGCTGCATTAGGACCTTGGCTCTGTGTTACTGGGAGCCTGGTTTCAATGCTTGAGGAAGCGCGTGAGCTAAAATGATACAAGATAAGAAAAGTGAAAACTCAGAAGTGTCATTGAAGCACTGGGAGAAGTTCAGACTTTCAAAAGTCTGATATGGAAAGTACAGTTGGCATCTGAAAAACAAAGAATCAGAAGACAGTGATTCAACAACATCAGGGATGTGCAACTAAGGCTGATTGATATTTGCTGCAAACTCTGACATCTTTCATCAGTGCCAGTGAGTGTTAATTCTTGGCCTAGGAGCTTCTTCATTCCAGATATCTGCTATACCTGTATTGGCCAATACATAATCATGCTGCACTCTCACATTGTAATATATTTTCAAATTGTCTGCCCTAAGTGACCCAGGGAAGGAGCAGGAAGGAAGGAGCACAGGAGTAGATCTGGGGTAGTGCAGGGTGCAGGCAGGAGAAAGTTTTATCCATCCCCCTAATGCAACTAACACAGCTTTAAGAGGGAAATTCTCATTCAGCCTAAGCTTTGCTTTCATGTTCCAGCTTATTTTCTCTAATGTAAAATCATCATATAAAAGACATTCATTACTAGAAATTCATAACATGAAAATCTCAGGATTGCTAATAGTGTTCTCTCTCTTCTAAAGAGACTTTAGAAAAAGAATGTAATGAGAATGTCAAGAAGAAAGAGGAAGGATAATTAAGAAAGGGAAAATAAGAACAAGATGAAAGGGAAAAGAGATAAGGAGCAGTAGTGGAAAAAGGGAAATAGAAATATAAATAGACAATAGGAGAAAAGGATATATTACAAGAAAAAATAATACTGTTGAAATTAATGTTTTTACATTTTTGGCTGTTGGCTGCTATGCTGCTATTCTTTCTGTAAGCTACTAAAATCGCATTGTCTGAATATTTTGCAGTACATGAGATTATTAACATGTGAAAACCTCATGGCACCTATCTGAAAATGACAAACCTTATGAATTCTGAAAAACAATTCTTGATATTAATTGTACAAATACGTGGGTGCTCTAAAAAGAATCATCTCCAGGAATTTCATAAAAAATGTACTTCAGACAGATGTGAAAGCACATCCTGTTGTGCTTATGGAACCCTTTTCTGAAACTTCCTTCAGAGAACCTTGTTCTTGTATTATTTGTCATTCTATTGTCTCTGATCTATAATTCAAAAAGAAAAACCCTTTGATTAATGTATATGCAATATATTTCCAAATCAGTGCTGAAAATCTTTGCTACCAGTTGTCCATTATTGTTATCAGACACAAAAATGTGAAGGTGGAGAATACTGATCAGGTCATTCTGTCCACATTCCTGCCAGTATAGGACATACTCAGCCTATTTTTACTGCTGTTGTTATGATAAAATAATGAGGATTGCAAGACTTGCTGTACTTTTCACTATTCAGCTGTAACTACTGAAATGAAAAAGTCTTACTCTCCCTCTGTAAACTAGTCTTGTCCTGCCTAAAACATGAATTATACCAAAATTTGCTCCAGGGTCAGTCTGCAATCAGGTATTCCTTTCAGTCTTCTCGGTGATTATATCCATCCATTAAATTACAAAAATTCCCTAAAAATGAAGATAAGTATTCATAAGTATACTACTGATGAGTTGAGCTCCAACATTCTAATAGGTATCATTATATTAGATTATGATATATTGTCTCATGTTTCTCATTAAGATTTCATTGCAAGTTTCTAATTATAAGGGTGCTCCCTAATGCTACCAAGGGAAAGCAGTGCTACAGCTAAAAACCTGACTTTCTATAGGGGGAGAAATTTGCAGCGGCAGAGATGTTCCTAACTTGCATTGAAATTCAGTTAGAGTTAGCTATCTAACTGCTATTTATCCCTTAGGAATGCAAGCAAAGCATAAACATTTTTTATGTTTGCACAGCTTGACTGAGAGAAAGAAAGGTTTCCTTTTCCCCCAAAAAACACAAAAAAAACAAAACTGCAGAAAGAAAAAACAATTTCCCTGACAATTATATGGCAGCAGGTAATGATATATATTAAGAACCAATTTTCTATTTAAAAAGCACACCATTTTTGTCCTTCATTGAAATTTTAACTCTTTGAATACAGAGACACCTATAACTATGAAAAGGTCTGTAATGAATTGCACATGACTCTAAAGTGTTAATATCATAGCTTAAGCTCTTTTCTTCTATACAACAATCTAAAAAATAAGGGTTTATGTTCCTTCAGTTGTATTGCTCTTAAATTATATTACTCTTAAAATGGGGAAAGTGAAAATCTATTTTGGAATGATCAGGAATATGAGAAGAAGATTTAGTACACATCTAACTGACAGGAAGGTTTTCCTGATGACTGTATTTTCCCACTAAGTTTTAAAAAATAAAAGATTAAAAAAAAATCTGAGATATTCTTAGTATCAGAAAACATGTCAAATGAGAAGAAAGAACAAAAGCAAAAAGGGGCCTAAAATCAAGGATAAATGAAAAGTTCCATGTGGCAGGTGACACAGAGGTCTGTGACAGCAGCGCAGGAGCAAAGATCAATGTATGCCAGTATAACACTGTGACACAAATGCTCTGACTCGGATACACTAGTAATTGTTGCTCTTGTTCTCTCTCTGTATCACAAAATCAGAATAATGGAATCAAGAAATCATAGACTGTTTTGGGTTGGACGGGGCCTTAAGGATCATCTAATCCAATCCCCCATGCCATGGGCTGGGGCACCTTCCACTAGGCCAGGTTGCTCAGACCCTCATCCAACCTGGCCCTGAACTCATCCCAGGATGGAGCATCCACAGTTTCTCTGGATAGCCAGTTCCAGTGCTACATCACCTCCTGAGTAAACAATTTTTTCCTATCATCTAACCAAAATCTCTCCTCTTTTGCTTTAAATCTCTTCTTACTTGTCACTCTCCTTACATTCTTCGCTTGTGTAAAAAGGTGTCTCCCTCTATTTTATAAACCACTTTCAGTAGATTGCAGTAGGTCAAAGGCTGCAGTGTGTTCTCCCAGAGTCTTCTTCAGGGTGAATAGCCCAGATATTGTTCATATCCAGGTCTCATCACATCTTTACAGGAAAAGTGTTCCAGCTCTCCAATCATCTTTGTGGTTCCCCTCTGACTTGCTCTATAATGGTAAGATGATCCACATCTTTTTTTTGTGCTGGAGACCCAGAGCTGGATGCAGCACTCCAGTCTCAGGAAGGCAGAGTAGAGGGGGAGAATCCCTCACTCACCTGCTGGCTACGCCTCTTTTGATCCAGCCCAGGATGCACTTGGCTTTCTGGGTGCTGGGAAACACTGCTGGCTTCTGTCCAGCTTTTCTTCTAGGAGAACCTGCAAGTCCTTCTCTGTGGGCTGCTCTCAGTGACTTCCACTCTTACTCATCTCTGGGATTGCCCTGACACAGGTGCAGCACCTGGCACTTGGACTGGTTGAATTTTAAGGGGTTCTCATGTGGGTCAGCTTCTCGAGTTTTTCCAGGTCCCCCTGGATGGCATCCCCCGCTTCTATATCTGCGTGGCTGAGCTTTGCGTTATCTGCAAACTTGCTAAGTCTGCTCTCAATCCCACTGTATCTGTCACTGATAAAGACATTGAAGAGCCACATGTCCCAGGGCAGACACCACTTGTAACCAGTCTGGATCTGGACAACTGGTAACCAGTCTGGAGATGGACAACTCTCTGGCTGTGTCCATCTGGCAAACTCTTCATCCACCAAACAGTCTACCCTTTAAATCCATGTCTTTCCAGTTTTGAGATAGGATGTCACAGAAATCTCAGAAGTCCTGATACTGACATCAGTCTGTATTCCCTTGTTGATCACTGCAGTCACTCCCTCACAGAAGGCCACCAGATTGGTCAAGACACAATTTGTCCTAAATAAAACCATGCTGGCTGTCTTGGATCACCCCGTAATGTTTAGTCTAGACAGGAATAGATAATCTCAGTCTTCGCGCACAAAAGAGATAGCTACCATTTCAGACTGAAGTTCCTCTTCCTTTCTGTCCACAGACACTTACCCCTGTTTGATATATGTGAGCTAACTTCTATCAAGTTAGAAAATGTGGCTAATTTTACAGGAGCAAACCTGAGAGATAGTAATGAATACTGCTGCTGGATTCCTACAGGCTTTGGGGTAATAAGAGAAAAATGTAAGCCATTTAACCAATAACTGCGACAAATATTATGAGTTTAATCTTCTGTGTTTTTAAAGAGAGATGCAATGTGCTCAACAGATCTTTTTTAAGATGCATTAATATTAAACCTTTTGCAATTACCAAAGGCTGTTTTTCAAGTGCTCTTCTGAAGTGAGACAATTCCTTTTCATTTTATTTCACCACCTTTCATTGGCTGGAAGATGACTGCATGCAGATGGATTCATCAGCTTTGCACAGCATGTACACGTTTCATTCCCACCACTACTTTGCTAAATAGCTGAAGTGAAAGTCATGATAAATTAGAAATCTTATGCCTACAAATCCATTTCTTTCTAAAATCTTTCAGTCAGAATACTTGTTAAAAATACTAGTGAGTGACCACATGGTTTTCACTCAGAATAAGGGTTTTAAGCATAAGTATACAACATATATACAATATAGTATGACATACAGTATATGCATATATAACATAACTGGTGTCCCTGTTGAATCTGATTTGCTGAGAAAACTATTTAAAAAATAAAAATAGCATGGCTTTTTCCTTCTAATTATATGAGAAAATATTAAAATGTGTATCCTCAAATTTTGAGGAAAGAGACATCAGAATGTTTGAAATGTGTATGAAATTATGCATATGCAGGCAAAATGATGTCAAAATCACAAGTTTAACTGATAAGGACAATCAGCTGTCTTAGGATGACCAATGTATTAGCTTTTATTTCAGTGCCCTTGAAAATATTTTGCTGCTATATAATTATAGAATTAGGTTTTAGAGTTGTATATCCTTACATGATGTAGATGGGGATGGTGCTGATATTCTAAAATGGATATTTATGTTTAGAATTCTCTTTAAAATGACAAGGTGTAACAATAGACAATCTAACTTGAAGCACATGTTTTATTTTGAAATTACTGAAGATATTTAGCAAAAGCTTTCTGAGGGGACAATGTTAAGTTGTGAAAGCTTATCCCACTAATAAACAAAAATAAATTAAAAAAACCGATAATTTGTTTAGATTTTTTTTAATGAAAATGTCATGCCATAGTGTTTACTAACATTGCTTCAGAGAGGCATCATGGTTTATTATCCAAGTGGCTGAAGGCTGACTCATGAGGTCTGCAGTCGAGCTCCTCATAATCCTGGATGACCTCAGGCAGCCACGACATCTCTCCATGCTTTATGTACTCACACCAGAGTGGAACAACCTTCTCTTGAGTCAGTATTCAAGAAACCCTCCTGGCTCAGCTGCTTCGTGGCACTTTTCCTGGATAATTCTCACACCATGCAAAAATCCCTTTCCCATCACAGCCTCCTTTCCTGAAGGAAGCTTGCCTGGACTCTGACAGCGGTCGGATTGTGTTGTGGCTCCCTCTCTGCATCGATGAGCCTCCAAAAAATGGAGAAAGAACAGGCATGTCTGAGCCAGAACACCTCCTTTTGGAATGAGCATCTGTAGCAGGAGCTCCTAGAGGTATTAGAAAAAATGGCAGAGGTAATTCCAGAGGGGTAAATACAAAATGCAGGCGAAAGTAGTGATGTGCATCAATGGTTGTGCTTGGCTGGTTTCTGGTGTACAATCTTCTTGTAATTTTGAGAGAATAGAATCATAAAATCATAGAATCATTAAGTTTGGAAACACCTCCCTGATTATCAAATCCAACCTTTGACCAATCATCCCCTTGCCAACAGACTAGAAGAAATTCGTCCCAAGTCTAGTTACTACAGTGTGAGATATGTTTTTCAACCTAAATAATTTTTAATTAATTGAATATTAAGATAGTGCTCAAAATGTTTTAGAATAAAACTGGCATGAACTTGAGGATAGTTTGAGTAAGAATTCATCTCACCAAAGGTCAAATATCTTCAGCTATCTGCATTTCAGTATATGATTTCCTTAATATCTTGTTATGTTTCAGGTTTCTTTTGTATTTTGTGATTAATTCTCACTGCAAACCTTAAAGGTGGATAGTTTCATACTAGATTCCTGCCATTTCTGCTGTAAATTCTAATAAGCATTTTCCAATAGTGGTCTCTGAACATGGATGTTGTGATATATCTCATCAGTATGAATGCTCTTTTTGTTCAAAGAAATTTTCTTGATTGAAGGTACTTGAAACCGTAGTTCAATATATAATTTAGGCGTTTTGAGTCTTAAAACAGCAAAGATGACAACTGAAGAGCATCAAACAGTTTTAATCCAGCTCTTTCACAAACAAAACAATTTCAGTTAAAGATAAGGCCTCTCTATTTAAGAGCTAAAAGTATGAATTAAGAGTAAGCGAATTTAGAGAATACACAGCTTGCAGATACAGCAACTAAGGCAGAAGACTGAGTAAGATATAAATCAAACCATAATACGTATGAGGTTTTCTGCATGGTAAAAAAGACAAACAAAGAAACAGCAGACATTAACTAAAGAGATAATTTTTACAACATTCATCCTAACACTTTTGTAAAAACTTTTCCTCTTTAAACAGCCCCCACCACTCCCTGTTTTTTATTAAAGAACACAGTAGTTAAGAAGAAGCAAACAAAAGTAAAAAAAAATACATATATTCCAAATTGGATAAAAATGGTTTTGGAAGACATTAAAATAATTTTCCTAATTGCATTTAGCAGCAGTCTTCCCTGGTTTTGTTTTTTTTTTGTTTTGTTTTGGTTTGGTTTGTTTTTTTTATTGTGTTCTCCTCATGGGTTCAAACCTGCTGGATGAGTTAAAATCCAAGGTAAGAATCCACAGCTTTTTATATTCCTCTTTGTTCATCTAGTATCATAAGAACTTGTAAATCCAAACGAACATTAAGGAGACAGATTGATAATATAATTAATTATACACAAAGCTGCAATTAAGTTAGACTAACTGTGTTCAGATGTAAATTATGTCATAAGGGTGCCCATGGGAGCTGTGCTAACGCATAGAGCAGGAGAATTTGATCTTTGGAATAGAACTATTTTATCTCTGTTTATGTGCACTTAAACGTATTTTACATTGAGCACACTATTGCTACAATCTTAGATGGTTTTCTGGTAGATGAATGTTTCTTGTCCTAGATATTTTCCACCACATTATTTAAAACTATTGACTGGTTGTGGTGGGTTGACCCTGGCTAGATGCTAGAAGTCCACCAAATTCACTCTATCATTCCCCTCATCAGCTGAACTGGGCAGAAAAAAAAAGTATCATAAACCTCATGGGTCAAGATAAGAATAGGGAGAGATCTCTCAGCAATTAATTAATAAGACGATAGGTAGAGATAGATGACCTATAATATAACATTGGATATATTCAAGCTTTAGACAATGAAATTTATTTTGTTTCTAAGTTAAATCAAGACTTAACTGCAGAGAAATAGAAAATATACACACAAAGGCATAACAAGTATTGGAGATAAAACAGTACTATGACTGCAAGTACAATATGAAATATTCAGGATCAGTGGACACCTACTACATAAATTCTCTTTCACATGTATGATTATTTGCCTAAAATATAATAGATGCAAAAAGCAGGATTAAAATTATTTCTCAAAAGAAATATTAGTGCATTTATTTGGAATGATAGAACCATACAGTGGTCTGGGTTGTAAGGGATTTTAAAGATCATCTTGTTCCGATCTCCTGCCATGAACAAGGACACTCTCCACTAGACCAGGTTGCTCAGGGCCCCATCCAACCTGACCTTGAACATTTGTTCAAAATATACATATTCAGAAAAACATCTCTTTAAACCAAATAGGAATGTCTACACTGGAATGGAAAGAAAGTGTTCAGAAAGAGTGGAGACTCACAGTCCTTACAGCAAGTCAAAGCTGTCTTGTGCCAGAGATCAGAATGAGAGAAATTAAAGAATGAAGAGTCCAGTTTAGGTTCTGAAACAACAACAACAACAACAACAACAACAAAATCAAGATACGCTGTTGAAGTCAAAATCCAAACAATTAAATTTATTTTGAATATTCTCTTTCATCTGAAGACTCATATAATTCTGAATAAATGCATATTTTTAAATGAAAAAGTATAGGTTTTTTTTCTTTTGTTTGTGCTATTGAATAAATCTCAAATCAACATGAGAAATGTATTTGGTGGGAAAAACAAAACCCACAGCTTTTCCAAACTCTGAATTTCAAACAAGAACAATTAAAAAAATATTTTTATATGTATAGAAAAACATTTAAATTAAAAATTCTGAAAAAATTTCAAAAGTTTGAAAAATCTTTGAAAATTCATCAATCCTGCCCTGATTAATGTTTTTAGAAATCAGTACTTTCGAAGGACATTTTTTTTCCTCTCCAAAGTTTTCTACTGTTAGGTGTCTAGTGCAAGAAAGTCAGGAATTGTGATTTTACAAAGGGTCAAATAACACTGGAGTTCAGTCCCCTCTGAACCTCTATGCATTGCAGGAGTGCACAGAATAATTTTAGTGTCCTGGTCCTCAGAATTATTAAAAATAGTAAATTTAAAGAAAATATTTTGTTTCATGTATATAGGACAGTGCTCAAATTCTGCCTTTAGGGAGACTTTTATGAAACAGAAACAATTCTTCGTGCTGGTTCTTCCGTGGTATTCCAGGTTTGACAAGTCAGGCAACCCAGTGTATTGTCTTCAAAGTATTTTAAGCAGAATTGGAAGTAAAAACAGTAGCAAAAAAAAAAACAAAAACCAAAAACCAAAAAACAAAAACAACAAAAAAGCCCAAAAAACCAAAAAAACAAGACAAAGAGAACACCCCCCCCCCAACAAAAATTGAACTGTGAGAAGAAAAAAGCATAATAAATATCCTATACTTGTAGATGGAATAATTTTAAAAAAAATAGTGGGGAAGTTGGAGGGGAAAAAGTGCAGAATATTTTCTTACTATGGTCAAAAACAGACTGCAGAGGATTCTAAATTGCTAACTTATATCTCATGCTTAAATACTCCTTAGAAGACCCTGTGATTACCTTCTCCTACAAAAGAAAAATAACAAAAAGTGTTTCAGATTTATTTTAGTCTGAAAAAGATTGCTGTCTTAACACTGCAGAAATTTTGATGAACTCTAAATAATAATCGAGACACAAGGCACAAGAAGCATCACAATAACTGACAAAAGGAAATAAGGTGCCACAAATATCAAATACTGAAGAAATGCATGACGTGACCCAAATATGCCAGCAAAAGCTTCCATGCTAGTTTTTCAAGAAGTGATAATTTTACACATGATGCATTTTACAGATATTCACAAACTACTGAGAAATTGTGCAGCATTACATTGTCAATAACTTCCTCCTTTGGAAAGTAAACCATGGCAGGTGACATCCGTATTTACTTTTGCTAAATTTGCTTTTATCACCAGAAAAGACTTGTCAGTTCATTTTGAAGAAGAGCTAGAAATCTTTCTGAAGAAACATCTATTACTGTTGTGACTTGTGAGAACTGATGATAAAGTATTAGCACTATTTTCTTCCAATGGCATAGAAAGCGGTTTGTCCAGCAGGCTCAACTGTCCATTTTCATAGTTTACATTAGCTTGAAGGAGATGAAAAATGCTTAAAAAATTTCATAAATTTTCTATCCAATTTTAAAGGTTGATTAAGAATTAAAGCCCAAATATTTCTGTAACATGAATTACAACTGTCTGAGCCTCTGTAAGCAGCTCCTGGGATGTCTTCTGGTGCAGGTGATCCAGAAGCTAGAGATGCTTTTCCAGGTTTGGATATTGTGTCCTGGATTGCAGCATGCCAAGATTATATTTCTCAAAGAATACAATTGCTCATGGCAGAAACAGAAGACACCACCCAAGACCAAAGGTGCCCCATCCCTGGGGGTGTCCAAGGCCAGGTTGGATGGAGCTCTGAGCAGCCTGGTCCAGTGGAAGGTGTCCATGCCCACGGCAGGGGGGCTGCAGATGCTCTTAAATGTCTCTTCTGACTCAAAGCATTCTATGATTTGATGATTCTATGAAAAATTAATGTTCATAAACAGAAATCTACTTATAATATAGCATTCATCTGTTCATTGAGAAGAGAGTCCAGTACTGTTGATTTGCTGCTTGTCTGATTGTTAATATTTTCTAATTATTCAACAAGACCATTACCTTGTGTTGATTCTCTCATTTTTTACAGGTGGAAACGTTACTATTCTGTAGACTGTATAGTCTCCAGTGAAAAACACAAAAAACTCAAGCAGATAAAAAAGAACTTATTCTTAAGTAGTTTGTCTGAGAAGGTGCCACCAAATCGTCAGGAGGATTGAATGTGTACTGTCATATCTGGAGCTGCTTAAACTCTGTGACTATATCACTTTAATTAGTCATAAAGAAATAAAGCAAAAATAATAAATTTAAAAAACTTGGGGGGGGAAGCTAATTAGATGTCATTTAAAAATAGAATTTTTGATCAGAAAAAATTATATGACAGAAAAAAGTATTCTATGTGGTAATATAAAGCACTCTGACAACTATCAAAAGAAAGATTAGAAGATTAAATATAATTATTTTTCAAAGCAGACAAAGAAAAAAAAAACTAGTGGTGGTGTCTTCTGAAGGAAGACTTGCTGAGATTTAGGATGATAAACTTATAGTTAAATTAAACTTACAGACAAACTGAGTTTTTAAAAATTATTTATCTTTTAATCAGTTTTACATAATGTTAAGCTATTCTTTAATGCAGATTCAAAACCAGGTCATTTACTTTTGAGGGGAGAAAAGGTACAAGAAAGTGATTTTAACTTGCTGGATAAGATTCATTGGTGCAAACTTCCTGTACTTCATTGAGGTGAAGGCATAAATCTCTACCTCTAAGACAATGAATATTATGGAGTTCTGAGACTTTAAAAATAATCTACACTGAGAATAGATGTCTATGAAATTATTTCTAAAAAATATTAATATTTCCTTATGAAATTGTAGGACTAGTGACACATAAAAACATTAATTGAATTAAAATCAGAAATACTTGAAGATCATGGAATCACTGAATGGTTTGGGTCAGAAGGGACCTTTAAAACCATCTCTTTCCAAACCCTTGCCATGGGCAGGGACACCTCCTACTATCCCAGGCTGCTCAGAGCCCCATCCAACCTTGCCTTGAACACTTCCAGTGATGGGGCAGCCACAGCTTCTCTGGACAGCCTGTCCCAGGGCCTCACCACCCTCACAGGGAAGAATTTCTTCCTAATCTCTAATCTAAACCTACTATTTTTCAGTTTGATACATAAGAACTTCACATAAGAAAAGACATAATCTGCTAACAAAGCATGAATAACCATTTTTAGTCTTTCAATTTTTTAACTATATATATTTTTGTTTACCTGTATTGCAACCCCCTCTTCACCTATTTGCATATATTTCAAGAATTTCAAGCCTTTTCTGGTTGGTGAAGGTTTCACTTAATATCATTGTAAAAAACTGTATTAGGCACATGTTTAGAGAAATGCTTAGAGTGGGATGAAAGGAAAATATAGTCTTGATTTTGTGACTATAAAGTTTACATATATGTTTTCTAAATTCTAGACAGTATTTGAAATGTCTGGACACTATCTATCAGTAACATTTATAAAATTACAACAAAAATAGGAAAAAACCCACCCTGCAATTACCTGATCGGATGGACTGTAATATGTTCTTTAATGCATGAATAAAAGACATTACATACATGTTAACACAAATGTAAGGTTGTGACAAGTCTGTCATTTGTTCACTGCACCAACAAATTCACACATTTAGAAGATCTAAATGCAGAAATTGAACTATCCTCATATGTCTATTATTAAAAATTAAATATAAAAATGTCCTCTTAACCACTTTGAAAAAAAATTGTATTTCTTCTGACATAATGATATGTGAAATTTGTCTCTAGATGAAAAAAAAATATTGAATAAGGATTGTATTTTAAGAGCACAGTAATTGTGTACTTTTCTTGCAATGCACTTATGACTTTCAATAAATTAAGATGCAGAAAGAACTTGGTCATGTATTTTGGAGTAAAAAATTTAAATTATTATTTTAGGAATTCTTATATCACACCATTTTTGATAGAAAGCAACACATTTATTAAAGCAAGGAAACTGAAATGACTATAGGCCTGAAACTTTGTAATCATTGCGAATTCTTCCTCTATAACAGTATGTAACGTGATTAAAAGGAGCTTTAAAACATAATAAATCAAATTAAATTGAAATTAAAGAGAGGGTAAGTAATACTTACATAATTTATAAGATTCAACATTAATTGCATTTTATCTTGAAGACAATCAAAACATTAATTATGGGGGTGTTAATCAATGAATGAAACATTAGGAGGAATTTTTAGCACTTTATGTATCCACATTTTTCGAGTTCTGCCAGAACAAAATGATTACCATGCAGAGGGACATCCAAAGTAGTAGCATATTTATAGCACATCAAAACCTTTGAGGTTAAAATTGTGCATTCTCACAGGTATAATTGCGAGGTGTCTTTATTACACAAAGTGAAAATATACTCACTATCATGTGTCTAAATATATTTCAATCCCACAAATACACACATTTCAAGGCTTATTGCCCACTGTAAAAAAAAAAAAAGTAAAGTGTATATATATACACACAAACAATCACTCTTTTTCCTCAAAGGCAACTCCTTCCTATTCCCATATTCATTTTTTCCAACCCCAGATGTTCTTATTATCCCCATCAGGAAACCAGTTCCTTTCTTTGTCCATGGAATGCAGCCTTAAAAATATAGACCAAAATATAATGCATATATAACATAATTCACAATGTAAATTATAACAAATAATATATATTTTTTTAATATTCAGAGAAAAGTGATTATCTCCTTTCAGCAGGAAAAGTTATTACCTGTGTCTTAAATCCAGGCACAAGGATAATTGTGATTTAGTTCTGGAAGTGTTTAAATATCCAGATATCTTTTTAAATAGAAAAAAAATAGGGAAAAACCACCAAACAAAACAAACAAAAAAAATAAACAAACAAAGAACCAAAATAAATTTAAAAAAAGAAACAAAAAACCCCTAAACCCACCCAACAAAGCCTCTGACAAGGTCTTGTTAGAAAATCTTTCTTGTCAGAAAGGAAAATTGTTTCATCTCATGTCACATGTAGACTGGAGTTGCTGAAATTAGAAGTGACTTTTTGAAGATCTGGATAAAAAAAATTCTAACAGGAAGCCCACAAGTATTTAAAGATTTCAAATGCAATAAATACCCTGCACCTCTGTCCTATGTCAATTAATTTCTACAGAGATCATAAGGATTCACTTGTAGATGAAAGTTCCTGAATCTAAAGTTTTAGGGTTTTTAGACTGTGGTTCTGTTGGGTTTGTCATATTCTCACATTCTCTCACTCCAACTACCTGTGATTTTTGTCTGAATTTATCTGAAGTGAATTACAAACTAACCATAAATCCCAGAGAGCTTTCCTTAACTGTGAATTCTTTGCTTTTATAAAAAGCCATATAAAAATAGTGATAGCTATTAAAAATTATGAGGTAAGAAAATAAGTGTAGAAATAAATTGATTCAGGGACGCAAATGCAGTGCAAATTACTCTCTATTTGTTTGGTTTTAAAGTATGGGAGTTTTACTTCTTTTGTACTCAGATGAGAAAAACGACCTACAAACTAATTCAAAACACTTAATGTTTTGTCAAACATAGGCAATAAAGTACCATTGGAAATCAATTTAGATATCTAGTTAAAAAACAATTTCTGCTGCATGATGGACTTCTAAGTTTATTCCAATATCTTGAAATCTATAAAAAATGTCATATTAACTTGGCTTCATTGTTTCTTAGTCTGTCCCAATATTTTTACATTTCTTTATCTTTAAATTTCTTTCTATAAAAGAGAATATGTAAAGTTTTCTGTTCCTTATAAGGTCTCTTTCTTCTATATATTGTCAGAATCAGGAGGAAATATGTGACAAGAATAGAAAACCTGCTTATTATTCTGGTCTTATAATAAGACTTGTAAGAACTTAGAGAGAAAAACATTTCTGTTATCTCATTTATTTCAGAAATAATAATAATACTAAGAAAAAACACTTTGTCAGAAATGAAGAGGAAATGTGACTGAAAAGCAATCAATTTTTTGATGTAAACAAGGGGTAGAAATGAGATTATCTAATCTTATTTGTTTAAGAGTTAGATGTGTGGCCAAAACTAGTCATTGGATTAATTTACAACTGGTCAAATAATTTTTTTGGTCAAAGGGAGAGGTACTCTTGTTAGTGCAGCAAACTTCTGTAGGTGGAGTGAAATCCCCTCTGCATATCCTCTTCAGATACCCTCCTAAGCACAGGGCTTGGGTGTCTAGATTTAAACTTGCAGTGAAAGTGTGATGAAGGGACATTATCACATGGTCTTCAGTGTAATTTATTTGGGCAGTGGAAATTCATGGTATCGTTCCTATGGGTTTGGTCACCTGGTTACTCCTTGAAATTTTACTTTAGAAAATGTGAACTGTTTCCTGATGTTTGCAAGAACCACACAATTTAGTAATTTGGAAAGAAAATTTTTTTTAAAATTTTTGAGACATTAGCTCACAGCCATTACTTTCTGTAGTATTTTTTAGTAAATATACCTGCTAAGTACAAATTAAATCAAGATTTACAAGAACCCAGGTATTCAAGTGTACTATTGCAAATAGAATTAGATATTTTTCCAGAACTTGTCTGGAGGAAGAGCCATATAGTTCCAAGGTAACAGGACATTACCTGATATGTAAAGAAGACAAGGCTCTGCTGGTCCAGAGTGACTGTCTAACCTGATAAAGAAATCAGTACATGATTCATTGTATTCAGGTGTGGTACTGAAATTAAGGCCTTTGTATGCGGCACAATCAAAAACTGAACCCCTAAAACAGTTCATTAAGCATTTATTTTCTTAAGAGTTTTTCTTGAGTGTAACAGGAGATACTGTGGTCCAGTGATATTCATTTCCAGATTTTAACATAAATTTTTAAAAAGTATTTTGGATTGGGGGGGGGGGGGGTAACATCACATAGTTGAAAATATTCATTTTTCTAAAAAATACGTCAGCATAACTATTAACATTAACTTCTGGGATAGATAACTGAGTATAAAGTTTTATGGCAGAGGCAGAGAGGTAAAATGAATTTCTAATTTCCTTCTATCAAATAGTCTTGAGCCTTTTTGTAGACACCTGAAAACAATGTCTGAGATTATTCCCAGCTGGAATCACAAACACATCTGTAAATACTTCTAGGACAGGTTTCTTGACTGGGTAGCAGGAAACAACCAAGTGCCTTTAAGAAGCTTTGTTTAAAGAATGAAACATTAAGAAAAGTCAAATTACTATGACAAAATATTGAGTACTCCTTCATATCCATTGATTTGTAAAATGATATTTTAATGCTATTTCTGACAGGAGACACACTTCAGGTCTCTATATGAAGATGAGAAGGAAAAATCTGCAGCCAGGCACACAAGTAAAAGCAATTCTGGCATCTCTAGGAGCACAACTTAAACAGGCAATTACAATGGTATAAAAACAGATTAAAATTTGACAACAATGACATCACCAAAAAAAAAGGAAATGTAAACTTAAGCCTAAAAGAACTGAAAAAAAAATCCAAAAAGTCAACAAACAAACAGACAGAACTCCACCAACCCCCTCTCAAAAAACCATCCGTATTTTTCTGCAATTTTTAGCCTGCTTGGAGCTCTGATAGACTTTGTCAAGCTGAGAGATCTAGTTCTTCTGGCTGTATTTCTTTTTTCTTCTCCTAGACTATCAAAGCACTTGAGTTTATATGTAAATATATATATATATATTTAGACAATGATATATACAATAATATATGTGAGCTACATCTGTGCTGAATCAGAGCCAATGTTTACATTTATTCATTGAGTTAAAACCTAACCTTGTTTTTAATAGTACCAAAATGTCAACAGTCTAAGATATTAGGGAAAAAAATAAGTGTGCAGTCTTTGGAGAATTTCTTTTTTTAAAAGGAATGTATAAAGAAAGAAAATTAATAGTCTTTTCTTCTTAACTCCTCATTAAGTATTACAATAAAAATATACAATATACATATTTTCACTTGCAAAATGAGGGCTTTACTGGATTTTTTGAAACTGCACAATTTAGTAATAAAACAATCCCAATGTGTCTTTCATACATTCAATATTATTGATTTCTACAAAATATTCTCTCTCAGATAGTTTGAGTTATAGTTGAATACCAACAGCGGAATTCTCCAGGGTCATGGAGATAAATTGTGCAATGGAAATAGAAGAACAAGTAATTGTGTCTCTTCCTTGGTAACGCAAGTAAAACCAACATCTTGAGGCAGCCAAGTCAGCATTTATTTCATATGGGTTCAACTTCTGAATAAATTGAATTTACCTTCTGTTTTGTTTGGGAGTTTGGGGTTTTTTTTTTTCCGTTTTTTATTCTTATTAATTATGATAAATAACACAACATAGTTGAAACGTTGAGATAATCTGACCTTGCTATCATTTATAGATAGCTTTTTTCCCAAGGAAATTATTTTTTTTTTACTTTAGATTTAGCAATTTCAAATAGCAAAATATCTTACATCAGAGGCACAATTGTTACAATGTTTTTTCTGCTCAGAAACAGACTTTTTTTTTTTAACTGCTAGAGTCCGTGCTGCTCAATCCAAATATATTTAAATCATGAAAATAACAGGGGCCTGTTTTTGCAATGGTTGAACTCGCCGAGGTTCAGGAGATAGTTTCATGATTCAGGGGTATAAAAAGTATAGATAAACCACGTCAACAGAAGCCTTAGAGTGAAAAAACCCAACACAGTTGCTGGTTATGAAAGGAGTCTCATCCAGTGGGTCAGGTAAAAACAACTTTAGAGATTAGAAAGAGAGGACAAAGACATACAAAACACAGATATAGAAACTAATAATAATAAAAAAGTCTAAACCACAAATTTCAGAAAATTATAGGTCTAAGCAAATTCTAATTACATAAGTAGTCATGCAAAAATAGGGCCGTGTCAACCTCAGACCATTAGCATCCTGCTTTAAGCAGAATACTGAGATGCTCAATGGCTCACTAAGCTATTTCCAAGTATTTTCCTTTTCCAGGCTATTGAGGAAAACTAGAAATGCCAGTCTTAGGATCTGGAGGAACATAGGAATAATGACCATAACACCTAAAAGATACTACAAAGTTAATGAATAACAACATTAAGAGCGTTATGGTGATTTCAAGGGTGTAATGAAGCTTTTGAGTAATAGAGATGATGAGATGATTTGGGCTTTGAGCATTCAGTGTTGTACCTAGACAAGCAGTAATAGCTGTTTTAGAATTTGATTAACCTGTTAAAACATTAATCACACTAAAAATCAATTCCAGACAACACATAGAATTTGTTATCTTTTTGCCTTTAAGAATTTTAGTGCAATATCTGTCTTATTAATCTTTTCTGCTTGTTATTATTTTAATTTTTTCCTAAAGACTTTATTGTACAATTGGAAAGATTATACTATTTATCTTGTACTAACAGCTGTAATTCAGTTTTAGTGAGACATGAAGCTTTATCTGTTTAATGTAACATATGCATTGTTGATTAGGACCTTGCCCCTCATCTATTTCTCCTTACAAACATATTTTTAACAAAATATACCTGCATGGATGATGTCACACTAGGTATATCCACAATGAGCATTTTGAGTGGGTTTTGCTTGATCCATCTAGCATCCAATTCCAAGCATGCAGTTCCAAAACTCTCTTGTACTACAGAAGAGTGGGAACGTTATTCATTTTAATACATCAAGCCAACCTGAATGCAAGAAACTCCTCATTCTTCTTCTAATGAAAATGGAACATAGAATCAAAAATCTGGATTGGAAGAGACCTTGTAAATGCAATTCAAACCCTCTGCTGTGGTCAGGGACACCTTCCCCTAGACCAGGTTGCTCAGAGCTCCATCCAACCTGGCCTTGGACACTTCCAGGGATGGGGCAGCCACAGCTTCTCTGGATAACCTGTGCCAGGGCCTCACCACCCTCAAAGGGAAGAATTTTTTCCTAATCTCTAATATAAGCCTATCCTGATTCTTTCCTGTCACTCCAGGCCTTTGTAAATAGTCTCTCTCCATCCTTCCTGTGGGCTCCCTTCAGATACTGAAAGGCCACAATTAGCTCACCCCAAAGCCTTCTCTTCTCCAGGCTGAACAATCCCAATTCTCTCAGCCTTTCCTCACAGCAGAGCTGCTCCATCTCTGATCACCTCGGTGACTCCTCTGGCCTGGCTCCAGCAGGTGCCTGTCCTTGCTGTGCTGGGAGCCCAGAGCTGGATGCAGCCCTGCAGGTGCAGGAGGATTCCTTCAGTGTGCCCACCTGCATGTTCACACACATTAACATGTCTAAAAAAGAGATCCTACTATGCTTGTAATTACCTCTAGATCTGTCACACTGCTTCAGCAAGCTTAATATTGACTTATTTGCTTGACTTTATTGACTTTTTCCTGCAGCAGTCTTTTTTTTCTAATAAGATATAGTTCCTTTCAGATTGTTTTACATTACATTTCAAAAATGGCCTGATAAATCAGCATTGTCAGAGATGAAGCTGAACATAAGTTGCATATGTCACCATTATGCATATACATGTACATATATATACATACATATATATATAAGATTTGTCATATAATTCTCACTACGTTTTTCTGGAAAGAAAGCATAGCTTATGAAAGCTTTAAGCATAGCATAGCTTAAAACTGATCTGTCATGTGAAGGATGAACAGAGGTACATGATCTGACATCTACAACATTACAATGGAAAAGTCAATGACTTCCTTTTAAACTCATTTTGACTACTATTAATCTTACAAAGAAATGATGTTCTTTCAAATGTAGGTTTTATTTCTGTACCTCTAACTTCCCTGCAAGCCTTACTCATGGTAATGACTTTGCTCATAGACCTGGGCTGCAAATCCTTGTAAGGAAAATGAAGGCTCAGTTTTCAAGGTCTGTTTCATCCCAATTGTTGTCTTTTTCTTTTCTTTAGCCTTTCTAAAAATACTTCTCAAGCTTTCTGTCATCACCAATATTCTTACAAGTACTGTAATTGATCTCCTATTCATTTTTCTCTTTGTGCATTTCAGGCACACTCCATTAGCTGGTTCTTCTGAAGCTTGATAAACCTTTCCCTGTGCCAAACTGTTAGCTCTTTTAAGACTTATTTTCATACAAAAATAATACCAATATAATTATATGGATATAGTTAACACACTACAGTTCCTTCAAATTGGCACAGCTGTTCTGTTATGCATTTAAGCCAGCAGAGATGTTTCTTTAGGCACTGCTCTGTGACAAACTCTACACATAATTTCATATTACTGGTTTTACTGGAAAATGAACAGTTTCTGTAGAAAATTGTACCCTTAACCAATTTAATTATGCCAAAATGAAATCTAATAATAGACAACTATTTTCTTTGGCTTCAATCCTGCAATAAACAAAAGATCAAGCTCTATATTTGATTACACAAAGGACTATATCCATAAAAATGAAATTATTAGCATCATGGGAAAAAGTATTCTCATCAAAGGGAGTGAGTGGGCCCAGCCTTCTGCTATTATGAAATGCAGCTTTTCCATAGCAGTGTATAGAGAAGTTTAATTTTATACCTCTGTAGGGATAAATTACAGTGTTTAGCATCTTATTACAGCAAAGATGAACATGATTAATACTTCTGCACAGAGAAGAGACCATGCTAAGATCACACTTCACATTGAGTAATGAGTTCCCCTTTGACTGTGAGGAAAAATTTCCTCAAATGTTATATGGGAGTCTTGGAAGCTTAAGCCATGATTCCACTGAGGGCAATCAGGGAAGCCTTTCTGCCTCACATCAGCATGTTGTGAGAAACATGCCCAGTGTTTCTTTTTAGTAACAAAGGAAAAACTTGCACTTTTTAAAATATATTTATCTTCACAATGAAGATGTCCTTCCTGTATAATGTTTCAACATGTTTTCTTCTAAAAAATGCCTTATTCCAAAAATATTAAGATTTCAGTGCATATTTTGATTGTATTCACCTTTAAGATTTATTAGGAGATTTTTTTACACTGCTAATTAATTGTTTCATTTGTTTCAGAAAATAATAAGGAGTTTATAATAGAATCTCTAAAGCAACTAGAGTGCTTGGAAGAATTACTCTTTGGATATATTTGCATAAAATAACTACTAAAATTATTCTGTGCTCTGTTGTAGATTCTAGCATTATGTTTTTTGTGAGGCATTAAAAAATAAATTAATATAAAAAATACGAGGAATTAAGTTTTAAAGAATATCAGTTGACATTCTGAAGTATATTAAAGCATTACATTATATGCCCCTGCTATGCTTTATTGAGAAAACAGATAAATATTACAAAAATATTCACATAACAAAACTGTTAGCAAGATCTTAATAATAAAGAAATATTTGTCTTCCTAAATGGATTGAATTGCAAGTCATGAACATAACTCATGAGTGGTAAAGAACAATGAAATGTTTTTATTTTTCTAATACTTTTCAAATATTTCATTTTGTAACTTCTACTTATTTCAAGTACTTTTGAGACTACAGTAAAATAAGGAAAACTTCAACATATTAGGATTTTAATTAATTTAAAAGTTAGCCCAAACAATTAATATAATAATAGGCCAGTTATACTGTGCGTTCACAAATCCCAGACACAGAACAGAAGACCTTGGGAGCTGTGTCTTTTAGTGAAAAACTGTCTTCACTGAAATTTTAAATCCTTTATAGAAGCATTACTTATCCAGGAAATCAGCAGGGTTTCTTAATAGGAGCTGGATTACAAGCTAAGCGTTTGTAAAAGTGTTCCCTGAGCAATCTGAAGAGTTTTAATCTTCTTAGTTTGGGCAAGAAAATCAACTGCCCATCAAATTTTATGCTGTTTTTATTTTAGTTTATTTTACTTCCCCAAAGCATGGAACTAAAAAGGAGAAAATAAAATTCAGCTTCTTTCTTGTATACAAGATTATTTTTTCTATATTTTTTGTGTAAAATAAAGAGCAGCAAACAGTCATGGAAGCTGTCATGGACTTCTTTTATCCTGTCATCAGCAAGTGGTGCAATGATTTCAAGAAGGGTGGCAAGAGATGTACTTAATGCAGCTGTGAATCAGGGCAGTGCACAGATTGCACTGCACACAGGCTCTTATAGCTGTGGACCTCCAACATGGAAAGCATATATTTGGAATGAAAAAATCACCTGCAGAATTTTATATCTTATGGGATCCAGTTCTGTTCCTGAGCACAGTAGCAACAATTTTGAACTGAGAATCATGTAAATGTGTTTTGCCATTCTCCCTTGCAGGGAGATAGATAGCAAGTATAGCACAGCATTTGAGAATTTCAAAAGAGAAATGTGGCAAGGGTTGCTATTATTTTTCACCTGTTGATAAAAAAATTCTTATTTTCTTCATATTCTACCATTATTTTGGGTTGTTTATTTCTTAGACATGTAAAACTCTTCAAGGCCAATTGAAATGCAAACTAGTCAGCAAGGGCTCATAATTCATATCACATAGCAGTGTTTTCAAACTTTGCATAGTTTGCAGTAAAATCCAAGAGCTGAGGGTTCATCCATCACCTGTTTAATTGCCTGTAACAAACATTCAGGCAGAAAGAGGAAGAAAGTGAAGGGAGGGAGTATATCATCACCACAAACTGCAATCAGGCTATTCTGTTATCTTTACCTAATGCAGTGCCATCCATTCCTGTCCTCAGAATCAGGCTGAGAAGAGAAAAATCCATGATTGGTGTAAAAGTTTTTTTTCCCATATATAGACCCCTAAAGTTTGTATTTTTGATACTTTTATGAGACCCCATCTGCAGTGCTGCATTCAGCAAAGGAAGGACATAAAGCTATTGGAGCCTGGCCAGAAGAAGCTACCAAGGTGATCAGAGGGATGGAGCAGCTCTCCTCTGGGAAAAGGCTGAGAATTGGGCTTGTTGAGCTGGATAAGAGAAAGCTTCAGGATGACCTAATTGTGGCCTTCCAGTGCCTGAAAGGAGACCACAAGAAGGATAAAAATAGACTATTTACAAGGGCCTGGAGTGACAGGACGGGGAGAATGTCTTCAAACTGACAGAGAGTAGGTTTATATTAGATAGCAGTAAGAAATTCTTCCATGAGAGGGTGATGAGGCCCTGGCACAGGTTTCCCAGAGAAGTTGTGGCTGCCCCATCCCTGGAAGTGTCCAAGACCAGGTTGCATGGAGCTCTGAGCAACCTGGTCTAGGGGAAGGTGTCCCTGCCCATGACAGGGTTGGAATGAGATGATTTTTAATGCCCCTTCTGATCCAAACCATTCTGTGATTCTATGAAACACTGAATTTAAAACTGCTGTGTTTTGCTTGCAGTATTTATTTTCCTTTAAGAATATCCATAAGAAGAATGTTAAAATAATATTTGCAAGCACTTTGCAGATTTCTAATGATTACTTCAGGAATTGATGTGGAATATTAAAGAGGATGGACATGAACAAAAGATCATAGTAAGTACTGGCTAGCCTTAAAGATTGTCTGTTTGCTAGGAAGAATAGTTTGCAATATTTCTGTTTTCCCAAGGGGACTAACAGAAAGAAATTTCTGCATGGAATCTCAAGCACTCAAGGGTACCTAAGGAACTCTAGGGAATTTTCAATTAATTTTCATCATAACTGTATCTCTGGAGAACTGTGTGCAAACATAAAGCACTGGAAACCACCCACACTACTTTGCATTGTTCTGTTCTTTTGTGATAAGAAAATGATGTGTTTGGCAGTATAGGAAACTTGGAGGTCAGTAAAAGCAGACAACAACAACAAGAAAAAACAAACACCCCATTTAATTAAAAGAGTAGACATCTCTGAAAATATTGCTTCTAAAATAATTACTACTTTCAAGAAACTTCTGTCCAACTTTCATTATATAAGTGTATTCCTTAAATGAAAGAGAAAATACTGGAATTGAGAACTGATAGTTACCAGTCTTTTTGAACCACTAGAATTTTCACCTTTGAAATTTAGCACTCCAGGTTTTCTGAAAGAATAGTCCTTGAGATAACAATCATAATTATTGCTGCAGTAATTAAGTTGACACTGAAGGTTTTCTGTAATGTTTTTATCCTCAAATAATGTCATGGAAATTCAGATACTAATTGTCATTATTTAAATATGAATTAAGCATGAAGGCTTTCAAATACTGTTGGAAATTCTAAATTCAATGAAACTTGTATCTTTTATGTGTGTTATAAACCATAAGTCTATAAAACTAGAAGTGATATAAAACAAGAAGTCTATTTTAAAAGATTGAATATCCATCAATAGAACTATTGATTTTTAGATATTCTAGCAGGCCATTTCCACTGTTGGAGAAAATGAAATCCTTTGGACCAATTCCCTTTTTTATACTTTATTTTCCTTACCTAGACTTTATTTCATACATGAATAGTCTTTATTTAAAACAATAACAAAAAAAAAAATCTGTCCACTAATCCACCTATCCTTAGGCTGCAATCTATAAAACATCCAAAAAAACTGTTTCTAAAAATGTACATTTATAACAAATAGGATTTTAAGTATCTGCTTATGATCAGATATTTATTGTGTTTTTTGAAGTTTATTACTGAGAATGTAAAAATAGTTTCGATCTTCTATATTTTATGACATAAAACTCTAAGATAAAAGTTTTCCCTGACTGCTTTTATGTGAACCAACCAAGATCTTTGCTTTCAAAAATGAGCTCTTTCAGTTTCGAAAACAAGTATTCAGAAAAATATAAGAGGGCAACTCTGATACAACCAGGACTGACACAAAGATAAGATTTAATTCTAAATATTGCAATTGTTTGGTAGGGATGTAACTGCAATATAACTGTAATAAAAAGACTGAAAATATTCTAGAATGAAAGAACCAAGTGAAAATTTGTTCTTTCTTTCCCTAATTCCTCTTGAAAAGTATAAATGTGAAATTTTATTTTTTCATTCTTTGAAGAAAACGGATTGCCTAGATACCTACTTTTGGCACTTTCCTGTTTGGTCTTACATGGAAAAAAATAAATAGAATAAATTAAAATAAATTCTAAATTCAGAATCTATGTCTCCCTCCATACACCCAAAAATTAGTCCTTTTCTGGAATTATTTCTCTTTTACAATTCTAACAGGGAAGTGTTCTTGTCTTGAGAAAGAAGATAATTGGCCATGAGAAGGGGTTTTATACCTGCTGCAGCTTAGGTTTTCATGGGGCTGGCAGGGAATCTCTGTTCCAATACCTGGAACACCTCCTCTCCCTCTTCATTCCACATTTGTACTATCACATGACACCACTCTCTTCCAGTTCCCTAATGCTTAATTACACAGGCACGCAGACATTAAAGGTATGGTGTTCCAATAATACTTGTTTAGAATGAGGTAAACCTCCAAACCTTCAAGAACTGGTCCTCTGTTAATATCAGGCAGCATTTATGTTTTGGGAAGTCAGTAATAACATACCTTTTCACTGGTAGAGAGTCTTTTTAGCATCACAAAATCTATGCATGTGTATGTTTGCATTTTAATAAACTTCTGTATGTTGTATATGCATTATAGATATGTGCAAACACCAGGTCAAGAAAAATACATGGCAGCACATGCTGCGTCTAAAAAATAATAATCATCCTTTCCCAGAGTCTTCAGACAGAAAATATAATCTTACAGCCATTCAAAGTGGGGAAAAAAAAATTGACTTCATTTTAAGACTTTTTCTTCCTTTTCATTTTCCCTTTAGATTTGTACATAAGTGCTCAAGCTTGCAGCATCAGCTTTATGAAGCATTAATACACAATCTTCCTGCACAACTTAGCACAGGTTTGTATTTACTTGCTCTTTTTGGTCCCTGAAAAGTTATATATGCCATAAATCAGAGAGAGGAATCTTGTCTGTGAAAGATTATTCTGTATTTGTTCATTATGCAGTTCTGAATCCTATCAGTAACTGAGAGTTTTCAATTAATTACTCAATTGGGAAACATTTATATTTGCGTTCAATAAAATATGGTCAGATTTTCTTAAGCATGAGAAGATCAGAATGAAGAATTCTGGACTGGGCTGGCTGAGCAAGCAAACCAGCATTCAGAATTTCTATACTAGAGTGAAGTTTGGTTGGCAGTGATTCATGGGGTCTTGTTAAGATTCAGACTATCTCAGAAAATTCATATCTAAATGCTTACATGCCTTGCCTGAGTATATGAATAGGACTCTAAAAAATAGAGGTACCTATAACAGTTAGTGATGCCTGCAACTGCATTTGCAATCAAAACAGTTTTCTAACAATATTTACCCTGCTTTCATTTTTTCTGCATCTCCTCATCGTGGAATTGCAAGGAACTCCTGTGACTGCTGCCTGCTACTCTGAACATCTAAGCTGCAGCATTTGCCTATCATTATCTCTACTTGATTTTCCAATTAGTCTTTTCTCTTGACAGCTTAATGCTTTGTTTTACCTACATTTTCAAAAAAATGTGGTATGTCTCTGGTATTTCAGAGTACAGAACTCTGGGATTTGGTCAAGGAAGTATTTTCTGCCGCCTTAGGTAATAGTGATTTTCACGACCATAATATGTAGAATCAGAATATATGGAAACAGAAAACTTAAATTTATCTGCCCTACTTCTTCAAAGGGTAGGGGTTGGCAAAATTTACATTTACATAGAAACATTTCACCTCTGCTTTATTAGTTACCCAGCTTCCCCAAGATGGATATTTTCTTCATGTAGCTAAATTATTACCTTAATTTCTCTGCAGTCGTAGAGTCTCTCGTTGTATATTCCCTACAATCCACATTGTAAGCCACCTGAGGTGAAGCTGGTTTTTATTTTTTCTTTGTCTGTTTGAACAATGCTTGGTATTACACACCTCTAAACCTGGCTTGCAGTTCTTTTGTGTCATCACAGGAAAAATTAAATTCCTTCCTATACCTTTTGAACAGGAAATAAAATTTCCCAGCAGTTGGAAATTTTCTGATGGTGACTTTGAAACTAGGACATACACTAGTAATTTATTAATTTCACTGCCCTGTCGAAACACCAAAGTGTCGAAACACCAAACCTCCAGAGGCTAAACGGATGCCAGTATTTTGCCAGTGTTCATCACAGCCATTTGGAAATGTTGTCTTAAAAAAAAACCACAAAAAAAAACAACAACAACAAAAAAAACCCCAAAAAACCAAACAAAAAAAAACAAATATAAAGGGTTTGATTTTTACACCCCCATTAAATTTCACAAATTACACACCATCTTTGTAACGTGTAACTGAGAGCAGGGTGATATTTCCCTGGAAGTGCTTGGCCCAGCCCCATGCCCAGATGTACATTATCAGCCTCGGGTGTTAACACTGATTTCTAAAGCCATCAACACTGATTTCTAAAGACATCAACACTGATGTTGGATGACATGGGTACAGCCTATCCCAGGATAGTCAGAGCTAAGTTCTTTTGTAGATCAACTCTACTCCATCTGCCTTTTCAACAGGTCAATTGATAGAAGAAAAGAAGTTGTAAAGCCCAAAGTAGCAAGCATTTAGATAGCACCATTCTTATAGTCTGGAAAGATTCAGATTTACCTACCCATCAGTTTCAGGATAAATTTGAATTTGAATTTAGCCTGGGAGAAAATATATATATAGAGGATATATATATAAGAGGATTTTCTGTGAAAAGTTAATAAGGTCATCTGCCAATTCATTTTTACCAGCTACATTCTCAAATTAGGCAAGCTTTTGTTATGCATTTTATCATAATCTCTATTGGCCTAGGTGAGTTTTCATAATGATGACTGGTAATATGAAGGCGCCTATGTCTGTGAGACCTTTTCTAAATGCTAAATATGTTTAATGTTACAAGTAGTGTTATTCCAGAAAAAACCCAACCTTTTTCTTATTAAGGAACTAAATTTGTATATAACGTACTACATCTGGAAGGAGAAAAAAATAGTTTTTTACTACAGTTACAATGGCTTTAAAAGCTGGTGTCATGCAATAAAAATTTAGAGCTAAGTGCATCAACACCCATCTAAACTGTATGCTGATGAATTTTATGGATTCATAGAATCCTAGAATAGTTTGGGTGGGAAGGGTCCCTTAAAGGTCATGTTGTCCAACCGTGGTGCAAAGAGCAGGATTGCTCAGAGCCCTGTCCAATCTCACCTCGAAAGATTCCAGAGACAGGGCATCTCAGAGCAATCTGCAACTGTATTTTACCATACTTATTGCAAGCAAAGTTCAGTATTGTATCTCATCTGCATCTACCCTATCTTGGTCTAAAAACATCACCCCCTATCCTTTTGCAACATGCCCTTCCAAAAGGTTTGTTACCATCTTTATTACAGGCCTCCTTTCAGCACTGGAGGGCTACTAGAAAGTCACCCTGAAGTTTTCGCTTCTCTGGCTCAACAATCCCAACTCTCTCAACCTTTCCTTGTAGGAGAGGTGCTGCAGACCTCAGATCATTTTTGCAGCCTCCTCTGGACTGGTTCCATGTCTTTCAAGTGCTAAGGATTCCAGAGCTGACCAGTGGACTCCAGGTGAGGTCTAACCAGATCAGAAGTAGTTGATCATTATTTCAAAACTTAAAACTTTAGGTGGGAAGATTTTCTTCAATTTATACCCTTATTATGCAAGACCAAAGGAAAGTGACTAGTGAGATGTGTTGGTGCTATAATCCAATTCATTATACTTATATACTCATATGCTTCCTCATTATTTTCCCCTTTCCACCCTTTTATCTTCCCTCAACTGTAATTGGTATGGTCTATAGCTTGGAAAACCACCTAGTTACCTGATGTTTTAAACTCAGCCCTACATGTTAACTTAGGCTAGGTTTTCTTCTGTAAGAATATCTCATAGAAATCTGTTCATATTGTCCAGCAGACTTTGTAGTTCTACACTTTTCTTCTGAAGCTGCATTGAAACTCAATTGTTTGGTTATGGATTCCTAAGTTATCAAATTATAATTTTTGTCCATATATACTTCTGATTTTTTAAACCCTTTGTCTAATAAGACATCTCCCTCCAAGCTATTGCATCCTGTGGTTAGTTAACTTCATGAAGTGTAGTAAACTCAATAAACCTCTGGTTTGGAGCTCTATATCTTACCACTTACTTATTTCTTAATTCTTTTCATGCTTCATGAAGTGGGCTAGAAAGAAGAGGGAAAAAAAAAGGAAAAAAAAAGGAAAAAAAACAAAAAAGAACAATTAAGCTATCTAAGTGAAACTTCTTGAGAAACACCTGTATTCTTGAAATGAAATCCTGTCTGGACCACTGACATTCTCATGCAGGCATGAGAGGGGCAATGTGAGGACAGTGTTAGTGTTCTCTTTCAAAGAAACCTCTGGGAAATTGAATTTCTCCTTACCAAAAATTGATATACACTTGTTCATCTCTACTCATGAAAGAAAATACTGTTTTGCTGTTAGATAATTTTTTTAGTCCATACAGAAAAGTTTTTCTCAGGGGAACTTCAGCAGGGAAAAAAAAAAATCACTGAGGATTTATTTATTTATTAAAGCAGACTAAAACATTTCAGTTTAAAACCTACTCTGCCTGGATAGCAAATAAAAATTATTCTTTTAATGGTCATTATTAAACACTGGGAACTCTCTTCTACCTCCCTTTTCTCTCTTAAAAAATCCACTGCAAAATTCTGGCTATGCAGTCTGGGACGACGTTGAATTAAACATAAATTGAAAAAAGATTAATTTTATTAAAGACTATCTGGTCTTCATGTCTAAGATGACAAGGTAAAATACTGTGTTTTGTTTAAAATCTTTATTTTGTCTAAAGACTGGCACATACCCATGTTTCTCAAACTTTATTAATAGAATGTAATCAGTGGGAACAAAATAAAAAGCAAAATTAAAGACCTCACAAAGCTGAACAAATGGAAACAAACTGACTGAGTCGGATGTCTGGTTTAGGCTCAACACTGAAAGCAGTCATGACAATAATTTCCATACACTGATTTTTCACCTTTAAACTAATTGTTGCAGGCAAATCTAATACTTTAAAGAAGATATATTCTGGTTAGTGAACACCCATCTTCTTCTGACATGGAACACATTTCTATAGATTGTCCTGTTGAAGCCAAGTAATTGGATAATCATTTTTACCACACACAGACTAGAAATCTCCTCATATTAAGAAAAAATTTCCAAAACATCTCTTTTCGGTTTTTCAAACATATATGGAAATTAAACTGCAAAAATATGTAGGTGAGTGAAGAACTATCAGTGAGCAATATTCCTAAATATGGTCTAAAATATTTAACTGTCAGAGGTAATAATTTATAAGCCAGGACTGTAGACATTTTCCTGATAGATCTGAGGGGCATGTTAATGGAGCACAATGAAGACAGATAGCTCCATTCTAATGCCATCGAGCAGACAGCCGCCTCATGAAATGCATCTCTGCCAGTGCCCATCAATCTCACCCTGCTGGCCGCCTGGATTAGACACAGAAAAAGTACTCCTGTGAATCTTTAAAAGGCTATTTCTGGCTTTTGGGAAGTTGTTTAACGTTGTTGTCCTTTTATGGGTTTAGCTGGACTTTAATGCAGACGGGAGCCCGAAGACCTACCCTTATAAAATCTTGTGAAAACAGACAGAAACATAAATTGCATCTTTAATGGTTTACCCACTTGAGCTTTTCCTGCTTTACAATGTGTACTATTGTATTAGTTTTGAATCAGATGTGTAAATTTATTAATACAGGAGGGCAATTTGATAATTTGATAAGGCTTAGATATAAATATGCAAAGCTGAACTTTATATGGCCAAGTTCCTCCCATTGCTAGAAAACAGTCTATCATTTGGAATGTTTAAAACTCAGTGGCTTTATTAAAAAAAAAAATACTATGTCAGTTAATTTTGAATTGCTTTCATTTTCACTGATTTCTACTTTATTTATAGCAGTGAGACTTCATCAAGCTGCTTGCACAACGCCAAGTCCAGTTCTCTTACTTGGTGTGGCAGTGTGGTACAAGCGCCATTAAATATGGTGGCTTCTAAGTCATAAAAATAAGTTGTTTATGACATTAATAGAAAAGAAGAGTCTCACAGCCTAAGAGCTTTAAATAACATTGAAGGATTTTAACACAATTTGGGCAAAATGCTGTTTTGGCCTTAATTTAAATATCTTTAAATATGTGGATCTATTTCTTCTAGTGTTTTCCATCTACTTTGGGCATGCTTGTACAAGTGAAGATTTCCCTGGACACATCTGTCTAATTGGCAAGGAGATGTACTACCAAATGTATGTCAGGGCTAACCTAAAGTTTCACCAACTTGTAAAAATCTGCTCTCTAATAGAAATGGTGCTTTGAGCATTACAGGTCAATTATTTTTCCTAATTCAAAAAGGAATTCACAAAGGACTCCGCAAGGCCACAAGGATATAAGTGACTTCTTCCTGGTTCGTCTTTCAAATAACCAGTATCTACACAACCAATTTACACTCTCAAATTCCTGAAAATAATAAGTTTTCCAATATAAAGTTCTCTAATTTTCTTCATTCTGAAGATTAGCATTAGAGCTTGGACTTTCCAAGCCAAAATGCTGGAAAAAATTATCAGGAGCAAAATGCTGGTAATGTACCTCTTGGAATTTAAGTGAAAATAAAAGTCTCTTGA
The DNA here is from genome assembly GCA_025920805.1 of Petroica traversi. Taxonomy (NCBI): domain Eukaryota; kingdom Metazoa; phylum Chordata; class Aves; order Passeriformes; family Petroicidae; genus Petroica; species Petroica traversi. Next base: position 12,129,681 of record JAHLSL010000040.1, on the reverse strand, counting down.
GCTGGACTGTGTTGTATAGAACTATGGTCATCTGCAAGTCAGCAAAATAACTATTGATTTTTAAAAATTTACACATTGAGTTTAAGTGCACAAAAATAACTCCCTTTCTTCAAAAAAGAACTGAGAATAACTTTATTCTTCAGAAAAAGGATACAAAGCCACCTCTGTTGCAGATAAATTTGATGCTCAGTTGTCACAGACTGCAAGAAAGCTGCATGAAGTATTTTGTTTCTTTTGATATAAAAGGCCATCAGGAAGACATATCAACAATCAGTTATGGAGATAGGAAGATAGAAAATCTTGCCTGTCATCTGGACATAGTTAACGTAAGACAGGCAAGGGGTTGTGATGATTGATTCTGTGCCAAGTTCAGGGTTTGATTTTCAAAAGTACTATTAATAATGTCCAATTTAATGGTCATTTTGAAACAGTCTTTGACCCCCAAGTTCACGCAGCCTTAGCCATTTCTTCCTGTTTCTCTGAGGAGCTTGATTTGCTTTATCTATGGAGTTTTTTTTTCTGCTCTGATACTCTGATTACAGAGTTTTAGATGTATGTATTTGTAACGTCATGAGATAATATCATTGGTGTATTTTCCAATTTGTTGTATGAGATGCAGTGTTTGATGACTTCCTCATCCACCTCTGTTTCGCTGCAGCTTAAGATGGTGTCTGACATTTCAATCTGAAATCCCAGCTTATTCTTAGAGAAATGTAGTGAGATCACACATGTGGTGGTGTGATTGCCATAAGAAGAATTTATACAGAAATAATGAATGGTCAAGGGGAAAAAAAAAAAAAATTAATGTTGTCAGTCAGAACAAGAACTCCTTGGTGAAAAATTGTGGGAAATCAGCAACATAGGAATCTGAAAACATCACCAATGTGATGATTACATCAGGACCACCAATAGAAGCAAGTCTTGCAGAGACCGAAATCTGGACAGCTTTGTTGTTACCAGTCTGTAATACTATCTGTATGTCTTTTTTTCACAGAATTCTAAAAATAGACTGAATTCTAAAAATAGCAACAATTTAAAAAGAACTGAATTTACTCAGTCTACCCTGACAGAGTCTATTTTCTCCCTGTGACTGTCAAAAGTACTGCTGGGTAAGGTGATAGACCCTTTGGCACAGAAATATAAAAAATGGGTTTGTAGGTTTTTAATTTTCCTTCCAAATGCAATGAGGTCCCTATTAGCATATCTTTAATTACATGTTTAATATTAAGCAGGTGAGCAGAATCAGTAATGAAATGAAACTGGAATATTTTATCTAGGGAAGGATAACTCACATTCAGATATGGAAACAGAGGGGAAATTAATTAAGACAGGCGGTCTGCATTATTTATACTATAGAAGATGAATATCAAGAGATTTGATTGCTGTTCCTAAAGACAGTCCTTCAGATAGTGAAGCAATTTTACTTTGTGTGGGCCTCTCAGGTTTCATCACGGTTTCCAAATATTCATCTCAGCATGTGCATCACCATGCTAAGATGTTTAAAGGTTAGTACATCTGCTTTGACAGGAATGTATAAGTCCCTCAAGTATACATATATATGTATATATATACTGACCTAGCTTTAGATCTGAAATTGATATTTTGACTCATTTTTTGGGAAATTGCTTATCAAGATATTTTCATGCTAGAGTCGAGAATGCATTGTTACTTGTTCCATGGAGATCTGATGCAAAATCTTAGAAGTTACTGAAGAAAAGGGTTGTGGTCTTCTGGTCATCTTTAATTTTCTTTATATTTGTGTGCAAATATTTCCACTTATTGAGATTTAATATGTTTATTTGCCAAAAGAATAATTATTTCCTTTATATAAATATCACAAAGATCTAATTTAAAGAACAGAAAAGCCCCTTGAAGTACTGAAAGCCTGCAATGAGGTCTTCCCAAAGCCTTCCAGTCTGAACAATCCCAATTCTCTTAGCCTTTCCTCACAGCAGAGCTACTCCATCCCTCTGATCACCCTGGTACCTCCTCTGGACCTGCTCCAACAAATCTATGTCCTTCCTCTGCTGAGATCCCAGAGGTGGATGCAGCACTTCAGGGGGGTCTCACATAAGCAGAGTAGATGTGAAGCATCACCTCCCTGGATCTTCTGACCACGCCTCTTTGAGTGCAGACCATTTGCTAGCAGGCAGTCTGAGAAGCTGTTGGTGATTGATAGTTCAAGTTTTAAAGTCTGCATACAGAGAAAAATACACATATTCACTGGCAGCTGAATCAAATCCAGGCTAGATGGATGAGCCAAGGCAAGTTAGATCAGTATGGTGTATGGTGATGAGTGTTTCAACAGAAAATGTTCAGGTAGAAGTAACTAGATGAAAAAAAGTGTGTCTCCATGTTATTCCTGTAGCAACTGAAGCTGAGCTGAATCTATTTTACTAGGAGAAGAAGCACTCTTAAAACTACATAATTAATACTTTAAAAGATAAAAGTGTATCCAAAAATTTAAGTATATTGTAAGGAAAAAACACCAGATATTTCTAAAAGCACAGAAATAGGAATGCTACCACAGGGTTCCATCTGTCTCTACATCTCAGCATCTGTTTCACAACTTAGTTTTTTGATTTTAGTCAATCATAATTGTAATTGCAATTGTCATCAGGAAACTGGTAGGTGGGATCCCAAGGGAAGCAGCTCTGAAGTGCAAAAGTACTCAGGGAAACTGGCAGCTTTTTAAAGACTGCATGCTCCAGTTACAATAACAGTTCATCTCAATAGGCAGTAAAATAAGAAGCTATGTAAGGCTTGGCAAGACACTCAACTCAAGTCAGAGCTCCAATGCAAAAAGGCAGCACACAAAAGGCAAAGCAGAAATAAGTAACGAGAATGAATTTAGGAACAACGCCTGATTTGGAAACCACTGACACATATAAGGCTGGCTTTCCCTTAGTATTCATCGACAGGGTCCTCTTTGACCAGAAGCAAGCTTGGAGTGGATGATGATCAGATCAAGAACTGCTTTTGAGAACTCATAGAATCATAGAAGGGTTTGGGCTAGAAGGGATCTTAAAGCTCATCCAATTCCAATCCCTCTGCCATGCGCAGGAACACCTTCCACTAGAACAGACTGCTCAGAGCCACATCCAACCTGGCCTTGGAACTCAGACTCAATCTTTAGAAGCCCACAGAAGTGACCAGAGTTCACTACTGCCAAAGGGCCAATGACCTCACCACTCTTATCACCTTTGATAGATCAGGGAAACTGCAGATGACAGGAAAAAAGCTAAGGACTGGAGCAAGGCATATTTTGTTCCTTTTCCAAAATAGTCCAAAATGATGACCCAGTGAAATGCATCCTGGCCAGCTTCACTTCCATCCCTAAGAAAAACACTGAGGGAATCTCCTTGGGGAACATTTCTCACATGTAGAAGGCACTGAGTGGCAACAATCAACAAGGACTGACCCCAGAAAAAGCATTGCTGACCAGCCTGATTGCTTTCTGGGATACAATGACTGGATTTGTGGATGAGGGGAGGTGAAATGAATGTCATTTACTGGGATTTTTACAAGACCTTTGAAACCATCTCTTGGTATATCCTTGCATCACGTTAAGACACTACAGGTTTTATGCATATATAAACTAGATGGGTAAAAAAGTAGATTGGACAATTAATGGGCAATGACTCATACTCTTCTGGAAGCCAGTAAAAAGTGCACTATTGAAAGGTCTCATTTATCATCTGTCTTGTTTGTGGTCATTATCTGGAAGGGGTGACAGAGTGCTTGCTTGCCAAATTTGTGTAAGTTAAAACAAGAGATGTTCAGTCTGGACAGAAGGAAAATCTTTTTTTTTTCTGTGAGCACAGACAAGCAGTGGAGCAGGTTATTCAGTGAGGTTTTGCAATATCTGTTCTTGAAGGTTTTAAAGACCAAACAGGGTAAAGCCCTGAGCAAACTGGTTTGTTCCCAAAGCTGATCCTGCAGGAGTTTAGACTGGAGATTTCTCAAGATCCCTTCCTACCTGAATTATTCTGTGATCCTATGATCATTTATAAACACTGGTTCATAATAGTATCTGGAGAAGATATCACCAAATTCTTGATTCTAAATCTATTAATATTAGTGAGACGCTTCACCTAAATTTTAGTGGTCTTTTAAGTAATATTTTAACCTGGTAGCTAGAGTGTGTAATTTATTATTGTGATAGTTCAGTAAAACTAACTGGAAAAATCTGTGGATAAAGCATTCATTTCGTTAGAAAATGGTTCAAGCCTGCTTCAGGAGGCAGATATGAGATAACTAACCAGTAGCAGACAGCATAATGTATGTAAACTTGACCAGGAAGTTCTACAAAGTGCTAAACAACGCATAGCTTTCCTACTCAGCAAAGTTACCAGCACTGTGCATTTTGAACCTCTGCCAGCCAGGCCTCTGGGAGTGTGCTTCACATCAGCAATAGTCCCCCTTTCCTCAAAAGGTTTTTATTTTGTGTGCTCTGCTCTTTTCTTTAGAGCAAAGAGGGCTTAGCTGAGAGAACCGATGATTCTGTGAAGAGCTGGTACAAAGGCACCCGACTGTCTTTTTTAAGAGGCTTATCCAGTTTTCAATAACTCACTCAGAATTTGGTCAATAAACACACTTCTCACAAAACCAAGTTTTGCCCATGTTATTTGAAACACTCTGTTGATTTTCCCCCCTCAGATAGTACCAATAATGTCTTTTACTGACTTATCTCTTACTTTTGCTGAGCACAGGCTTTGAGAATATTGTGCCTTCTCCTGTACAGTGATGTGTTGACACTGGATATGGCTTGACTGAAACCTTTGGCACTCTCCACCCGCTGTTTGAATGAAAGCTGGACTGAACTGTTTGCTGAAAGGAATTTCATTTAATGAACAGAAAAGTAAGCATTTTCAGAGCATGTACCATATATTCAAATGTTGTATTGTTTTTTTTTTTTATGTTTTAATTGCATTAAACAAGCTACTGCAGGTATTCTTTAAAATTTCATAAGATCTATTGTTGCTTACTATATTACCCCATGGTTATAGCATTGGAACTAATATATTTTGTTTTAATATACTTAAACTGAATACTTCCACTTTCATTAACTAATATAACCACTGCTTTATGCTTTGCTGAACATTATTCTCAGTATATCTTAATACGATACATTTTATCTCTTTCTAGTGTTTACATGCAAAATTAATTTCAGAGTTCTTATTCAGCTGATTTTTATTTTGCACAAAAGTTCAATGTTAAGGACAATTTCCTTAAGAAAATACATCTTCCCTTCCCAAAACTTTCCCTTTTCGAAACCTCCCTGAAACCTTCCCTTCCCTGAACTTCCCCGAATTTCTCTTCCCTTCCCTGAACTCCCCTTTTCTCTCTCTTTCATTTTCTTTCTCTTTTCTTATTTCCTTTCTTCTCTTTAATTTCTTATCTTCCTTTCTTTTTCCCTAAAAAAAAAAACCTCTAAGAAAAGGACCAATAGCTGTCTTTAAGTAACAATTTTTAGACAATAAATCACACGTTATGTACCTGTAAAATTTTCAGCTTACTGTCAAAATATACACACATAGTAAATTTGTACAAAAATAACAGAAATTATTGGGGAATAACACATTTTCTATTGTTTCTGAGTCTTTAGCACTGTAAAATAGGGAAAACTTGATTGCAAAACCGTACTCTCAAGTTCCTGAGAGTTCTAAAAGAAACAGATATTGGGGGTTTTATGCTTTAAGTGGTCATTTTAACATTTTACCAGTGACCAAGTGTCTCACTTGATGCTGTTCCACCCTTTGACTTGTGAACTATATGAATTACACAATAAACTTGTTAAGTTTTGCACTGCAAAAACAGCAGGGCAAGGGCCAAAGTAGAGTGCACTTCTGAAACATTCATATTTTTGAAGACTTTCTCTATAGCACAAAAAAAGATACTGAGAAATAAATCTGCAGCCCAAAATAGACACTTGTTCTTAGCACTTAGTTTTGTTTTTCATGCTATGAACTGCTTGAATTCATTTCCATGTGCACAGCATGTAATTGTCTTTTTTAAAGAGAAAAATAAATCCTTTTCTTGCCCTTTTTCTTGGGCTTTCTACCTCCTGACATTCAGAGCTTTATTTTTCTGGTTTCGTTGACAAGCTAGGAGTTTGATAACCCTATATTGTATATGTGCGCGTATGTATAGGTCTGTTTAAACAATGTCCATTTCAATTAAAAATTTGTAGATGGGTTTGACATTAGATTCATTGACTTTGCTGACTGTGGAGTTTTCAGGAACTCTGCCTTTCAGCTACATCTGGTGTGGTGAAAGAACAAGCAAAATTATGCTCTGCTCAGCAGAGAAATCATGCTGATGGTGGTTGATCAGACTGAATCATTTTGTAGAGAACTTCCAGGTTTCACAGCATATCAGGAAACTAAGGATAGACTCAAATTTAATAATTTAATGCCTGGGAAATATTAAGAACATTAAAGAAAGTACTATTAACTCAAAATAAAAAAAAATGGAAAAGGAATTTCTAATGGCTATATGGGCATGAAAGTTTCAAAATTAAAAGAGCAGTTAGAGAGCATAGTTGCAAAATTAACAAGACTTTTCAATTTTATTTGAAAATGTCTTAACCTTTAAATAAAAAACAGACATTCAAAAGCATTGTGCAACCTTACCTAGATTATGCCATCAAAAGGGAAGAGGTCATGTGGAATACTCAGTGATATTCAAAGGAATCCACCAACAGCCCAAGTTGCTTTGTGTCAGAGTTAATTGCAGATGTCCAGACTTAGAGGATTCAGTTGTATTAGTGGGAACCATCCCTTAGTACAACTTAGATTAAGTGGATTTAACAGCTCTGTGATGCATTGTAGCTCCATATTGAAAGCAACTTCTCTAAAACCGTCTTCTGAAAGCAGCCGATGAAATACCTAGTGCCTTTTTTATGCACCGTTCATTTAAGATATTGCATTCATAAATGACAAGAAAGCTCATACTTTCAGCACAAAGCTGAATGACAGATTTTAATGAGATTTTTGCAAGACTATGAGCCTGTAAAAGAATAGCACAGATTCCTGGTGCTCCAGCAGGAGTTCTATAAAAGCAGAGCCACAGTTTGCCCCATTCAAATTCTTAACAAGAAGTTAAAGATGAAAATATGGTGACATGACAGAAACCTAGCATCAATAAATTACAAAAATATGTGATTTCTTTCATTCCAGGGATGCAAAATAAAGTGTTTATCTCTCCCACACCTAGAAGAAAGTTATTTATTCAATATTTTTGGCATACTTAGGCCTGATTCAACAGCAAGTGTTACATAACTACAAAAGGATGAACATGGTGTTTTATCAGCTGTAAGAAAGATCAACTTGAAGACAAGGAAGTAATTGAAGTCATTGTGAGTTGTGAGCTCTTGTAGGCTGCATGACTGAAGAGAAGGAGTGATTTCTTCTATCTTCTCCCAAACAAAACATTTCCAATGCTAATATGACTCTTCATAAAGCAATATCTCTGATGAAGGAGGTATGACTTTTACCCTTTTCAAGTCTCAATGAAAGAACATATCACTGAGGAGATGAAGAAAGAAGAAAACATATGGTAGTTCATTAATGTGAAATTGCATATCTGATAATCACTGCACTTAGTTCAAAAGGTGAAGGTACAGGTGCTTGGCTGCAAAATAATTATGAAAAAGAATAATGACAAAATTATTTCTTCTGGAGGGCTACTGTAGCTGCCAGCCATATTAGAAAAATTATAAAGTGGCTTTTATAAAGCAAAGAAAAACAACTAGAAATTAATAAAGTTGTTTGCAAACAATAAAACTAAGAAAAGGTGAACACTAAAACTGTAAACATAAAGTGGAAAAAGAAAATACTGTGGCATTGAAAGTCGTAAAGATGTGACAATGTCCTCTACACACTTGAAGCTACAATAATCCCTCTCCACCGTGCCTGTGAATCCCACAATCAAAAAGTTCTCTTACCTTCCTTAAATTTTCATTAATGATCTCCTGCATGCCCCAAGTTTTAGGCCAAAATATTCAAACCATCTCTTATTATCCTTCATGTATTTTTTATGTGTCTGCAAGGTGAACACATGTTTAAAAGAGGTCAACAAAAAGTCCTGCAAGTTTCCATCCTGGTTTAAAATGTAGCCAGTGCTGGTCTCAGTCTAGGGTTTTTTCAAGTAGTTTCAATGTGCAAGAAGTTTTAGAAACAAAGATTGGTCAATGTTTGTTTTCTATTCAAGTGTAGTCTCAAGAAACCTTTAGTCTTATATTTTACAAATAGTCCCAGTTGTAGATATATATGTAATCATGAGAACATAAGAACAATTAATAATTAAACAAACTTGCCAAGCTAATATAAATGAGGTAACAGGGATGAGAAAAAATGTGGGACTTTATTTTTTTTAAAACATAATAATAATTTAAATAATGTAATTCACAATTGGGACAAAAAAATGCTAGAAACCCATGTTTAAAATGCTCCACTCCCTGCCAGTATAAGAAAAGGGCGCTAAATCCAGATTTACAGGGTTAAAGCCTGGCTTAAGAATCAGTGAATATAGATTTTATTGAAAATAAAATAAAATAAAATAAAATAAAACAAAATAAAATAAAATAAAATAAAATAAACCATCAGAAACATATATATAATTTAGATATATATATATATATATGGTTCCAGAGAAATAAAAATAATATAATAATTTTTGCTTGGTTTTGACATATGAATGAATCAGATTTTTTTTTATAGCAAAGGACATAGTTATAAATCTCCAAAATAAAATATTCACAAGAAGAAATATGATTTTCTGTTCATAGGTTCCTAATTTTAATTTTTTCACAGTCTCTTTCAAATGTCATTGAAGTTTCTCACTTAAGAATAGTACCATAAAGATCAAGAGATTCAGGTAGTCAGACAGGTACCAGAAATAACATCCTAAGAAGCTGGAGAAAATATGACATTTAAAGCCTGTGTCCCTATGATTCCATTTAGAGAATGTGTCCCTATGATTCTTTCAGTCACAGAAAAATATCCAAACAATAAATACCTTTGAAAGTAGCCAACACAAGTTCAACAAATTCGTTACTCTGATAAAAATAGGATTAAACCAAAAATATATTATAAGTATTAATCAAATATCTCAAATAGTTCTTGTTTTTTAAAAGAGTTTTACAAGTGTAATTTTACACTTACATAATCAATATAGAAAACAAGACATAAAAACATACTAGGTCAGTCACACCAGCAGCTTGGAAAGTTGTGAAAGTTTGAAACATATGCCTAAAGGGGAGCTGCGATAAAAATGGGGTCAAACCTTTTAGCACAACCTGTGACAATAAAATAAGAAGCAAATGGTTTTAAACTAAGAGGGGGCTGATTGAGATTAGATATAAGAAAGAGGGTTTTTTATCAATGAGGATAGTAAAACACTAGAACAGGTCACTTGGAGAGGTGATGGAGTTCCTTTCCTGGAAACATTCAAAGTCAGGTTTGAAGGGGCTTTGGGCTGAAGATGTCCCTGCTCACTTGATCACCTTTAAAGGTTCTTTTCAACCCGAACTATTCTGATTCCATGATTCCAGGCTTGTTTTGGCAGTGGCAGCTTTGAGGGTCGAGTGAAATAGAAAAATAGATGTGTTGGCAGACTTATTCCTGTAAATTACTGAGTCAGCACACATATGCATTTAGACATGCAGAGAAATCTCACAATTTTGTAAGCTTTCCTTTTTAAAATTAATGTGGAATCAATATTTTAGGAGTACACACTGTCTTGGCGCTACAATAGATGGATCTTTTAGGAAGAAAGTGTCTCGTTTCTAGAGAAACAACAAAAAAAAAAAAAGGCCTCCCCAAGAGTAAAAGAGTTTTCATTTTCAAACTATAATATATACCCAGAAGATTAGGAACATATTAACATTCTCAAGCTATGACATTTTTCAAAATACAAAGCATTTTACAATAAAGTAACAATTAGCAAAGTAATTTATTCACTCGTGTTTAAATTAATTGCTTTACCTTTCGTAAGCGTATTAGATTTAGATTCCACATTAATCATAATTAGCATTTTTTATTTTTGTTTGATTGCAAAGGTAACATTTTTAATCATAACTAAGCAATAATTAATTAGCACTTATAAATTTTTAGATGTGCAAATGAAATTGAGCAGTATTGTATTTCTGTTATGTTCATTATTTAGCGTTAAACATTACTCAGTTTGGAACATTATTAAATTTAAACCTTTTTCTCTCATTGAAATTCAGTGTTTCTAGAATAAATTCTGTATTTGAAAGACCTTGGAGTTAGAATAGAAATAGATGAATTAGAAAACCCTTGGTCTAGTGAACAATTTGATATTAGAAAATAGAACTTCTCTGGAGGCTACAATGAGTTTAATCTTGATGTTTTTCTTTGAAAATTATTCTTAGGTAATATTTCTATTTAAAAAAAATCTGGAAACATGTGTCCAGTTAAAACAAAATGTCAAGGAAAGAGAAGGAGATGGAGATTTAAGAAGAAAAGAAGATTAAGTTTTGGGGTGATTTTGTTCAATGAAGAAGTTAAATATATCAAGAAAGAAGAGAATGACATGAAATATAAGAGCAGAATACAAGGTATGGCCTGATATTTTCCAGGTTTAAAAATACTAGCTTTTTCCCTTAGCTAATAAACTATTGCTGTTTTGTCTTTTGTTATATTTCTGGAAAACAACATCTGCATATTGGAATTTTAAAACAATATGCTATGTTTTTTTAATTAATAGATTATTCTGTCATTAGTGGACTGAACTAGAAGTACAAATAGGGACATGAATTTACAGGGAATGACTTTCAAGTATATTTTAAACCAAACTAGTTCTAAAGGGATTATAATTTAAGGGAAACAAAAAAGTTTTTTCTACTAATTTTCTTTTCTGCATAGTTTTGCTTCAACACTTTGAACATATTTTACTTCTTGGTGGAAGACATTCTTCAAAAACAGGTGACTGGAGGAAAACCATTAAACTGTTTTTCTGTATCTAATTCAACACAAAAAATATGGATGAGAAATGAAAGGGCATAAACAAGATAGAAATGAACAACATGTTTCAATGAAATGGCAAAGATCCACTTAACACCTTACCATTTCTTGTGGTAATGCAACTTGAAATATCTGTAATATATTAGTCTCTGATACTGTTATAGATTTGGGATATTCATGATGTGAGGGGACAAACTGGTCCTGAAGGAGATCATATTCCATGTGATCTTGCTTGAACATTTTAAAGAATAGGGACTTAATCCTTAAACACATGAATACTTGCAGTATAAGAAGGGTTCTTTGATGGAGAAATGGAAGGAGAGATTTCCAAGGTTTGATTTCCTGATGCCTGAACCTGCTTGTCTTGTGATCTAAACTTGACCACTCCTCTCATAATCTCTTATTTATGAGCTAAAGATATATTTGACAGTTTTATGAAAGAACACACTTAACCACCAAACACAGAGCTCATCATCAAACTGATATTTATGTCAACATACAGGAAAACAAATGCTGCCTTTAAGAAAACAGAAAAATATTATACATGCCAAAGTATCAAAATATTAAATCTCTGACTGATGATTTCTAATTCCAGCCCCCACAACCTGAAATATCATATTGAAAAAATTTAAATTTAAATTTGTAGTCTTGATCCTAGCAGGTCTGAAATATATTTCTTTTTATTTTGTCTTTTCCCTGCCATAAAATCTATCTGAATTTAACTTCATATTTGTAAGAAAATGACAGGAAAAAGCAGAAATTTATTTGGGTCGAATAATTTATCACAGTGGAGAAAGACATTTAACAAATTATATCGGCCTCCTTGATTAGGAAATTTACTGGATATAAGCTCTCTCATTAAGTTTTTGCCAGTAGACTGGAAATGTTATGAAGATGTTTTCCTCACAGAATTTCATAGTTCTGGTTGGGCTGAAAAATAAACTTAAAATGTGACAATTATTGCATCAATCTCGTGTGATCTGGATTAATTTATTACTTCAGCAATTAATTTCTAAGTCTGCTTTATTACCACTTGATAACAACAATAGCACTTAATAGCAACAATAGAAAAATCTATTGTACTTACGAGTTTATATTTTAACTACTATGTGCTTCATTTTGTGTTTGGTTTTCTTGATTTGTTGAGGGGGGGTTTTGATAACAAACTTAAAAGCCCCAATCATATGGAGAGCAGTAAAAAAGAGCAGAGTTTGCAAAGCAACTTAGCAAGAGCAAGCAATTTTGGAGGAGGAAGAACAGTAAGAAGATTTAGTGATAAGAAAATCAACCCTGATACTTTATTGATGAGGATTTTTGCTTGCATTATCTTTAGCAGCAACTTCAATTTCATACTAGAAATATGGTAAAAGAGTATTTAAAAAGAAGTGTGCATATTGAATTTTAATTATTTAGAAGTAAATTCCTTAAGGAAACTTAAAACACTCATTTATTATAGTCGTCTATGAATCTCGAAAGATGAAAATGAGAGCAATTTGGGAAAATAAATGGTGACTTTATGCTCACAAATGAATTCTCTTCCAAAGTCCTACAATTGTAGAAGAATAGATCTTGTTAATAAATAAATAAATAAATAAATAAATAAATAAATAAGAAAAAACTCCTGTAAACTTGTTGCTGTTAGATTTGTTGGGGTTTAATCCTGCCAGGTAGCTAAGCTCCAGGCAGACACTCACAGGATAGAGGAGAGAATTGGAAGCATGAAAGACTTGTGGGTAGAGATAAGGAAGCTTAATAGATAAAGCAAAAGTTGCCCACACAAAGAGAGCAAAATAAGAAAATCATTTGTTCTTTCCTATTGGCAGGGAGATGTTCAGCCGTGTCCAGGAAAGCAAGACTTCATCACACACAACACTCACTTGGGAATACAAATGCTGTAATTCCCAGTGTTCCTCCACTTCCAGCCTTTTTCCCAGCTCTATATGCTGCGCATGATGCCGTAAGGTCTAGGATATCCCTTTGGTCACTTGGAATCAGCTGTCCTGGCTATGTCCCATCAAAAGTTCTTGTGTGCCCCCAATGTCAGAAACAGAGGAAGCCTTGATGATGATCAAGCACTGCTCAGTGATGGCTAAAACATTCTTGTGTTACTATCAGCGTTTTCCACAGAAATCCAAAACACAGCCCAATGAAAGCTACTATGAGGAAAATTAACTCTACCCGAGTCCAAGCCAGAGAGAGATTTCACAGTAAAAATATTATTTAAAGTGCTATTTCTTTCATTATATCCATGATTATAACCTTGATGTTATCATTACAAACATGAATAATCACACATAGAATGAGTATGCCTTGTGCTAAGCTACTTAGAATAATAGTTATTTGCATTCTGAGCCATATAAGAGCAAGAAAATATTCCAAAATTAATTCTGTAACACTCTCATACCATAAAAATATTGTCAGATTTAATATGTAATACAATCCAGCACAACATTCTCTTGATCCAATGCATTAGTTTTTATCACAGATCTTCCTTTCTTTTATTTCGTCTTCTATCTATTTTATATGTAATATTACCGTGGTAGGGATAAGTGACACAATCCTTTTTATACACATCCCCAAAGTCTTGCCATTGGCCTGTTGATTTCTAGGTAAGATAATGATCATTTAAATTTCTTAAAGGGCATCTGTCTCCTCCTTTTCTTCCATTTATTTGAATATTTGTTACTTTTTTTTTTTCCTGCTGTTCTTCACATTGTTCACTTTGCAGTCATTTAAAAAATCCCGAACAAAAAAAACCCATAAAAATTTTGGCCAGAGATATCTCTTAAAGAAATCTATTTACTACCAGGTGCAACTCTTTCTGTTCTTTAAACCATTTCAATGTGCTCTTATTTGGCTTTGATTTCTAATGTATGGGAAAGAATAATAGTAATAAAAAAATATCCAATCCCTCTTCATATTTTGAGACATGAGACCAAACTCTCCATTCTACATGGTTAGTTACATTATAAATTGGATATAATATTTCCTTCCTGCTGTGCATAACAGCAAACAGTTAAGTGATTTATGGTGGAGTGTTCAGTGATGAGGAAAACCTTGTGTTGAGTTGTGCAAGTGGAGACACAATGATTAGTAATCCTAATGTCACCAAGACTATGAAAAGCCCCTTGTGGCAACAAGAATCCTTTCAATACATATCTTTTACAATACTTTTTGTTGCCATCTTGGCCAAAGCCCACCCTGGAATACCAGCAGCAGAAAGTCAAGGTCATACTTATACCATGGCCATCCACAGCCTCACAGAATGAACAGTGAAGCCCTGCACATCTTTAGCCAGCCCATGAAAAATTCCAGGAGGAAACAGCTGTGTTCTACATATCCTCACTGAAACAGGACTCTTCGTATCCTTCCTAATATAGGCCTGCCATGACTCTATTGAGTGCAAACAGGGTAGGCCACAAGGGAAGACTGAAATTTATTCATGTGCACCAACAGCAAGCAAGAAAGAAAAATGAGAACTGCAGGAACTCTTAACATAATTACATAACGTCCAGCAGAGCCAGCAAAATATGAAAACTAATTTCAAAACAAAAGCTATAAACCTTAATATGATCTTACAAAAACCTAGGAAACAAAGTAATTCCTCACTTCTATGATTTTCAATAGGGAAATAATACTTCAGAGCAATTAAGTTCTCAGATCTTTATCTAGAGCTTATTACTTTAAGTGTTTCAGTCCAGATGCTGACAACAAAGCTTCTAAAGTCAAGCTAGGTGAGGATATGTAGTTTTGTTGACAGTTAAAGGAACATTTCAGTCTGGAACCCCTTCTGCCTGCATGAAGGGGTTGAGGAGTAAAAGAGACCCCATAGTTTAGACTGTGGAAAATTATTTCTGCTTTCTCCTCTAATGTGCAGCATCATAGTGCTTGTATCTCTCCTTCTGCTGAACACAGTCTGAGAAGAGCAGAGGACAGTGCAGATGAAAAACGCAATGGGGCTTGCCAGGAAGGAATGAATCATCATTCATGTATCAACTTGAAGAAAGACAAATTTGGTGGCTTTAGGATCCCAGGTGACACCTCCCATTCTGAGGCAATAAAATACTTTTTTCAAATTTGCAGGGAAGACACTCCCAGTGGAGACACAGACAGCTGCATAGATCAATGCAGACAGAGTACTGAGCCTTTACGGTCATCCAGATAAACATACACATCACTTATATAAATATGGGGGAAAAAAGTGTGTCAACCCTGTATCTCATTTCCAACTGATCAGACTGAATAATCACTGCTGGTGTGTATACATTTTCACCCTCTGGTTTCACAAAATCCCACACATTCCCTTAAATATTAGCACTGCCTTTATGTCTACCTAATAACCTGTGTCCAGACAGCAGGACCTTCATCAAGTCACCAGATCAGAACTCTACTTTGGAGGAGCAGATGTCCTATTCACCAGCTACTTCAAAGCTAACACATAACTCTCCCCATGTAACCTGGATACAGAGCAAGATGACACTAAAATGTATCCTGGGCTGCATCCAAAGCCCCGTGGGCAGCAGGGCAGGGAGGGGATTCTGCCCCTCTGCCCCCTCTGCTGAGACCCCATCTGCAGGGCTGCATCCAGCTCTGGGCTCCCAGCACAGCAAGGACAGGCACCTGCTGGAGCCAGGCCAGAGGAGGCACCGAAGTGATCAGAGGAATGGAGCAGCTCTGCTGTGAGGAAAGGCTGAGAGAATTGGGATTGTTCAGCCTGGAGAAGAGAAGGCTTTGGGGTGAGCTAATTGTGGCCTTTCAGTATCTGAAGGGAGCCCACAGGAAGGATGGAGAGAGACTATTTACAAGGGTCTGGAGTGACAGGAAAGAATCAGGATAGGTTTAGATTAGGGATTTGGAAGAAATTCTACCCTGTGTGGGTGGTGAGGCCCTGGCACAGGCTGCCCAGAGAAGCTGGGAAGCTTCTGTTCCTGGAAGTTTCAAGACCAGGTTGGATGGAGCTTACTCAGCAATATGGTCTAGCAGAAGGTCCCTGCCATGGCATAAGAGTTGGAACCAGATGGTCTTCAAGATCCCTTCAAACCCAGGCCATTTTGTGATTCTATAACTTAGTAAATAGAATTTAACCAGGTGACATGAACAGAGATGATCATCCACATGGCTCAACCAAAGAGATGTACATCCCGCAGCTTATTTACTTACCACTGTCCCTGTCTGTCCCACATTTCTCCATTATTTTGCTGTTCTTCCCCTACCTACCTTGATCCCTTGTTTTCTCAGACTTTGCCCTATGCCAAAGAAATAAGGGGCCCACTGGACTTCATTTTGCTTCAACTGTACCCCCACTTTGTTACTCTCAAACCACCACTTGGGCAATCTTGGACTTCTATTACAGTTCCTGTCACAGAGCCAAGGGCAGCAGCAGCCCCTCAGTGACCCCAGGACCAAGAAGGGGTTGGTCCAGGGCTGGGGCCAGGGCCAGATCTGGGCACAGGCTGCTGCTGAGCCCAGAGATGAGGTGCAGCTCCTGGATCCTGGGTAGGGAGAGTCAGCAGGGCAGTGAGGAAAAGGTAGAGCCAGCTGCATCCTTTGGCAAACACCATGTTGTCCTAACACCTGTGGAGTTTCAATACTGGGTGCAGACAAAAGGTTCTGAACCAAAACATTCATTTTCTGAGGTTTAACATATTTCTATTGAACTTGCATACTGAAACACAGCAAAATGTTGGAAATTTTTAAATGGCTTGTAAAACTTTAAATTTTTGAGATGGTAATAAAACTATCACTTTCATTTCTCAGATTAATAGCACACGCTCACACACACACACACATACACAGAAAGAGACTTAAAAAGTCATAAAGGAAAACAACATAAACCTTATTTTGATAGCAAAAGAATGCATAATATAATCTCTCCTCATAAAGCTATCCCCTCTGGTCTGTATGCTTGTGTAAGAATATGAAGAAATAATTCAAATAGCAGCATGGTATTCACACACCCTAAAACATATTCAAATATTAAATTGATTCATAAATATGACTGCAAGAGAGGTCCAAGGTCTGGAAAATCTACCTGCTGTGAAAAATTAAGATAGAGCAATCAGTTTTATTTCTGGAATAGTACTTTGTGAAACAACTCTTATGGTACTCTGAAAGTAGATACATTTAGAACTACAGAGATTTTTGGGAACAAAGAAAGGGGCTTACAAAGGTACCAAAAAATACACAGGTACAAAGTGCAGAACATTTAAATAAAAAATAATAACATCAGTAAATATTTAAAATTAATGTTCGTTTCAAAAACTCATTTATTAAACAGGAAGAAGGGAAGGGAAGGGAAGGGAAGGGAAGGGAAGGGAAGGGAAGGGAAGGGAAGGGAAGGGAAGCTTTAATAGATGGATCCTTATTACCATGATAGCAATTAACCTGAAAGCTTGGAGTTGGATAGGTTCCCTATCCCTCACAGCTTTTAAACAGAAGTTAATTTTACATACTGAGAAATCATGAACAGTTGTGGTCAGTAATATATAAAATGTTACCTGGAACAATCACCATGACTACTTCTTGATTAATAGATCAATCATGAAAAAATTATGATATGTTCTGCCCTCCTCACATCTTGGTGTTCCATCTACACTTTCTAGTCGTCTTCTGTATTCATACTCACTTGGAATATGTCTTGACTACTCACAAATCTAAACCCCAAATATTAAAAGCTAAACAAACAAACCCTGAAAAAGCATGCATCCCAGTCTGTCCTCTAGCTGGATTTTTCTATTGCCACACACTAAAAAGGAATGGTCTGCAAACAGAAAATGATCCACCAGCTTTTTATTGTTTCGTGTGCTAAGTTAGAAAGGTGAATCATATTGTGAATCTCCAGCTATGGGCTTAAAATCAATAGTAGTGTCAAGTGTCACTGAGTGACTGACTACAATGACCATGATTTCCACATGATTTCCATCAGACTTCATGAGTAATATTGATACAAAATTTTGTTGGTTTTTTTTTTTTTGGTGAGGGAGGTTTGTTGGAGTTTTTCGTTGTTGTTGTTTTGTTTTTGTTTTTGTTTTTTTTTCTTTTTATCGTGTTATTGTTTGCCTACAAAAATATCAGGATGATCCTACCACTTATTACACACTGGATAGTTCAGTGGAAGCCTCAAGCAGCTGAAGCTACAAAACTGTGTTGGATCAGTAATCCTCTTTTTGTTGCATTTTGCTGTAACATCAGTTTTATAAATATTACAGCCAGCACTTTATCTTGCATCTATAGAGCTTTACAGAACTAAAAGCAAATGAAAATGTTATCAAAATTTTAAACCATATTTATTTGTTTATTTTTATTTATTTTGTCACCAATTTTGTGCTGATGCTGGAGTTTAAGAGGAGTATAAAGTAAAGGAGTTAAGTGAATTGAGATCGCTGCATTATGTGTGGGTTTGTGTGTAGTTCTCTGTTCTGGTTTGAAAATAAAATATACTTCATAAGTATATTTTAGTTGGAGGTAAATTACAGTAGATACAGAATACAGAAATACACAATACATTGATAAAAGGCCAGAAATTAAATTCCATATTATAGTGAAATCATCAATGTATGAGGCTTTGGTAGCCTCTCTGGGGCTTCCTTGTTTTTAGCCCCTGGTGAGCAGCACACACTGTGATTAGACAAAAAATCTCAATCAGAATTATTTTGTTCACAGTATAAAAGCTGAAACTACTACTGGTATAGGATAGGGTAGGATAGTGCACAATATCAATGCAATTATATTAAAGCAATGGTGTTAAAGCTAGCAAGAAGAAACAAGTGGAGATTGATGTAACTCACCCACACCAACCCATGTGGGCAAGTCTCTTTGTCTGAGCCTTGAGGAGTAACCTTGTCGGATGTCCCCTCACCCAAGTGAGGAATCATCACACATTTCAAGAATAAATTAAGAACCTGCCCATATGAAGACGACTGGTCTTTAATAGTAGAGAGTGATTGCCAGTCATGTCTCCAGATCAGCTTAGCAACTTCTCTGCCAAATCTTTGCCTCACTATTAGGGTGTTGATTTGAGATTACTGAGCCAGACTGAATTTCAGCATAATTCAACACCAAAACCAGCATGTAGTGCCCGCTCTCAGCCTACCAGTGTTAGCTTTGCAAACAGGACATTTTCCAAGTTGTTCCCTTTCCACCCAAACTAACAGGGAACTGTCATGCCACACCTTGGACAAGACAATATGCTCTTTTTATCCACCCTGTGTGCTGCACTCTTGGTCACTAGAGTTCCTTAGGGCTCCTTTGTGGGTGTGGTTGTGGGCACATTGATATGATGTGAGAAAGTACATTTTGCTTCTCCCCAGGAGAAAGACAGAAAAGTCAGAGTAGTCTTCAAGATGAAGGGCAAAGAGCGTCACGAGGCAATTTTCTAAAAGCAGATCTGAAAAAAAACTTGCACTAACCTACAGTCAGTATATTTTTGGCCAACTACCAATAGTAGAGCTGCTTAAGCCCACTGCAGAGCATCACAAAGAAAGCATGGGGGAAAATGAAGTTTTGAGGATGTCCCCTTGTCTTCAATATACTTAGTTAAAAACTGAGGAAGACATACTATGATATACATGTTCTAGAAGACTGAAGTCAAAATTAAACTATGAAAACCAGTATGTGAACCAGAGAGAACTAATCTAGAGAAATAAAGCTTACACAGAACTGATGGCATAGAATATATCTACAGTCACACAATTTTTATAGTCAGATAGCATTGCAAAAACATTAAGATCATTGTACAACTCAGAAAGCAGAACAAATGTTTAATATATCATGCTATTCCAAAAAGGAAAAGAAAGTACTTTCTTTGAAAGACATAATGATAAATAAAAAGGTCGGATATTTTTTCCACAGTTTACCAATTAATCAGTGTTCATTTGATGTGTTAATGTTGACCTTTTTGGTCATTCACAAAGAAAACTCTGAGATCTAACAAAAAAACAAACAAGCTAATCTATATAATCTCCTATGTTCCAAGTGTAACACAGAAAAGCCAAAATATTGGCTATGTCAAAAGCCAAAATATTTCAGAATCTGTAAACTAATTTCTGTCTCTGAGAATTTCCACAATATTCAACACCTGAGATGCATGATTTCAAAAGAAAAATAAAAAAATGCATAATATCTTAAATGAATAAAATCATAAAATTGATTTCTTTTGATTGGAAGGACCTCAAAGAAAATCTCATTCCAATCCCCTGCCATGGGCAGGGACCCCTTTCACTATACCAGGCTGCTCAGAGCCCCATCCAACCTGGCCTTGAATGCTTCCAGGGGCGGAGTATCCACAGCTCCTCTGGGAAATCTCTCAGTTCCTCACCACCCTCACAGTAATTCACAGTTCTTCCTAACTTGCAACCTAAATCTTAAGAAACACTTATGTTGCTACATCTGTGATGATAAATTTAGAAGAAACAACAAACAAATACTGCCTCCCCAGTAATTTGGCTGAGATAATGCTGTTATTTGGGAAAAAGGAGCTATAAACCTAAAATAATTTCTTACATCCCCTCCATGATAATTATGTTTACGTTTTTGTTTTTTCTCCAGGACAGAAGCAGTGCAAAAATAAATAAAACAATCTTCCTTTGTATAAAAACAATTTTATACAGAGAAAAGGTACTGTTCTGACATTGTCCAGAACACATTTATAAGCCTTCATTACATTTACTTTAAAAATAAAGAAGCAGTGGGACATTACTTTCCCTTCAGCGTATACTGCATTTAAGATCTGCAAACGAGAAATTTTCCTAGTAGCAAAAGAAGAATTTCCAATTGACTCAATGTTTACACACCAAAAGTATATTAAAAACTGTGTCCTGTACACTGTAATTATTTACCCAAGCATTCCAAAATGAACTTTTTAAATTTGTCACTGTCAGTTTCATCAAGTCATTAATAATTTTGTTGGGATTTTTCTAAATTCAGTCTAAAATTTCAGTGTTTCTTTCTCACGTTATGAACATCAGAAAGTAAGAAATTGTTATGAGAAATATTTATTGCATCTTCACTGGAACGCAATAAAAGTGTGTGAGACACCGTAATATATCTTTCTAATATTTTCATTTTTTAAACATAATTAATTTTTCTATTGAAAGTATTTTGTATATAAAGAAGACTTGATAATTATCTACTGAAAATTTGCAGTTTTAGACAGGCATAACTACTAATAGTATAATGAAATGATGATGAACCTATGACATTTGAACCTATTTTCGGTACATTATCAATAATGAATTTACTTTTTTATCTTCCTTTCCCAGGCAGCACTTTCAGTGTTGCTGAAGAAGCTTCCACTCTTAGAAAAAAAAAATGCAATTAGAAAAAATATTTAAGAAGTAACTGAGAAGTGATGGGATGTAGAAACTAAAATGGTTTTTAAACTTATTTTAAAATGTACTTTTCTTCTCAATGCAACAATATAAATTCAGCGTTAGTCAGTGTTTTGGGAAAATCAAGTGTTTTATAGTAAACATTTTTAAAAAATGAAAAACATTTTCTATATTTTTATTCAAAGTTTCCATGTGATAAATTGTCAAAAGTTTAGATGTAAAAGTTATAGTGAAAATTTCAGAAGTTCATGAACTACATGATTTGAAAAACAGGTATTTATATCTCTAGGGGGGAAAAGTACCATTTAAAGCAGACTACTTGCTGATGAAAAGGAAGACAAAGTCTTACTTTTGTACTTTGGTTGAGTATGTTAATATCTGTATTTCTTGTGAAACCCAGTAATTGTGTGCATTTTTATGACTGGTGAATTTATCAGATGCTAGTCTCCTTTTCCTCAGGTATATATGTTTAGTTTCTCAGTACTCTGAGAGTATTTATTTCCCGCAGAGTCTGTATGCTCCTTCCAAACTCACATGAAAATTAATAACACTTTTTTGCAAAAGCTTTAAGAATTTTGTCCCATGTCATAGGTGTGTTGGGAATTTCTAAAAAAAAATATTCAGGTGTCCTTATTTTGTAGATTTCAATAGAACTTAAAGCTTATATGTAGGAGTTAGACATAGAATATAATTATTTGTCGGTCTACTAATATAAGGAATTCCAAAATAAGATAAAAATACACTAAAAATTAATATAATCCAAAATTACAAATAGTTACATTAATAACTTGAATAATATGTTCTCATTGTAGCCATGCAATTATACACAAGTGACAGAGTTGAAAAAATCTTTAAAGTATAATTTGAAGACTAAATTTGAAGCCACATCCTCATTAGTTTCATAATTTTGAGAAAAGTCGTATTATAACTGTCAAGGTTTTATGTAAAATCCTGGACACAAGTTTCAAATATTAAATTATTTTCTTTGCACTACAGAATTTATATTGATTTGAAATGGAGCTGCCATTTCACTTTTAACATATTTTATTATTTGTACTGTGATATCTATTAAGAAACAACAAAAAAAAAAATTCATCTGAACAACAACAGATATTGTGAGTATGTAGATAAGGTTTATTTTTACATATACAGAATACTTGTATATAAAAGTTGCTGCTTTTTTATATATAAGATTTATGTGCTTTTCTTAAAATATAGTGAAAGAGTGTAAATTTAAGAAGATAAAAGGAAAACCATGTATAATAAAATACAGACCCCTAGGAAATTTTATTTTCTAGCATAAAGTTCTTGAGACTTTAAACCAATTTTTTTAGAAAAGCCTAAGTCTATGTCTAATTAAAGACAGATTTTATTAGAGTGTTTGGCTTTTTTTTTTTTGGCTTTTGTCTTTAACCTATAATGGTGTTACAGAATAAAATCTACTCAAAAAAATAATCAATACTGTGACTATTCATTGCTACAGGTCACTACATCTTCTGGAAATTATTCCATAAGCATGTGATGTTATTCCCTGTCAATATGATATATACAGATACTGGATAAAAGCTAGTTTAATTTTAAAAGGTTTTGCTAAAGTCTCCATTCCACATCAGTAAATGTTTAATTTATCCTAAGATATTTTATACAGGCAAAATTTGTGACATTTCCATTCCAAGACATTTCTATTTCCAAGACTTCATGTGATGCAATTTCTTCTTTTTTAACCCACAGGTGAATCAAACATAATTTGACTCCATATAGAAAGAGACTTCATTTTAAAACAATAAACTAGAAAATCAAGAAGCTTATCTAAACAATTTCCAGCTAAAAATTCAAGCTATTAATTGGGTTAGCAAACTAATCCAGAACTACTTTACAGCCTTCTGAGTTCTTACATTCATTTGATCAAATCAAAAGAGGCAGTTAATATCAGCAGGAGCAACAAGACCAACAGGCAGTAAACCTTGTGAGATTGTTTAAATTCTGTGTTAGAAAAAAAACCAAAACAGCTCTTCTCACCTCTGTGTCTGCTGATCAATAAAAGTTAATGTCCTGGTGCTGCATTCACTGCAGAGCTTTTCAGAGAGATAGCTCCATACAGTTCTTCAAGGACATTTCATGGCAGTCTAACTACTTATATCCTATTCAATTTGCCATGGCTCAGAGATGAGGGTAGCACTTGCATTGACAGTGCTAGCAGGAAGGAACCCTCAGTCTACATCTCATGAAATACCTTTGTGGTGAATGGTGATGGCTTCAATAAGAAGCTTTCTTGTTAACATCTGATAGGATGAAAACACATGCAGCACAAATTGTGTTACAGTCTGGGCAAGAATGTCTACAGTTTTTCCTTTCTGTTTTGTAAATTTTAGTGTGAAAGAACTGTTTAGCTTCTTCATTTGGTTTTAATGAGAACCTTGAGAACTCGATTACACAAAGAAAGTTGGAAGACAGAAGCCCTGCAGGAGGTGATGCTCTGAGAATTTTCATTTTCTCTTCAGATGCATTGCTGGATGTGAAAAGGAGCCTTGGTAAGATTTTTTTTTTATCATTAAACTGAGAGTTCCTTAGGACCAAATTATGGAGTACCTATCTTCATTAAAATGTCCCCATATTCTAAATATGGTGGGTGTAAGTTACATGTGCCTTTTTGATGAGGATCAGGGTTTTGAGCTTGTTTGAAGTCTCTAAGTAAATAAACAAAATTTATGTCTGACTACTTTATATTCTCAAGTATTTTAAATCAGTACACACATTTTTATATCTACAAATGCTGTATGTGAAATTAATGAAACAGATTATGCAGAACTTCATCAGATATGGTCAAGTTACATATAAATTTGAGAACTGTTTAATTGATTGTTCCTGATTATAGAGTATATAATTTCAAAAGCAGGTAATGTTATAAATACTACTGAAGGTAAACTGGAGTGTGACAAAGATTTGCAGACAGCTACTCTGGAACTTTAAGATGTACTTCTTTCCCAAAAGTATTTTCCCCTGCAGATCTTTCAGAGCTTACATTATCTGCTTCCTTCATGGACAGGTTCTCTTTCATCTCTCTCCTCTCTGCTCTCACCCCTGCATGTCTCCTCCTACTCTGTTGGCCAGGTCACCCTTTCCACAGTATAGATCTCCACTACTGAATGAAAAAAAAAGAGTAATAACAAATACATTGCCAGATGTTCCTCCTCCTTATTTTCCTTTTTATTTGATTTGGAAAGCAAAAAACCATCATCAACAGAAAGCGACTTCTTGCAGAGGCAGCAAGGCCTTTAGGTGTGAAAGACATGATTTAAGTACATTTTTGTCTGGGAATGTGCTTATCAAGGAGTTTCCTGGTTTTGGTTTTTGTGAACCAGGGTCATCATTATCATTAGAGTTACTTTATATTTTATATAATTGAAAAATCAAAAATGCTACCAAAATATCATCATTTTGACCCAAGCCAAATTACAGAAAGTAGTCAGATATTTTATACGATATTTTCCATAAACTTACTAACTCAGGAGAGCAGTGTGGGTTCTTTCTTTTTCAGTAATTGAGTTCCACCACATGTTTTTCAAATCATGAGCAGAAATCAGACCCTGATAGACCCAATTCAGTATGGACCAATTTCCAATGCAACAACAATCAGAACATTGCCAGACACTAAGATATGGTGTGCATTCCCCAGCCCCTGAGATCTAGACCTTACTAAACATTAATATTTTATTACATAATGCTTTTCATTTAAAATACCAGCTAGTTGTTCTGCAAGCTTTTTAGCTTGAAATTTCTTCGTGTTTCAAATTTTTTTTTTTTTTAGTAGACTGGAACCTTATTTTTTTATTTAAATCTGATTCCTCATTTTCAACTAAAACAGTACATCTCTTGTCATAGGGGATATGAAGTGGTCAATTATTCATAATACAAAGTAATAAAATTATCTATGTAGTGACAGTATGAGAATAAGCTCAGTTCAGGTATTTGCAAACAAATTCCTAATAAAATAGCTTAATAATTTAGTTTAATTAAAAACATAGTTAGATTTCACTTTTTCTATCAGAGAAAACCTTGAGTTTTAAAATCCCTCCTCAACCACTTTTCCATATTTCTAATGACAGTAGTTTAATTAACTTTTTAATTGACGCACTGAAGTTATACTTTACCTCTTGATAAATTAAGCCACTGGAATGATACATTTATCTATCATAATGTTCACAGCCCCTTGAAAGCATAAAGAATAAATAGGATCCATATTATATTCTATTATTTTATTTTGGGAAGACAAAATTCAGAAACCCACAATTGTTTGTAGAAAAAACATTAAAACATTTAGTTTCCATCCTTTCTAACTGGTCTCTGTTCTAATGACTGCATTTTTTCACCCATACCATGAAAATACAATAGTAGCCTGTTTATACAGTGACAAAACCCAAAAGGTTTTGTATTGAAATTTCTAGAATAAATTGTGATTGACTGGAACTGAAAACAATTTTTTTCCTCAAACACATGATTGTCAGTGACAAAACAATTGCACAAACACGTATATGTGCTTCCTACATTGTGGAATTTTGTTTGGATTTTTTTCTAGACTTTCAATTCCATTGCAACTGTTATTTACTGGTGCCATAAACAAAAGGATGCCAACTCTTAAGGCAATTTGGCTGGCAGAAGATTTAGAAATTTAACCAGCAATTTTCCCGTATTCTATTACTACAACTTGATGGGAATGATAATGGAAGCTGTATATTTAATTTTAAAGAAATTACATTACATTTGAGTCCTACATTTAACCCATAGCCTTTCCAAGTGTCGTGAATGGAGTCTCTATGAGAATAAGTTGTAGAGTGAAGAAGAAAGGCAGAGAGAACAGAAGGCAGACTAAAATAAACAGTAAAATAAACTGGATATCACACATTTTCTGTCATAATACTCAGTCAAACAAAGAATTAATGGATTTCTATTTTTAACATGATTGCCAAAAACCAAAATCACACAATGAAAACTGAAGGCCTTTCCTCCATGTCCATATTTATGCATATTTCTACAACATCCTGTTGTTCCTGACATTAACATTCTCTGTTTCACAGGGGGTGAAACATTCCACTGTATTTGAGCAAGACCTTCAGACGATTCACCAGAGCGTGACTTCAAAAAAAAAAAATAAAAAAAGACATCCATTTAGTGGGCATTTAATGAAATCACAACTATGCCACAGAGTTGTTGCTTTTTTTTTTAAGCAAATATTGTTTCTAATGTAGCTCTGTGTAATTCCATACATCTAAACGCTGTTTTTCCAAAGATTGTAGGTTAGTTTCTAATGTGGGAAAAAAATGGAACTTTATCCTAATTTGTTTAACTAAAAAAATAAAAGGTACTGGTTTTGGGAGAATATTATTTCTCTTCTGTTTGATGCTTTATCTTCATACCCAACCTTTGGTATATTTTGAAACATCTGAACACAGCAGGTAAAACAAAACAGGCTTCTGGCATAAACCAGTTTCATGACAACTTTCAGCCTGAGTTAAAAACACCCTTATAACAAATCTTCTCAAATGTTACAACAACAACAACAACAACGACAACAACAACCAAAACAAAATAATAATAAAAAACAACAAAAAAACTAAAACCAAACAAACAACCAAAATGTTTAAAAGTACAGAAAAGATTGCTGGGATATAGTGGTCACATCAGCCTTCCACCTGCACTGGGCTTCCTCCCACTTTCTGTTAATCGAGCCAGTGGTTATAAGGACAAAAGCATATTTTTGGTAAGGGCCACAGGCTTTGAACAATAAGTCAGAATAGCTACCAAAATTAGAGAGGAGGGATGAATGATGAGCTCTGGAAAACAGAGAGGCTGAACATAGACCGTTCTTTACAGGCAAGTTATAGTCATTGTGTACATGACTTCAGTGCAATTTTGCAAGTGATAAAAGGAAATAGTTTTGGCATGATTGAAATCACAAGAACATCTGCCACAAAGAAACAAAACAAAACAAAAAAAAACCAACAAGACCTTCAAAGATGTCTTTTTTTAGAAGACTGTAGTTAGGCTACTGAATAGAACTTGATCGGTACATAGACTTTGTGCTATTCATTGCAGATGTAAGCCTAACTCATAATTAAGCCATTCATAAATTTAGATTTTTACATAGCTAGTTTAGTCATCCCTGCTAATCCATAGTTGGATTTTGAATACAGGTGGCAAATGTTACACTGCGCCAGCTTTGGCATTCAGTAGCTACGCTCTCTTTCAGCATGACATATTAGCTCTTTGCATGTATTAACATTAAGCAGCTTCTTAAAAATTAATTTAGCCTTAAATAGCATTTGGTGGGTAAACATGTTGGTTAAATATCTTCAGAAGAACCACCAGCAGAATGACTTCTTATGAATAGTGTGCTAGATTACAGAATCACAAAATCATAGAATCATAAAATGGCTTGGACTAGAAGGGACCTCAAAGATTGTCTTCTTCCAGCCCCTTGCCATGTGTTGGGCAGGGACACCTTTCACTGGACCAGATTGCTCAGAGCTCCATCCAACCTGGCCTTGAACTCTTCCAGGGATGGGGCAGCCACAGCTTCTTTGGGCAACCTGTTCTGGCGCCTCACCAACCTCACAGGAAAGAACTTTTTCCTTATAATTGATAAATCTACTCTCTGCCCATTTGAAGCATTCCCTCTCGTCCTGTCATTGCATGCTTTTCTAAGTTCACTATGCATAGGCAGTATAAAAAGTTAACTTGCAAAGGAGATGTTATATATTCATTGTTGTTGGGACACTAGATATTGTGAATTTTTCTGCATTCTTTAATAAAAAAAATCAGAAATGGTGATGATCATATTTCAGATCTCTGACTTAGTTTAAAATCTGTTGTGGAAATATATATATATATATATATATATGTGTTAAAATTAATGTAACAAAAAAGTGGAAAATATTCCTTTTTAGATTTAGACTTTCTACATATAGGGTTGGAAACTATTAAAGACAACAAGTCTTTCCACAGATACTAAATGACTGCCTGGAATTAAGACCTTTGAACTGGAAATAAGACTCCAATAACTGAATTTTGGCATGCCGAACAAACAGAATACAGCATATATGTAATACTGGGATATAATACTGCAAAGTTAATTTCCTTATTTTTTTTTAGTAGGTAGAAGAAAATATCATAGAATTGAAGATGGCCAAGAAATTAAAGTCACATTAATGTTGCTTTACATGTGTGTGAGATTTTGAACAGTCACAGATAGGAAAAAACCCAGGAAAAATAAGGAAATATATATGGAAATGCAAAAACATGCAATAAATTTTTTCAAATGTTGTTATTCCAGACAGTTGCAAACCAATTTTTAATACCCCTCTTTTTCTAGAAATAGAAAACTTTGTTTGTATAACCAGTCTAAATGTCAGTGCTTCATACCACACAGTATATTATTAAATGGGAAAACAGGAATTGGAAAGAAGTTGGAGAAGATGACAGCAAAAAGTGCCAGCAAGTTGACAGGAGAGCTCTGATAAAAGATGGAGATTATTAATACAGTTTCCCAAGAATCCTCTTTTACCTATTCAAGATTTTATTTCATGTCTTTGGTCAAAAAATAAGCATATGCAGACTGTGTTTGTGTGTGTTGTCTGTCTACTTGGTCTCTCCCACCCCCTGTACAGAGAGGCAAAATGTGCCAATAGGAAGCATCATCAATACCACGCAGGACCAAAGGATGAACTCAAATCTGTTATTTTGGGACTTTCAGTTCTGGAGTAACAACAAAGGAATAACATGTAAACTACCAGGTTGTGTATTTATGCACTGAAACTAACAAGAATTTCTGATCTGTGATGAATACTCCTCATGTAGAAATGACAAAGGAGATTTAATATACTGATTTGTCCCAAAATGATTATAAAATATCAATGTATTGCAACAACACATAGGTGAATTTAATCTTATAATGCATCAGAAGATAATATTCTAGTTTGTATCCCTGGAGGGATTTTACTTAAATATGTGGGCTTCTGAGTCTATGTTACAGGATGAAAACACAGGCAGATAAATAATCAAACTTTTTAATTTATTTTTTTTTTAAGGAAAATGCTGCTTTTGAACCAAAAGAAAAAAATTCAGGCTGTGTTATAAAGGTTTCATTAACTAGCACATTACTTGCTACCCCTTGTCAGTTGGACTCAGCTGTCCCGGCTGTGCCCCTTCCCAGCTCCCTGTGCACCCCCAGCCTACACAGTGGTGGTGTGGGATGAGGAGCAGAAAAGATGTTGACTTATAGTTACAAGTTATAACAAAAATAACCTCCAGTTATCAGCACTGTTTTCAGCACAAATCCAAAACACAGTCCCATTTTACTATGATGAGCATTAACTCTCTCCCAGCCAAAACCAGCACATGAAAAGCCAACATTTTTTTCCTTTAGCTGTCTAAAGTGTGATAAATTAAGAGGAAACAGAGTGGGATTAAAGACAACCTAAGACAAAAAAAAAAAAAAGACTTTTTTTTCTTTTTTTACGAAGACAAAAAACCCCCAGAAATAAAAAGACACAGGCTTTAACATTCTATCATGTTTCACACATACAGTACCCCATATTGGTCATTTTTATATTCTGTGATAGGTAGATGAAACAATATAATGCTCACTAGCAACCCTTGCATGAAATAGCTGCTTTGAAAGCTTTTAAAACAGAATAAAATGGCATGAAGGCCACAGCTGAGTTGCTACATCAAATAATTTCTTGTCTAGCTGGAAATATAGGGCTTAAATTAATTTTGTCCCACCTTGTAGTCATTTGGAACTAATCCAATAAAATATCTGTGCTAGATTAAAATGTTTCTAACTTTAAATGATATGAGTGGGAGCCCAGGGATCAAGGTTAACCTTGATGTCCTGCTAGTCAAAGTGGTGGCCTTGTCAGACCATTTCACCTATTGTATTGTAATCAAGCAGGCAATTGTAATTTTGTATGAAAATGGCTCAAACCGGTATCAGTTTCACTAATGAAGGTATTTTTCTGTCATTTTTCTAGATGTGATTAGCTGACCACCTCTCAACACAAAACACTTCGGTTTTGTGCAGTCTAACTTACAATCACATCATGCAGCATCAAGCAAATTGTATTTGAGAAGACTTCAGTCTACTAGGTTTCCATGGTAATCAAGTTATAATCTCCTAAAATAATGTATGATTATTGTCTTAAATATCTAATTTCCATAAAGCCACTTTCATTGCCATTAATTGATACAATCTTTTATTGCTCTACCAATTATATTCCCTATGAACTTTGTCCAGAATTTATGTCATGCTAACTAGCTTAAATATTGCCTAACTCGTCTCACATTTATTTTGAAACATGAGGATTAACTTCTTCTGCTCAGTTGGAGTATTTCCAATTATTTTAAATGTATCTATTGATGCAATTTGTGTCACAGAACTTATTTGGGCTGGTTTTATAAATAATTTCAGGTCAAGATGGCGGTATTTCTTTAATTTCATCATTAAGTTACTGTTTAATAACTTTAGAGATAGTCAAAAATTAATTTGTTTTCATATCAAAACACTAAAATTTGTTATTAAACAGACTTTTTCTGAAAGGTTAATTGGAGGGAAGGAATGTTAAGTTGCACTATATTTTGAAAAACTTAGAAAAAGCATAACAGCAGATTGCAAAGCCATAGCTCAGGAGGAGAGTGATAAAGTTACATTTCAGAAAGAAAAGGGGTTTTTTTCCAAGTGAATTCAAGCATAATGACAGTTTTGTCATTTGCAGTTGCCTGTCTGCGTGAGCAAAAGACAGGGGTTCTGGTAAATGTAGGGGAAGCAAAATGAAAGTTCTGAGCAGACTACAGATTTCTATCATTTCTTTCTATTGCTCTTAGAAAAATATTCTATGTAATGTCAAAAAATTGAACTGAGCAAAATCTCAATCTTCAAGAAGGAACAAAAATAGTAAAATAAAAAAAAAATAAGAAAATTCTTCTTTAAAAAGGAAGATATATATTTATTTGGTTGCTTTCAATTTTCTGGTTTTTGTCATTTTTTCCTGCTTTAACTAAAATCAGGACTAAATAATAGCTATAGTATTTTAAATCCAAATTGAAATAATTCCTATTGTGCTGATACACTTCTATTCTAAACTCCTAGGCTACATATGAATGTCAAAGGGTTTTTGATATTAGAATTTTCAGTTTAGGCTTTATGTATTAACAATATTATTATTTGATAATTTTTCTGTAAACCAAAAACCAAAAAAAAATTATATATATATATAGGGTTAATTTTTTCAAAGAAAGTAGAAAATAATTGGCCTCTTACATAATTAATTTGTCCTGAGACTATTGTAATTGCGAAGATGGAAATATCTTACATTTAGCAAAGATATATGCTGGTAAATGCAGAAAAATAAGATAAGGAAAAAAAAGCCCAAGATCTATCTCTGCCATCCCCCATAAGAATTTTTCATAATAGATGAGGAAGTCAGATAATCTATACAAATTCCCTCCCAATGTTTCTGCTAGTTAGATGTTGCAAACCAATGATGCTCCAGTGAAAATACTTCAGCATCTGGCCCAAAAGCAGAGAAGATTTTTCAACTTTCTTGGAATTCTTTTTCATTACTCACTGCTTGTTAAGATTTATAAGCAGAAGGTGGGGATATGTTGTACAAAAACCTGAGAGTTGGCCACTTGTATTATAGAGCTCTGATTTCAAGTGACTGAATATGATTTTCATAACTGAATACTTTCTGGCTTGTGAACACTATGTTAAAATTTATATCACTTTGGAGTTCCAGTGGGAAAACTGTCATAGGTAATGCCAGTGTGGATGGTATGTTGATGGATTTTACACTTTCATCACATTAGCAATATTTCTGTGAGCATTTATCTTGCTGACAGTGACTTTGACAGTTAGAGACCCACTGTTGCACTTTCATTAAAACATCAAGCTGTTTTTCCTACCTGGTGGTCTGGAGAAGCTGTGCATGTCTGCCTTGTAAATTAAGACTCTGGAGAGAAAGTAACCTTGAGATTTGTCTGCCTTGCAGGCCCTTTCTTCCTGCCTGCTGGTGGGGACTGTCATTTTTCTTAGTGCCAATGAGGGATGTCTGATTTTACTCTTCAACTTTGAAATCCCTTTTTCAAATCAAGTGAAATGTTAGAAGAAAAAGTATTGATTCAAAAGCAACAATGTAGCATCTTTATATGTTGTAAGGTCGGC
This sequence comes from Petroica traversi, assembly GCA_025920805.1. Taxonomy (NCBI): domain Eukaryota; kingdom Metazoa; phylum Chordata; class Aves; order Passeriformes; family Petroicidae; genus Petroica; species Petroica traversi. The sequence continues at coordinate 12,097,144 of JAHLSL010000040.1, read as the reverse complement.
GCTTTCACAACAGAACAAACAATCACATCCATTCTTTTAAATTAAAGATTTAGGAGAATACCTGGACCTTGATAATCTAAAGACTGAAACTATTTGCTGTGTTTTGCCTTCCTCTTGATGCAAATACTAAACAATATCCCCACTACATTTCAATCATCTATTTGATATTTTTCCTCCCCAGCGAAAATCTGTGCTTTACTTATTTTCACCTGCCAAAATTAGAAAATCGTGTTGGCAATCTAAAACAATATGAACTCAAGTTACATTTTCCTTTCAATATAATTAGTTAAAGATAAATCTTTCAATGCTTGAAGAAAAAAAAATCCTAGCATCAGATATACTTTTTCAAAATACAGCTAACAGATTACTCTTTCAAAAAATACATTTTGCAAGGATAAGGTTGTGAATTTTTCTGTAATTTATCAGATTATTTTGATCAGAATTTTAATAGAAGTCTTCGGAACTTAACTCTAGGACCTTCCAGTTGACAGTATGCAATAGAATACACCTTGTAGACATTTTTCCTAGATGTCGCAGTTCGTTCTACTACATTGGTTTGCTATTTTAGAAAGTCATCCTTATCTGTTCAAGTGAGCACAAAAAAATTTTTTCACTGAATTTTTCAACTATTCTTCCAATAAGATATGAGAATGCGAAAGCACTAATCGGTTGTGCATTTCCTGATTTATTTTGGAAATTCATATGCACTCAGGATATAAACTGGTCTGAATCATTCTCATTTTCTTTTGTTACAAAAGCGATAAGCATGAGTGTAAGCAATGAAAATCCTTTCCTTTGTACTGACTGCTACAGTTGGATGTTGAACAAAAATCTACAAAACTAATTTTAAAAGCAAAAAAAGGGGATATGGCAAAGAATAAAAGGGAAAAAATATACATTAAAAGAATCCATAAGGTTTTGCTTGGCTGTCATCCACAACATTTACTCTGAGACAGACATGACATGAAATTGAAACTCAGAACAAACTGGATAGAGAGATCTCTCCAGCTATAGAATAAGAAAAATCTTCTTGAGAAAGAAGAAATAGACAATAAAATATAGCAGATGTCTGTGATTCAAGGGGCTATTAGCCAGGGAGAGGAATTAAAATGATTAGTCTGTTGTCACTAGCAGGATACAATTTGATACAATCTACTGCAGTCTACTATTGCATCTTGATGCAATCTACAGCATAGATGATTGAACAAAAGACAAAAGGAAAAAAAAGACTAAGCCATAATTAGTAGTTCATTGTTCTGCTCAATTGTAACATCTTTCAAATTAAGTCAGTGTTTGAAATATGCAAATTACTAAATTCAAAGATGTTTACTTGGCATAAAATAGTGTTTAGAACTGAAGAAACTATATTGCAATCTTGTAATTTATCTACTATTCTATCATGTTACATAAATTTAAGTGCAAGAGAATTTGTTTAGGAATTATAATAAATCATACTGTTATGGGTTTATCATTTAGGTGTAATGAATTGCTTTTTTCCTTCTTAGTTTCAAAACTACCACTGTAGTCAGGGAAAGCACATAGCAATTTATTCCTTTTGCTTATCTTTTAAATTATCTTTTTATTTTCACGGAAATTTTGCAGAAGCATTGAATTCATTTGCCACAGAACCTTGAAAAAGTAGCTAAGAAAGCCAGGAACTGGCTTTTTCTTTACTGTTATGAGTTTGAAGAATTTTGCAGTTTTCTTATACCTCCTATTATCAGGAAGATTATAGAATATTCTTAACCATAACTAACAAATCAAGCAACTTTTCAAAACATGAAGGCTTAGCTTTAAAAAAAAAAAAGGTTCCAGCAATATTTAATCTTTCTCTAACAACTTAAATGATACAAAAAACTTAGAACTGAGGTCTTTTTCTATACTAATGAAGCCTATGTCAAAATTCCCATCCACTTCCAAAAGTACAGAATTGACCTCTGATTTTCTTTGCAAAGGAGATTTGATACACAACTGCAAAATATTTTTTCTGCCGAATAATTTGAAATCTCCAGCCCTCTCTGTCTGTACTCACAGCCCAGGAAGCTGAGGAAAACTTGATGAGTTCCATAGGTTTGAAGTAAGGTGGGATAAGTCCAACCAGTCACATAACCCAGATTCCAAACACTTCCCAAAAGATCTCCCAACCATTTTAAGGAGGCATTTAAATGCACTGCATGCTCCCAACAAACATAAACTGTTGCACTTCAGAAAGATGATTAGCAAAGATTTAGAAAGTCTTTCCAATTAAATAAAATCTCTTTAGTCTTCAGACAACTAGATATGTGCAATGACACTTGTATATCGTATCTCTTAAACAGTAATTAAGTGCAAAATTAAAATTATATCCTTAGTAAGATGGATCACTGGGGAAGCTGAACTGTTGCCTTTTCCTGTAAATCACATTCATTACAATTACAGTCCAAAACTCGCCTGGGGTTTTAAACCATTGGTATTTAAAAACAATTATGTTAATTTAGGTATGCAAATCAGTCTAATTACTCTTGCTTCCTATAGGTTTCCACATAATCAATGTGTTCTGTATCTTCCTGATGAGGTCAAGACTAGAATTTTCATTTGTTGGAATGGTTTAGGTATCTTTCACTTAAAGAATTGCTGTCATGCTCTTACAGCCCATACTGTAACAGTATATGTGTGACTTTGCCCAATTATTGGAGTAAATTTATATATATAATTTATGTTAGCATTGCTTCAAAAATTTATTATTGATTTACCTTAATTTTCTTCCATTAAAATATTGGGCAAATTAAGATTTTCCTTGACTATAAAAATTGATCAATTGAAGTGCCATTATACAATAATGTGACTCACATTTTAGAACCATGGAATATGTATCTTTAGTGTTCACATACACTCCAGACACTGACTTTTGGTAATGCTTGATATGCTTCAACATATTTTTCCCTCCTACAGGTTCTGAAAGGGAACTCTCAGTCTAAACTGTTAACTGTTTAGACTGAGAGGTTTTTAGTGACACCCACTAGGAAAAAAAACCACAAAATTAAAACCCTTATAAACACTGCTGACATTTTCATGTAGCTTCATAGTTTTAAGAAACATTTAGAATTTATTCTTCACTTTTAAACAGGATGTATGTGATATAAATGTTATAATTTTTGCTGCTGGTTTAAAAAGCTGGTAACAGTGCTTGTGAATCAGATTGCCTGAAACTTTCTGTTCCTTGGTGATACTGTGTTCTACATGAAGAACACCAACACATTTAACAGATTTTTCAGACATGTTTTCCCGTTTGGGTGTCTAGTCCAAGGGTAATTTTACATCAAGGATATAATTTTGTTCATACCAGTGAAAAATCTGCATTAATGCTACCCTAAGTCTTTGCATTGAAAGAATTCAGAAAGAAACAAAGGGAGTTTCATATGAGTTTGTCATCTTTTGAAGTTTTGCAGCTAAATCATCTAGAGAATTCTTCAGGATTGGGCTTTTCAGAGCTGAAAAGGGTGGATGAGATTTGTTCCTCACGCTGATTATGACACTTGACACGGGGAAGAGAAGAAAGGCATTCTCTTTGTCTTAGCAATGATCCTTCACCCATGTCTGGTGACCAGTTGGAACGGAATTGGAGAACAGAAGGACTAAACAAAAACTTGTCAATACAGAAAGCTGAAATCTGAACAGTGTGTGTGAAGAGAAAGGTGACCTGAGCCAGGTAATGCAAGGAAACAGAAGAGAAGAAATGGGTGGGAGGCAAGAGAGGGATTTTGGGGAATCAATAGGAAGTACTGATGGGCAGATGGATATACAGAATCCTAAAATGAACATTTTATAAATGCAGAGTGGAGAAGACACAAAAATCAAAGGCAAAGGGGATATGGCTCAAAATGAGCAAGAACTGGGGCAAATTATGGTTTGGAAGAGAAGACAGTACCTATGAATAATAGCAATAAAGGTAAAAAAAACTTAGGAAAATTTATTCCTATACTTTTTGGTTTGGAATAAAAGCCTGAAATCCATATGGTTGGACAGAATACTTAATTTATCAAGCACTGTCCCTACAAGATAAAATCATAAAGTGCAACAATTTTGAATCCCATATTGAGCACAATTTTACACTGATTTGCTTTTGTACCTAAAACACCTGCCAATCCCAGAAAAATTTTCCTTTGTTCTATATTCAACTCTTCTCCCACATATTTATAGAGAAAAAACATATATTTTGTGAGATTGCAGTGTGCTGGTCTAAGCAAATCAAGCATTTTCAGTCGTTTCTCATAAACAGATTCTGCATTCTCTTAAGCGCTTTCTGAGCCTCTCCTGCCTCAGATTTGCCTCTCTTGAACACAGACTAAGCTGAGGCCTACATGATACACAAAAACTCACTAATTCCTTAAAGAAATGGATGTGTATCTATATATCTATACACGTCCCTGTATGTGTATATAAAGAACTAACACCTATATGCTCTGGCATCCTGTCTGTCTTCTCTCCAGATGCAATATGCTTATTCCTCTATGCACTAATAATAAACTTGGAATGGAAATCTAAAACTAAGACACATTGGTTTAAGTTCTGTCAAAAACAAGAGGATAGCCTCAAGCTGTGTCAGGGGAGGTCCAGGCTTCACATCAGGAAGAAGGGAAAGAGTTGCTAAACACAGGAAGGGGCTGCCCAGGGAGATGGTGGAGTCACCATCCCTGGAGGTATTAAATGAACAACATAGAAGTAGCACTCCGTGCTCTGGTCTTGTTGACAAGGTGGTGTTCAATCAAATGTTGGACTTGATCCTAGAGGTTTTTTCTGATCTTGGTAACTCTCAAATTCTATGTGGCGGTGGCAATAAACAAGCTTAAAAATATTTTGAGGAAAGTTAACCAAACCCTCTGTTTGTTTTGGTATAAGAATGCACCGGGAAAACAAGGTCTGTTTAATGTACTTCTAAATCTGCTTTCATGTCCATGTACAATACCACATTAATGATTTTGCATTCACATATAATATGAGAGAAAAAGAAACTGCAGTCTTGAGAAAAAATCTTTACATTGGTATTCCACTTAAGATAATGAGTCTGTTTACAAAATTTCCAACATGCATTCAATTCTAGTTAGTAAACACTCTTTCAAATGGAGATTCTGTATATTTCCTGGCTCACTAGCAAAGCTTAGAATATTAAATCTATAATCAATATATGAGATGCAACATAGAGGTATCAGAGAAAAACACCTGCAAAGTTTTAGAGATTCTGGACATTCTATGCAAACACCTTTACTAAATTATATAGTTTATGCCTGAAAACATAATTTGCTGTGCTGTCCTCCCTGAGAATTTAAGACACATTTCTTAATAGGTTCAATACTCATTTTAAAATCTGTAGTCCTTTATCATGGAACAACTTTATTAAGAATGACATTGAAATTACGTTTGAAAATTTCATATTCCCCCTTCAGAATCCTGTATGTATGAGATTCAGAATAATTTGATTCTGATATTCATAATAAGAAATCTAATTTTAACAACCTGTCATTAAAGAGAACTTGTTCTTGTGTGTGATTTTTAGTCTTCACACAGATATACAAGTATCTTTATTTAGACCTTGAATAAGACAGTTCCTTCTCTGAAGAGAGGCAAGTCCAATAGGTATTGTGTAACTGCCACATATTTAAGATGCCAATCAGAAGTTTCCTTTACACAGAACACAGGCAAGACATTTATTCTGCAATTTGAAATTCTCTAGTTATTTTCTCACACTCTTCATTAATTTAATCAAAGTACCATAAGTTATTCCCAAAGAATTGCAATAAAATATATAACTTTTTTAAAATTATGTAGCCACTTCATTTTAGCCCATATTAATTCTTTGATTATTTAAAACTTTTTGTTTCAGAATAAACAAGCCAAGGAAATCAGTTTACCTCTAGGCAGAGGTACTAAGAGTAGACCTGATGAAAGTCTATCTTTGCTATTGAAAAGAGGAATATTCTAATAATGGGAGACAACATAAAAACTGCACATAATTGTCTTGTAAAGGTGCTCTAAAACAACAGATGTGACACCCCATCCCTGGAAGGGTTCAAGGACAGCTTGGACGAGGCTCTGAGCAAACAGGTCTAGTGGAAGGTGTCCCTGCACATGCTAAAGGTATTGGAAGGAGATGATCTTTAAGGTCCCTTCCAATCCAGGTCTTTCTGTGGTTCTATGATTTAAATATATTTGTGTTAAATATATTCAGTATATTCAAGAAACATAATTTCAAATACTTGATTACGGACTTAAAAACTTTGATGAAAAATAAACTAAGAATGTTAAAGTATTTTTAGTCTGGATGAAAAAAGTATTATTGCAAACAGTAAAAATTTACAGCCAAACTAGACAGTTGTTGGGTCACAAAAATAATAGGTTTTTGTGCTATTTACCTTATGTTACTGAAATAAAATTACTAAAAACTTCTAATGTTGCAAATCAAAATATTGACAATTACATATTTTTACGTTATTTAACAAGAACAATCAGATCATATGTAAAAATGTAATGACTTTTAAGTAGTTTTAGTATAAAAAATATTAAAAACAACTGACTGTTATCCATTGTGTTTTGTCATAATATAATATTGAAAATAAATGGGATGAATTGTGTCAAAACCCCTCTGTTTTCATATTTAAAAACTATTAATTTGGGGCAAAGAGTCTTATTGAGAAAAGCAGGTTTTCTGGTTTCAAAAATGAACCTCTTAAAATGTACATAAAGACAATTTTCCAGTCTGATGTTCTACCTCAAACTGCCTGAACAAAAATGGGGTCATAGCAGAATAATAACAACAGGTTAGTAGAGAAAATGGTGTTTCTTCAACATTAATTTGATATCTAGAAGATTCTGATTCAGATAATTTATACTCTTAGGAATATAAATTAGGGAAAATAGGTATTAATGTTTAAACTTACAAATAAAAATAGAACTCTAATTGACATTATAATTTTTTCTTTGTGGAACATGAGATAAAATCACAATATGTTAAGTTATGGGAAAAATAGATTAACCCTAGAAATCAAAATGAAATTTTTTTTTCTGCGAGTAGTTAACAGGGGTCAGATTCAGTTCCTTCAAATGCACATTTTACTTCTACACATTTTTACTTTTCTACAGTGAGCAAGAAATAGGTATTTATGAAAATTTCCATGATAAAAAAAGATTTTATGCAAATGTAGTAGAACAGCTGCAACAAATTGCAGTAAGACACAGTGCAGATTATCTTTTACTTCTGTTCTTTTTCTTTTGAGTTGCATGTTAAATCTTGAACTCAGATGAGGAAGGATTCAGTAAGCCTGAAAAAAAAGACACTACAATGCTAAGATTTATATTCCACTGAGAAATTGCTAGAAAACAGAGCACTGTAAAGCCTGAGCTCTGCACTGCCACCTGATTCTGTTCTTTTAACACAAGTTTTCTCCTGGAAACTGTTGGCATAGCTGGATGGAGCTGAACTGCAGGGTGTATGATTTGCCCTATGGCTAAATGCTTATTTATACTTGTGAGAGACAAAGACTCATAAATTTAACTTATTTCATTTAGAAAAGTATTGCAAATAAACCTGCACTGTTTTCCTGTAAACATTTCATAAAAATTCAAAACTCTTTGCCATTGTGTGTATTCTCAGAGGACATATAATCAAGAGCTTTAAGGCCCCCTGATACTCGTTGGTGGAATAGATTGCAAGAGGTTCAAAAATGCTCTGTCTGGTGAGTCAAAGCATGCTTCACTATTGATTTATAAAATTGTAAAAGCTCCACAGGGGCAAATAGTGTGAGTTTAAAGAAGTTCCACATGGATTAACCTAATGAACTTGAAGTAGTAAATACCAGACTTTTTAATTCTTTTTTGATTTCAGGGAGTAAAGTTTTAGGTGTTTTTGAATTATTGATTTCCATTTTCATAGGTCTTTAGAAGAGTTGTCCAAGCAGTGCAAAATCTCATACAACACACCACAGGAGTCTTGTCTTAAGGTATTCACAAAAGCAAAACTCGTAAAATCTTCAGTGAGTTTGGAGTAAGGTGTGTGTAAGGAGAACTGAAATAACTAGGCACACAAAAGCAGAAAAGGAGGATTTTCTACCTTGAACTCTCATTTTCAGTATGGGAAACACAATTTTCTTTTAGACTTCCATAATTCATAACTGCACTGAGAGCACAATTCATCCCTCTTATGTTTCAGAAGTGTTTGGTGATGGTGCTGCAGTTATAGTGAAGTCTTTCTCAGAAAGGATCAGCAAAGCCAAACGGAACACAGAGAGAGGAAACTATATATTTAAGATAAATCTTTCCTATCTTCCAGTCTTGTAAAAGTAAATAAAGGTAGAGCCAGTTCACAATTTCAATTGAGAATCAAAATATGTCTGGTCTTTTATATTTCATGTATGGCTTTTGTATTTAAAGTCATTCACTGTAATGCAAAATTTAATAAGCAGAATTAATCTAAGTTTTTTATCATAAGAATCTGGAAAACATTTCTTGAATTGGTTGACTTACAACTATAAATTGCCATAAATTGTCTCTGCATGATTCAAGAAATAGAATCCTTCTCCAGGAATCCAAAAATGTCTTGCTTTGCCATGTTCTATCAGCAGAGAAGATGTGGGTCAAAAGCACAAACCATAAAATTATTTGGATTTCTGTTTCCAAAATCAGTGGTTCCCTGTACTGTAGTTGTGGATAAGCAGAGGTTGAGAACAAAGCATTGTAACAGTAAATCCTTGGTAGTGTTTTCACTGGAAGTTTTTGACTAAATTTCCACGTTTAGAACTACTTTGATCACAACTGATGTTTTCCAGCGGCCTCTGATCTGGAAATGCATGTAACCATCTTGCTACATTCCACTCAGTTTTGGGGTTTATTTTGACATAGTGTCATGGCTCAGGTTTTACTGATATTGCCTTTTACTACTAACCACAAAGAAATGAAAAACACAGGAATGTTTCGTGGTAGTTTTCTAGTAAAAGCATGAGAAAAACAAAGAAAAATTCATTTGCTGACTCTGGCTACAATGTTCCATGGGAAAAAATAGCCCCACATATAATATAATTACATCTTTTACACCTAGAGTTAATTCCTGGATCTTTTTTAAGTCAATGGTGAAGCCTTTATGGGTGCTTTTACAGGGCTCAGAATTAAGCATTTTGTTTTTAATTTTTAAAAAAGCCATTTATATGAATCAATTTCAGTTCTTTCCTGACTTTCAAATATATGATACTTAGAACTGGGGTCCATAAGGTAACTGTAAACCACAACCTATATTCCTATTAAAAGCTTTTTAATGGCGAATACTCATGGTGATGAGGCACAGGCACAGGTTGCCCAGAGAATCTGAGGATGCCCCATCCCTGAAAGTGTTCAAGGCCAGGTTGGATGGGGCTCTGAGAAACCTGGGATAGTGAAAAGTCGATGGCAGGGGGCTTGGGATGGGATGAACTTTAAGGTCTCTTTCAACCCGAGCCATCCTATGATTCTCTGAAACACAGCTGTAGTCTATTGATCAAGTCTGACAAGGCAACAGAGTAAAGATTGTATGAGTGCCCATTCGTTCCTATATTCTGACATTCTGAAAATAGTATGTATTTTTGGACATAAGTTATGGTACTTAATGTGAAAAAAAAAAATATCCACTGTCTTTATTTCTATCAAGGAGAGGTGTGAATGCAATAATATGGTTGTGGTGTAACTCCTTAGATTTTAGAATCCTTTTTATGAGTAACATGGTGATATCATTAAAGGAAATCCTAAAGAATCTCAGTAGGAAAAGCAATAATACACAACTGAAAACCAATGAAATAGGCCATCCACAAGTTAATGAAAGGAAGACTGGTTAAAATTATTCTCCTCTCACATAAAATATTCAGTAAATAGCATATTCATTCACATTTTACAAGATATAATCTGAACTGAGGCAATGGCTACAGATGATCCTTAGTTTTCGTGGTTGTAGCCAGGTGGACATTGGTCGCTTCTCCCAAGTAACAAACATAACAAGAGGAAACAGCCTCAAATTGTACTGGGGAGGGTGAGGTTGGATATTAGGAATGACTTCTGCATGAAAGGGTTGTCAAAAGCTAGAAAATTTACTTAGGGATTTTATATGTCCATAAAGGGATAAAACAGGCTTACATATAGGCTACTAAATTAGAACATTATCCTCCCGGTGGGTTAATTAGAATAAAAGCTGGGGAAACAGAATAATGGAATATTTCCAAAGGGAGAAATTTCAATGCATTCTGTTTTAAAATTGTATTGCCAAATGGGGAAAGGAGAACAAACTCATCTGTGAGCATACATTTCAAGAGTGGGTTTGTACTTAACTTGTGTACTTGCTTGTGTTTACCACACTTGAAATGAATTACTTTCCTTCTGTTGTATCTGACCTGCATTCTTCTTCCTCTGAGAACAGGGGATGGCTTCATTTGTTTATTCCTGTAGCCTGTTTACCTTAAAGGGACAGTGCCTTAAAACACTCACTTGTTTCTTTGTTTGAATTTGACAGAAGGGAAAAAGCTGTAAATGGTGTGCTGGTTTTGACAACCAAGGGGCAAATATAGGGTTCCAAGGCTCCACACCCCAGTTTTGTAACCATAAGAGATGGCAATCTTTAGAACTTCATTTTCTCTCTGTTTTGTCCCTTCCATTAATGTTCTGACAGTATATTTTTTTCCATGTTAGAGGGATTCAATACCACTAAACATAAAATATCTTTTATACATTACTATGCCTCGGTTTAATTGAACCATTCCACTGGAAATCCATTCCTGCAGGAATAGGATGTCACATCAGCTCACTGGTTACCTGTTTTCACTGTGTCTCTGATTCTTGTATTTTTCTAGACAAAATATCCATATTTTTTCATTAAAGGAAGAAACGTTTGGGAAAAAATAGTTAGATTATCAGATTAATTTTCTGAAGTAAGCATTAAAGCCTGATTCAGGTGAGATTAATTTTGTAACAGCTGCTATCCCCCTACTCTGGTGCTTCAGATGGGCCTGCAGGTCATGAGTAATGAAGACAGGCTACCTGAAGGTTTGCTCCAAGGATGACTTAGATCTCCATGAAATTGATATAAATTGTAAGTCAAGTTCAGTTGATATATATGTGTATTGTCAATAGCATCACTGGACCCCGACCCTTTCTTCTAAACCCAATTCCAGCAGAACACTTTGACTCACAAAGACATGGGGTGGTGACACATCTTACTGCCATCTTGTCCTTGCACAAGAGACCACTAGCAGCCTCCATCTGAATTCTGTGCAAATACTGTCTTCATCTGCAAAAACATACATTTCCTGCATGATATGTTGAACAAATGCACTTCTGTCTTTGATGCTTCTTCAACCTAGCAGATTTGTAGGCCATTTATCTAAATTCTTCTGTCATAATCTTATGAGCTCAGTGTTATTTGTAACTAGTTTTTTAAAGTGTTGACACTTTTATCCTCACTTACCATGTAATCCTTAACTAGCAGCAGCTCACATTTTTGGAGGAATGATATGGATTTCCTTCTAAAGGAGCTGAAGTGGAAATACATTGTAATCACTAAATTCACATGTTTATGCTCACTCCATTTTACTGAGGGAACTGCCTTGCGGCCAGCAGGTAATGGTGGGCTGCTCATGTAACCATTTGCTGTCAAAAGTTCTGCTCTTTGCTTCCCTCTCTAAAGTGTCTGCTGACTCAGGTAGCTCTGAACGGCTGCTGACTTCTGCCATCCAATTTATTTTCCCTTTTACTTGCTTTTGTGAACCTAAGCTTGAGAAATACTACATGAAAGCTTTAACAAGTACTATAGCTACAGCATGTGCCTCAACACAGTGCTGTCCTCTGGAGATTAAAGTGAAAATGAAAATCATCAAAAAAATATGAAGCATAAAAGAAAAATAGAGAAAGCGTGTACGTGCGAACAGAATAGATAAATGTCAAAGGGAAGAGAAAGAGCATCCCTCCTAGGAAATCTATCTGAATTTACAGAAAGGAGAGAATGAAATAGCAATAATACTAAGCTTTCCTGTTCAGCTATTTATTCAGATGAAAAGAATGATATCTACATCATTCAGGGATCAAATGACAAGGGACAAAAGTTATGAATTAGAAAGCCAGAAGTCAACTTTAAAATTGATTTTTCAAAGATTAGAAGCTTGTAAAAACCTAAAAATTCAATAAAACTAGAATCTACATAATGTTAGAAAAAATTATATGATAGCAGTGGGAAGGAGAAATAATCTTAATATACAATTGAAAAGTTACTTTGTACTTGGTATTTAACATAAACCTGGGCCACATAGTCCTTTTTTAGCAATGCCTTTCATATTAAAAAGACCAGTTAGAGTGATGCATGTAGCTAGTATAACCTATTTGTTAAAGGAGAAAAAAAGTCTGTCTTAAATTACTGAAAACAACTTCATACGCAGTTTGAAATGTTACAAAGCTTTGAAACCATAACTAAAACAAAAGGTTATAAAAGAATATAATAACAATAAGAATTAAAATAATAAAGTGAGAGGAAATTGACTGATAACCAGCTACCAAAGAATCTTTCAAAGTGGGCTGAACCACTGAGTGCTGATATAAAAACCAAACAATGGCAGCAAATTGAGCTGAAGAATCTTGCTCCAAAATCTATTTACAGAAAGTCAGAAGTTATCATGCTGTCATTAGTTATGGTGTTGTTTAAAATTATAAATATTTTAAAATAAAAATCACATGATTCTTTAACACACTTTTTTAAATTGAAAGGATATGTTCACATGCTCTTAGAGAACTGAAGATTACCTTCTTTGACATCATTCATTTTACTGGATCATCAGCAGAAAAGTGTACAGATTTTCTCAAGAAGAATTCTTTTTTGCTTCTTTTATTTTCAATTAACTCACTATTTAGTACAATATTTCTGTTTTCTGTTAGTTTTATCCCATCAGCATTATTTTTGCAGGGGTGATACTCTTAAGGATACAGTTTTTGAGTAAAGTTTGTAATTAATGAGAATAACCATTTTACTTGGTCCAACATACAAAATATTAAACTAATTATATTTAAATCTCCTTGAAAACTTTGTCTTTCAAGATATACATTTTTATGTAGTAGGAAACTCGGTTTAGGAAAAAAAGTGATAAGATTAAGGTTACTGTCTAAGTGGTCATTGGCAGCTAACATTTCCTACCAGAACTACATGTCAAGGTCTTTTTGTATTTCTACTCAAGATTCTTGATAGAGATCTAAATTTTCAATATATATGTATATATATTGCTGGTGCTCACACCAACAGTCCCAGTCTCTTGGCTTGGGAATGGCTAAAACTGTCCACAGTCAGAGCCAGAAGGGATTCAGAAGGGTGAGTGTAGAACTAGAAAATGAGAGGATAGGTATTCGTAAGTTTATTGTATAAAAAATAAAGGATATTTTCACTGATATCTGCCTGCATAGATCTGGAATGTAAACGCTGGAATTACTATAACTGGAAATAAAAATCCTTATTGAATATATTTTGAAGTATTACCCTAAGAAAGTCTTGATGAATATGTAGTTATACATATATACATGCATACACACACATACATATACTTTAACGTTTTCCTTTATCAGATTAATCTGTAAATAAAATACAACTGTTTTTCTTCCCTATCAGTACAAGATATGAGTATGCTTTATACAATTATAAGCAGTTTTCTAAGGTACTCAAGCTGGGGAAGAAAATATTTATTATGTAGATATTTTAAATTACCACATTAATTGCTAGGAGCGCAGAAAACAATACAGATTTTCCACATTTATATTAGAAGTATGTATTAGAGTGATAAAACACTAACAAAAGCTTCTAGTATGCCCTCTTCACAACATGGTACAAGAACATTGAGGAAAATGTTGCTAAATTTTAATATCTGTACAGAGATTAATTTGGCAGAGTTCCTTGGGAAAAAAAAGAGGGAAGATAGATGTTTTGGTGGGGAAAAAGAAACCTGCTGATTTCCTGAGTAATTAGAATGTGAACGTGACAGTCCTCACGGAGCAGCATCTGTCACCAAGGCAATCTGATATTAAGTGGAAAGAATGAAACAGTAAGCAGTTCCTGATGAGAGTTCAGCCAGCTTAGGAAGAAAGGTGCCTAGGAATACTTCTGGTGGAGTGCTTTGTAGCTCAGTCCTGACATATTTCTCTTTATGGCACTACATTAGAATCTCTAAGAGGCATTATCCCTGGGATGGAAGCTTACACAAGTCTTCATTAGCTTCAGTTTTTTGAGTTTTGGACCCTTTACACTTCTGCAAAATTATCCCTGGTGAATTAAGTTACTCCATTTCTAGAAGTAGATAAAAGGCAGATAATAATTATAAATGAGATATAACATTAACAATGCAAAAGTCTTATAAAATTACAAATTTAATAACATAGCTAAACACTACATTGTTTCCACAAATTGCAGTAATAATGAATGTAAAAAATAGTCAAGGGGAAAACACTCAAAACCGTGATGTGTATTTATATATGTCCAACTGTATTAAAGGACTGGAAGGAGCAAGGGGACAAGGGCCAGATGAGAGAAAAAAGTGGAAATAGTTGGGAAAGCTGGTAGAAGAGATTTAGATTTCTTCACTTTCCTTCACCTTCCTCCTCTGTTATCCAGCCTCTGTTTGAGAATAGGATTCAAATGGATGCAAACGTGTCCCTTATCAGAAATTCTTCTACACCATTTAAAGGGCTTTGCAGTACTGTGATAGGCAGGGCATTTACTTCACCATGTCCTCCAAACAAATAAAAGTCAATTCTATTTCTTCAGGGATACAGTCGGAAGGAGAGGATCGGGAATGAGAATTATTTATCTTTTGTATATAATGATTCCCCAGAAAATACATCAAATGACTCAGGGAAATATAAATACTAATAACACTATTGATACTATCATCTATGAATAGTCAATGAGCCCACAGATCTCAGGACACAATGGGTAAAGCCTACAAAATCTCTTTCCTTGAAAACAGGATTTCCATTGCAAATTTATAACACATAAACTGATGCTTAAAGGTCTGTTTTGCAGGTCCTGTACAAGCTTTTCCAATACTCAGCTATGTAGTCTTTAAATATATATATATATTTCTCCACACATATTTTAGTTTTATTTCATCACACCCATATAGCAAAACCTGTCTTGACTAATACCTAACATCAGTAATTAACAGTAACAAGTAATTGTGGTAAGATAAGATGGCACATAAATAATAATCTGTTTTAGCTAGTTCTGCTCTTTGAATTTTCAGAGGATATAAAGTAAGAACTCTGATAGCATAATTACTTGTATTAGTATTGTGTTAAATTTCATAGGTATGTGTCAGAAACCTAGCCTGCAAAAGGGACAAAATGGCATGGTTCTATACTGTAAAATACAATATAAGGGGGATTTGTGTGTTTTGAGTGGGAATTTTTGTTATATAAAATACACATTCCTTATATTTCCAGTCATGGCAAATTTCTACTAATCCATTTGAGCCTGTCCTTCACATTTCACACATTAGCTTATCTAAAACCTTCTCCAATAAATTATTTCAATATTTTTTTATCCCATATGCTACTGCAGTATTAAATGGAGACCACATGTGTGTTATTAATAAAAAACAAGCCCCCTAAAAATTCCCTTTTTCAGTTTTCTCTGGAGAAGTCTGTTCTATAGGAGACAGTTGACATAGGAGAGGATTGATGCAGAACCTGCAAACCCTGGATTGTCCATCTGTCTGTGTGCATGCACATCCTTTAAATATTTTGTATTTTGTTCTTCACAAGAACATTAATTCATATGTTAGGGTTGTGCACTGTTGGTTGATAACTTTGCAGTCATATGGGGGTTTGGTACAAGATGCTTCTGCATCTGACTTATCATGTGTGTCTAAAAAGAGTTTAAACTTTCCAGAAAAATTGTCCCCCTAAGGAGCAATTAATAAATGCTGGAAATCCAAGAATATGAGCATGCACCAAAACCATTTATTATTAGGGAACTTTGTTGTTGTTCAGAAGCATCACAAGCCCTGCCAAATGCCAATTATTCAGATTAAATCTCGTTCCAAATGAATGGGACTTTTTCATATGTAAAATGTTAGAACAGTCAAAAACTGTATTTGTTAAGATCTTCCAAACACCTAGTTAAAAGGACATATTTAATGAGATTTTTTTTAGCAGAAAAGCTTTTAAAAGATGCAGTTTTCAGAGAAAAATGATCAAAATGTGCTTCATGAAAAATAAAAACAAATCCAAAAGGGCACATCATTAAAGTTGCATGATTTAAATTAGTTGTGTTACCAAGCTGAACTCATTCTGGTGTCAAAGCTACATGAGGAGCTCTTTTGTCTAGTTTTAGTTTTATGTGAATTTAAAGTAGCAAAACATTATCATCATGCCCTGCACAAAATATTTCTTGTATATAAATTATCTGTGTGTTTTACTGCATTGTACTTTATCTGATTCTATAAATTATATTAGAATTACTGGATTCAAGAAACACAAAGACACGACTGACCTGCACAGAAATATTCAGAAAAACAAAGGTTTTATATAAATCTTTATATAAATCTTTATAAATACCCATAGGCACATTTGAATATCCCAGCGATAAATAGATTTAGGTTTAGATGGAAGAGATGCACCGTTCACATATTCAGACCTATTTAAGAGGTGATGCTGAAGGCTCTTAAAGGAAATAATAAAAATTGGTGGCATTTTGTCATGAAGGTTAGTGGTAGCAGGGGAGTCAAGAGCTGTTTTTGTCTCTGAATTTCACTTCCTGCTGTGGCACAGGAGGAAGGACAAGCCAAGAAAGTCCCTGATGTACCTGGAGAGAGAAGCATAATTCCAAAATGATCCTTCCAAAAGCAACAGAAACATCTACATGCGAGCAGCTGGGCTCACTAGGAGTTCACAAAATGAAACAGCAACAAATTAGAATAAATTCTAATTGTCTTCACCTGGGAGAGAAAGGCTTACCCTAATCTTTCTGGGCATTAGAAGTGGAAATGGAGAGGACAAAATACAAGCCGCTATTTTCTCAGAAAAATCTAACCTCTTTTTTACCCAGCAGAAGATCCATCTTCAGTTCAGTTCGGTTCTGAAAGCCTTCATTTAAAATGCCACTGAAGTCAATTTATAATTTTTATAGATTTTCTCTGCCTTTCATTAAAATTAATAATATTCGTTATTCAACCTGTATATTCATGCTCAGAAAAAGTTTCCCTGAAAAGTATCCATACTTCCATGTGGTATCTTCTTTTGCACCTAAATGTCCTAACCCTTTTTTAATGTTTATTTTGCAGGTAGAATATTCTGAAATTTCACACAAAGAAAATATTTCATGAAGGTTAAATAAAACAAGACTGATTAATAATTTTAGGTCAATTAAACTCTTTGGTAAATAAAACTTTGTTAGGAATTATTCCCTGGTTTGGTTTTTTGTTGTTGTTATTATTGGATGTTTTTTGTTTTGGTTTGGTTTTTTTTGTTCTGGTTTGTTTTTTGTTTTTTTTCTTTAAAGAAACCTTCTTCTAGAGAACCATGCTCTTATCAGAAATGCTGACACTATTAACTGTGCTTGAGATATCAAATATTGAACACAGTTTTTATTCACTGTTTTGGGAACTGAACTGCTGTGAACTGTCAAATGTCTTTCCGCCTGAGCCCAGATCTATTTGATCTTTTTTTTCCTCCATCAAGAGATTTCAGCAATCATTTTGAGTAGAGTACTGTTGAAATCAAAAATATTTTGAATGTGTTAGTAATACAAAATTCTTAGCAGAACAGTGGTTTACAAGAGAAATAATGGAAGGTTGAACCAATTCACACACCCAGAGGGCTGTAAATCCATCAGTTTTCCATAAAAAAAGGAAAAAAAATAATCCTCATTTTCTGCAAGCTTCAATTTTCATGGAAAAAGATTTCCCAAATGCCAGCACCCATATTATCCTTTTCAGTAACAGTAAACAGAACCCAGAACAGGAACAATAGTTACATTGATATCTCTGCCTCACACTTTCTGGAGGGCTACCAAAATCTGACATCACAAAGGAATTTGTTTTTTTAATAATCATGCCGAGCCAAAATGCATATAATGTTTTCATAAAATATACATCCTAGTAAGGAATTAAAATCTTGAATTAGACTGCTCAAAATTACTTATGTTTAACTTGGTCAGTTTCTTCCCTCACAGCAGTATTTACCTCAACAAGTCCCTTGTATAGCCAATTTTTTTGCCCAGAATGTCAATTCAGCATCAATTAATCGATCAGCAGGTACAGGTGGTGACTAATGGCATGTCTAGGTGCTGCAGGAGTGCAATAGAGGAATCCCCTGGACTGCTCAAAATTCTTGCCTGGAGAACTCCTACCAGACTAGTCAGGTCACTGTGATTCACCTTACCTGACAATCAATTGTTGTATCAAATCAGCTTGTTGTCTCATCCATGAGAGACTTGGTGGGGACTGCCTTCACCTCCCAGGAAATTAATTACTTATTTGCAACGGGTATGAACACAGGCACAGATGAATCTGATGTATTCAACTGCACCAAAATTATAACTGTAGGACAAACTTGAATGTCTTTCTTCTGACTTTAATTCCATAGATTTTACCATCGGAGTTTTGTTTAAAAGAGCAGGGAAAGATATTGGCAACTATTCTTCAGCCTGGAGGAGATTGAGGGGACACCTCATGGTGATTTTCAACATCCTCATGAGGAGAAGTGAAGGGACAGGCACTCATCTCTTCTCTTGTGACCAGTGACAGAACTTGAGGGAATGGCCCAAAGCTGGATCAGGGGAGACTTAGGTTGGATGTCAGGAAAGGGTTCTTCACCCAGAGGGTGGCTGGGCACTACAACAGGCTCCCAGGGAAGTGATCATAGCACCAAGGCTGACAGAGCTCAAGAAGCATTTGGACAATGCTCTCAGGCACATGGTGGGGTTGTTGCAGTGTCCTGTGCTGGGCCAGGAGTTGGATTCAATGATCCTGATGGGTCCCTTGCAATTCAGCATATTTTACTATTCTCTGATTCTATGAACATTTTTGAGTTTGGTCTAATCAGAGATATTCACTCTTAGTCTACCTTTCTTGTACACCAGAGAGCCTCACCCAGGCAATTTCTTTAGTTATGAGTAGCAATACCCTTACTTGAATATTATAGAAAATCAAAGAAAGAATCTTAAATTTCTTGGGCAAGAGGATAATTTATTTTTCTTCTTACTCATGTTAATGACAATCCCTGTGAGTGATGTTAAATTCCTGTAAATGTTATCATTATTTCCTTCTCATTCATTATGGATAGCATGATCTGCTTTAAAACTCAGGAAGACCTCAATGATTTTAAGGATATAAATGATTAAAGAAATATCCAGACCAGTATAAGTCAGATATACCATTACATATGATTTTTAGGATAATTTGTAATTTTATGACATGAGAGCTTCATTTGTTTGAGTGAGCTGTATGTCTCAAGGGGTCTTGCTGATTTTAAAAGCACTTTTGTTGCTTAATGATCGTCAGGCAAGAATTGTAAACTACTACCTCAAAATTATTTTATCAAGAATAGACTGTGATATATACCAGCCAGGTGGGTAATTGAAGGGTAAGGAGAAGAAGAAAAGAATAACCAATTGAATGGATAAATAGGAATAATAGAAGTTACTCAATATATATGCATTTATACCTAAAATAATTTCTATGAATTAAGGAAATGTTAAAATGGTAAACACCTAAAATAATTGTTTTCCATTATCCAAAATCACCTAAATATTTTTGCCTTTTTGTATTCAACCCTCTGATTTATTATAAATAGTTTACATCTTACTTTTAAATGTTTCTGATCTCCTCTAAATCTTATCTATCCAATATTATAGGCAACAGTTATTCTTTGGTAAAAAAACATATTGCTGGGTATTCTGAAAACTGACATAATATGGAATTTTATTTCTTTTTTGTTTGTTCTGGTGGATTTGTAAAGTGAATGATGATCTTTGCACAAGAGTTGCAGCAAGTGGTGTTTTTCAGGCAAAATCATATGTGGTAGGATAATGAGGAAAAATCAGCATTAAGGTAGAGTTACATAAGGAATATGAGAGTTAAGAGAATATGACATTAAAACTGGAAAGAAATGAGGTGTCACTTCAAGAATTCTTTAATTCTCTCTTCCTATCACATCAATTCCACCTTTTTTACATTGGTCCAAACAGACCCAACTCACATGAGCTTTTGAAGACTTCTCCCTTTCTAAGGCCTGATTTTCCATTAGGGGAAGTACTAAGAGCTTTGCAAAGGGAGTTTCCCATAAGCCCTCTACTTGAAAATAACCTTTAAAAAAGGGAAAGGCCAGGCCATGTCTTCTGAAGGCTAACTGAAAATTTAATCTTTGGGAAAACGTGTTGAAGTAGATTTTTCTGCTATATGATCATCATGAGTAAGGCAGGACAACAGACGTAACTAAACATACAACTCTTCTCTCATTACAAGCTTTCTGCAACATTTTATTTATCAGTTTATTACACCAAAATTTCAAAATTTGTATGTAAATCCTGTCTTACATAAAAAGTATATTGGCTTTCTTAATAGCTGATTTCTCTTTTGAAAAGCAAAAAAATTTCTTCCCATTATTATGATTTTCTCAATAGAATATATACTTTAATCACTTCAATTCAGTCACATTTGAAATACATTATTTCTCCTGCTGATGCTTTTCAGGGAACTTTTAATAGATCAGTAGTTCAACAGGTGTTCTTTCAGACTCAAGATATTTATTCCATGTCTCACTACTTCAATAAGAACTTTGATAATTGTCCCTCATGTAAAACCAATCTTTTATTTAATACTCTAGGCAGGCATGTTTTTTTCTTCCAGAACACTTACCTGTAAGCAACAGGAAACATTTTAATGCTGTATTTATAAGAAACCATGTACTTGATTTGTAGAAACTACAGGAATCTGTAACTGATTTTAAAGAAAGGTGTGATAAGTCTTCTGTGATTCAAATAGCATATTTATAGTCTTTTAGAGTTGGGGTTTTTTTCCCAATGTCACGGTGTACTAAATTTTCCATTTCATATTTCTTTCTCAAGTATTAAAATTGTTAATATATTTTAAATAAGTCAGTGACACATAACCTTTTATATGTTTGAAGAAACATAAAGGAACATCCCTACGTTCAGAAAAAAAAATCAGTGAAGATTAAGTAGCTACTTTTTCATAAAGACCTTTGGATTTAGGTACCTGGATGCATTGTGTTTGTTTTTTTCCTACAGATTTAGCTGAATAACTATTAACTTTGGTTCAGAGAATTTTTCTCTTTTAAGAGTTTTATAGAAGAGTAGTTATTATCATTGAATAGTTATATTTAAAAAACAGTGTGAATTTTTAACAGAAAACTTATTGCTACTAGCTAAGTTTAAATATATGCCATATTATGGTTTTTAAATTGTGTCAATAATAAGTATTGCTCATTTTTCCTTAAACTAAGGGAATAGAGAATAACTTGAAAAACAACATTCAGCAGATGACTCTTCTTCTGATGGAGGGGAGGGTAGGGGAGAGCAGCTTATTCAAAGGATCTTTTTTGTCAATGACAGAAAAAAAATCTGAGTATGAGTATCATATCCTATGCTCGTGTATGTTTTCACACATGAACAGTAATGTTTTGAAACAGTAGATTTCTTTTGCATGCCAATACTAACTACATTAACTATGAGCATTATCTCAGATACCTGGAGGAAGCAGAATTGGAATATAGGGTGTTCAGTGATGTTATGAAGCTCACTACTATGGGACAAAAAAGGGAAAGTTCCAGGTCCTGAAGGAAGGCAGTGATTGTGAGAATAATATAAATATCACAGCAGTTTTTCTGACGAGCCATTTATTCCTCAAGAACCATAGACAAATAAGAAAACTACAAGAAGTTGAGAAATATTCAAATTCTAAGTACTGTTTGGTATATTTAATCTAACTGTAGCGTTTTGGTTATGCTTTCAGGCTTCATAAGCAAGCTGGGTTTATGATTCTGTGCATTTAAACTTCCTGCCACACCAGCAAGTGGTGATTGCAAGCACAACACCAGTATAAAAATACTTAGAAGTACTAAGGACATCCTGGAAGATACTGATATGAAATTTAAGCCTCAAAGTATAGATGCCAAAGACCTCTTTAACTGAAAGTCACATTAAATAATTCCATTGTAACAGCCATGTGGTTTTTTTTAAATTCCTGCTTACACATATGTATTCCTGTACATTTACAGACACACAGAGATAAAAGAAAGGTTCCTATAGATTCATAAAATCATAGAATGGCCTGACTGAAGGGACCTCAAAGACCATCTTGTTCTTGGCCCTTTGCCATGGACAGGGACATCTTCCACCAGACCAGGTTGCTCAGAGCCCCATGCAGCCTGGCCTTGAACACTTCCAGGGATGGGGCAGCTACAGCTTCTCTGGGCAACCTGTGCCAGGGCCTCAGCACCCTAACAGGTAATAATTTTCTCCAGGACCTAATCCAATTCTATTTTCTTTCAATTTGTAGCCATTCCCCTTGTCCTGTCACTCCAGGTCCTTGAAATAGTTTCTCTTATCCATCCTGTAGGCTCTCTTCAGGTACGGGAAGGCTGGAATCAAGTAACCCCGGAGTCTTCTTTGTTCCAGGCTCAACAATCCCAGTTCTCCCAGCCTTTCCTCACAGCAGACTGCTCCATCCCTCTGATCACCTCGGTAACTTCTCTGGCCTGGCTCCAGCAGGTGCCTGTCCTTGCTGTGCTGGGAGCCCAGAGCTGGATGCAGCCCTGCAGGTGGGGTCTCAGCAGAGGGGGCAGAGGGGCAGAATCCCCTCCCTGCCCTGCTGCCCACGGGGCTTTGGATGCAGCCCAGCACACGGGGGGTTCTGGGCTCCCAGCGCACACGGCCGGGCCATGTCCAGCCTCTCACCCACCAAACTCCCAGTTTAATTTGTCTTCTTACTGACACTTTGCCATAACTTAACACCTTAATCCCTGACTTGTTATATTCCCACTCTTTAAGTCATTGTACTGCAGCATAGAAGACTCTGATAAAATTCCGTAGCTTCACAACTTCTTAAGGAGAACTCTGCTGAGAGTGAAATATTTGCTGCTGGTAAATGCTTGTCACCCTTTAAACATTACATTTTTAATGCCTTATTTAAGTAGTGGAACTAGGGATTTGTGTTCTCTATTTCAGTCTCTTTCACGTTTAAGGAGAAAACAGTATGTTGGAGGTTCATTTCTTTTTATGTGTAGGTAGAGAAAAATTACATTAATTCCTGGGTATATACCCACAATTAAGGTTTGATCAGCTTTAGGCAGAAGGAAAAACCCAACAGCCTCCTTACCTACCCAAATAGGATAAGTGTTTCTTCAGTGGTTTTCATGAAGGAATGGACTGGTACTATTCTTTTGCCCTCATAGCCTGAGACCTGATGGAAAGTGCTTATGATTTGGATTTGCATAGGAATTTTTAGTGTATCCATAATTTATATGCAAGGACTTTTCACTATATAGCATCATGATTCTTAATTGAATTGATTAAACATTATTAATACTTCTGTTTATTTTCCATTTAATCTGTAACATTGGAAATATATCTAAAACAATTATTTCTGCAAATATTAGAAAAAAAATTAAAATTATTTTAACCATTACAGTTAATAAAAAAAAATCTCAGTAGGATAATTCATTCTCTGGGTGGAATTTGATTTAAGACTAAAAATTTTGTCCTCTAAAAAGAATAGCTGAAGGAGCAGAAGTATGAAAAAACCTTAAATAAAATTGTCTAGTTTAAAGTGAAATGTAGGGGAAAAGTAAAATGATGAGAAACTTGCTTCAAGGAAAAATGAAAAATTTTTCAATAAGAAATTGTTGATGATTTTCAGAAAATGGTAAGAAATATTAAGAATATATATGATAAAAAGAAGAAGCTGTTTTTATCCAAGGAAAAAGGAAACAATTACTTTCAAAATAATATTTAAGTGAAGAAGGTTAATAAGATAAGGTCAAAGGCATTAGATCAGAAGAATTCTTGAATATATAAATAAGTAAACAGAAACCAGGACCTATTTAAAACTGCAGCTTGTATGAGTATGTGGATTATGGACAAAAATATTAGTTCTTAAAGGTACCTTGAAATTGTTGGGTATTTTGCCCCAGTAAAGAAGAAGATAATTTCTATGTTAGCATGATAATTACTACAGTGTGAATTCAGAGATTTCTCCTCATGAAATTTTACCATGACAGCTTTGGGTACATTAGCTGGTCTTGTAAATGTTAGATGTATCATTCCTGTTTATAGCACATTGGAATGAATGGGTGCAGAAGAATTTTCCCATGAATAAATGGTCCTCAACACAAATGGCAATTATAATGGCAATCAACCTAAAATTTGAAGTTACAAGGACATATATTGCTTAACGTTATTATTGTTTGTTTGTTTAGTTAAAAATTAGCTGAAAGCCCCAGATGTTTACTCTGGACTTATAAGTTTATTACTGTGGTCTAATTAGCCCATGAAAAATCGATTTTGAGTTACTTCTTGCAATTACAAATCATTAAGCTCTTTGTCTATTTTTTCCTATCACCACAACCAGATCTAAATTATTGAAGAACTGAAATCTGAGTCAGCTATGATTAAAATATGCACAAGTGCAACATACCCAAAAAATCAATAGCGTTATTTACTGGATATACACTCTTAAAAATTTTCATATCAACTTTTCCTATCATCAGATTCCTACTTTGCATAAGAGTTCCCGTGGAGAATTATGCCCCTGTTATTCAGCACATTTCCAATTATAAAGCACTGAAAACAAAAGAACAGCAGATTGCAGTGTTGGAGTTAACAGGAGGTTTGACATTAAACACTCAGCGACAGACATAGAAGCAACAAAGTGCATTAAAACCCATCTAAAGAAATTGTCTATTAAAAAGCTTCAGTACATTTACAAAGCATTCAGAAAAGTCTATTAGGGGTCTCTAAATGAGGTATCTAAATATAATAATTAAGTAATAGCTACCTGCCGAACCAAAATAAAATGCATAAATAACTGCTGTAAAATAAAAGTGCATATATTCCTATATTTAAAAAAAAAGAATGCATATAAAAAGTCAATGAAATTCAAGTTCTCAAATTACCAAAAGAAAACACTTTTAAAAGACTTTTGGTTTATAATACAACCAGAAAAAAAATCATATAATTTCCCTACAAAATCATTAATTACCTCTGCCATATTAACTTGTGGTGGAGTTTAAAATTAAGCCATCAGTATAAATGTTAAGATAGATTTTATCTCTATTTTAGACATGGTGCTCTGTCGGACTCAACACAGAGTTCTGAAATTTGCTTTTAATAGCTGAGTTGGTCCCTTCCAGTGTGGTGTTTGAAATGCAGTACTAGTCCTTTCAGTGCTAGAAGCCAGACATAGACATTTTTTCCCAAAGATCAGCTACAGCTCTACATGACAGGTAGGCTGATTGGGACTGAAATAATTTGAAAAGGCTGTGCTGAGGTGTCAGCTGAATTAGTGTATCAAAGAGATCAATAAGGAAGGTGATAATATTTGTCCCCTTTCTTTGCACTTGCTGATGCTTCTGTTCTACAATCGCAGTTTCTCAGCTCCTCTTAAACAATTACCTGCTCCTGGGAAAGTATCTACACTGTCATCTTCAATTATGACTTAATGCTTTACTTTAGTTCAGACTACCTTATGCTACTTGATTCTGCAAATAATCCCCAACTTGATCCTTGCTGTCAGTAACACCAGCATGTTACCTTAATTTCTATAGGTCTTCATATACAAACTCCTTGCTCCACACAGTGCTAAATCAAATGGTGCAGGGGTCCATTTTCACCTCATTTTTATTTTTTTTCTTGACCCAGATCTCAAAATTAAATCTTTATATACATATATATATTTATATATCACAATTTCCCAGGGCAGAAAATGTGCTTTGATTGAAAACAAAGGTTTAAGGGAACATACCCTTAAAGTCAAATACTCTTTTGTTTGAATCAACACTAGTAATGTAGCCACACACACTGAGAAATGCTTCCTTATTTATCCACTTTAATAATGTCATGATTTTATAGATCTTTCAAAATTGCTCTATTCAACTACCTTCCCCCTGAATTTTTTTTTTTTACTGCACTGAAGACTCTGTGTCATTTACTCATTGTGAAGCACACATTCCATACCTGTCCATCCTTCTTGCCCTTGTCTGAACCTTCCCAGCCAGATCATATTCAGGAAATAAAGCTACAAATAGCATGCAAGATGAAAAAACCAAATCAGAAGTTTCTGGGCAGGAAGAGGGATAGCATACACTTCCACTTTTAATACTTTCCCAATATTCAGTACATCAGGAGTTTCTTGAAACCAAATCAAAAAGTACAATATTTCTTTATCACTTATACCATGAAGAATGAAATTTCAGCATTTAATGATAGCAAGAACATATCATATAACTTTTAAAATATTTTCTGTCATAGAACAGTTATTTCTCTCCAGTAAATTATGGAGTATTTGGAATTTATCACCAAAACACACATGGACCTTGTTGACAATGCCTATTAATATATTGTTTTTAGCATTTATTTTGTAACATTGATGAAAAGTCTATATAATCTTTTTACAGATTTTCAGTCCAAATATTTGTCAATTAACAACTCTAATAGTTTTTATTCTGAAAAATTCTTTACAACCTCTTGTAAATAAGGAGAATTTTGTGGGTTTCATATTCATCTTTTACATTTTCCAGGTCTATTATCAGATAACTTCCTATGTGTTGATATAATGCCAAAGCATGCAAACTAACAATGTGTGGGAATGTTATTTTTAAACTTAAAAATAAGTTAAATTGAATTTGGATCAGAAATTGTGTTCAGTCTACATGTCACTGAGGGTTTGTTTTGTTTTGTTCATCAATGAACAGACTCAATTCATTGCAGAAACAGCTAATCAAATCAATAAAACAAACCTTATACTAAGTCAGAAAATTTCTATTTAAAGTAGGATAGTTAAGTAGCAGCTTCCAATCTGCGGATATTAAAACTCCTTTTGTTCATTTGTTCATTGTTAAAGCACAGTTTCTAATCATCACAACAGTGCAGAACTATAACATCTTTGACATCTAAAGTCATTAGTACTGGTAAGCACTAATTGGATATTAAGCCAAAGTTCATGACAGTGGAACTGCTACAGATTTACAGAATATATAGCCACAATCATTTAAGAATTCAATGTGCTTCAGTGTCTTAAGCTAACAATTTATTCCTCTTCCAATTTTCCTAACAGTGTTGTAAATTAAAACAAAATTAAAAAAAAAAAAAACCCAACCCACCAACCAGCCAACCAAACAGAAATCCAGTAAGCAGTTCATGGTCTTGATTTAATTTGCACTGAAGTAGAGTTAAAACAATAACAGCGAAATAAATCCTGTTTAATGAAATGTGATTTATAGCAATGACCAGAAAAGAACTCTCGGAATTCTTACTGTCAAACCAATAACAATTAATAAAAATCATAGAATTCTGCTTTTCAACAAATTTTTCTGATACCGCATGCACCTATAAGATCTGCACATGGAATCTAGGTGTTCTTCTCTCACTTTTTGTTGTTAGAATGACTGCAGATTTTCATTATATCTCCATTTCATTCACCAGTTAAGTAGATATGAAAAGGACGAGAAACACATCATCTTTCTAACTAGTCTGGTGTTGAGTTCTCTCTTGGGCCATGATAGTAGTGTTTTTTTTGCAACCAAGAAGATTTTCTTGCCTAAGAAGCTGCAGTTTCAAATAATCCACTTCTTTCAGTGGAAAATTATTTTATTGAACAGGTAAAAAAAATGTGACTCTGTCATCACAGTTCCAGAGACTGAAAAAATGAGATGAAGACTTTTCAGTGGCTCTGAAAAAAATAATAATAAAATATGAAAGAACTGAGGGTACCTCAACCTTCTTCACATCCCACTGAACCAAATCTCCTCTCTCCTTCTAGAGAGGGTCCTTATTTTCCCTAGTCTTCTTTTTATTACCTGTGTACCTAAAAAACTCTTCTTCTTGCGCGTGATGTCCCTATCCATGTTTACTTTGGTTTTTAGTTTGGCTTTATGTTTCCTAACCTGATCCCTGGCTTTGTGAACAATCTCTGTGTATTCCATCAGGCTACCTGTCCTTTCTTCCACATTTGCAGGCTTCCTCATGTTTGAGCTCCTTGTTCATCAAAATAAGTCTTTGTCTTTTCCTCTTTGCTGGGATGCATCTCTTTGGACCTATTAGGAACCATCCTTGAATATTAACCAGTTTTCTTAGGCCCCTCTCTCCTTGAGGGCTTTTCCCCCATTGCATTAAAATGTAGAATTCCGAAGCAGCCAAAATTTGCTCTCTAGTGTTTCAATGTTTCCCTATAAGGTAATAGTAATGTTTTTCTATTTTTTTCTTTATAATCTGTCTGAAACTTGCATATCTGTCAAAAATAATCAAAAGCCTTTATTTATATGTAACTAGATATTTTCAGTATAATTTGTTTTATATAAAGATCATTAAAATATCTTCTGTCCTCGACAGAAAGACCTCTAGGATTTTTTCATCCCAAAGCTCTCCATGTAGATAAAACATTTGAATGAAACAAAATATACCAGGATTTCTGATTACATTGTGCAGAGCACTTCAGAGCACAATGTTAAAATTTAATAGGGAAATTTTGTAAATATTTCAGAACAGATGTTGAAGAGCCAACTCATTTTACACATGTCAAACACTGTAAAAGCCAATTTTTACAATGCTAAAGTGTTACAATGGCCTACTTCAAATTGAATAAAACTATTCAAATAAACCTTTCATCCATGAGATTGTATATGGCAAGCATTCATTTAATATAATGTACATTAATCTTATATTCAAAACTCTCTTGTACAGATAATTTTTTCAAAAGGAAGGAGTCCGAATATTTTCTTCTCCAGGGATATTTTTCCCCTTTCATACTTCTTCAATTACAACTCTAAGTAATATTTGGTTGTCAGTCTACACAGACGAAGCCAAATTTTGGAATATACAGTATTATTTTAAATAAACTTTTTCCCTACTGTTAGAAGATATTCTTATGGGAGAGATTGGCCTTGCAGAAAACAGCTATAATTTTATTTTCTAAAATCCTTGTCTTATAAGTAGGGACAAATAAATAAAAGTAGACTACTCCAATGAACCAGCAATTTCCCTGCTGTAGTTACAGCTGGCTTGGATTCATATTTGTCTGATCTATTCCCACAGGTGGTTTGTCACTACTTGAGCAGAAACTGGCTTGGAGTAATAAACTTGTAGCTAGAATGCTGGTAGGAATTAGGCAAATTCTAACTCAAATTCTCTGGGACAAAAATTTGTAAAATTAAATCTTGGGATAAAGCAACTTATCTGAACTGCAGAAAACAGCAGAGGAAGTTCTGGAAATAAATAATAAAAATAAATAATCCAAATAAGGAATGGGAAGTTAGAAAATCATTGGGAATGTGTTACGAAAACATCTCATTAAAAAATTACTAATGCCATTTTTATTTCCCTTTCTTTTTCCTTTGTGTCTAAATGTAGCAATGAAATTTGTACATGTCCTATCATACGCATTTTATATCCATTCATTCATCATTCATGTCCAGTCCTAGACAACAGTGTCTACAATGGTACCCGCTTAACTTCAATGGGCTACTGTAATTCCTAAAGCTAAAAAAAAGATATTCTGCTTTTGTGCTTGTTAAGAAGTGTGCAATAACCTGTTGTTATTTCCTGTACTGTTGAACAGTTGTGTTCAGAGTGAGGATCCCTGAGGAAGAGTCTTAAATAAAGAGGAAGACTTAAAGTCTTATCATAGAATTAATGGGTTTGTTGGTTTTTTTTTGCCAATTCTTACTTTTAGAAGTGAAGATTTTCTCACAGGAGACAAGAGCTACTCTGCAGGATTCAATCAGTTTTCACTGAGCCAATTCATTGATCTTTAATGGTGTCCAAATCCTCAGAAATGTTTAGGAAACATGAGGAATCTAAAGAAATTATTCCCCTGAGATATTCTACTTGTTTCTACAATTGATTATCTGTGAGTAGAGAAGACAGATTCATGTCCATTTTTGCTTAATAGCTATTATTAAACTCATTTCCTCTAAAAATGTATATTTTCTTCTCAATAGGTTTATTGAATTGGCCACAATTAACTGAGAAATATTTTAATGCAAAGAAGTTTTTATGATACAAGAAGTAGAGAAAAGTCCTTTATTCTGTTTACATGCTTTTAGACATTCAAATGGAGAAGTCTTCAGTCACTATTCTAAGTATTCTTTCCAGAATGGTAAAAAATTACTCAGGATTAGAATAAGATGACTTCTCAGAAAAGCATCTTTGGAAGCGACTACAAGCAAAAACATGTGATATTCATAAACTGCTTTGCAGAGCTGGTACTTATATGAAATTTGAAGGGACAAGGAAGTGCCTAAGGAAGCATTTTTCCTGAGACTAGGCAACACCCGTATCAGGTTGGTATTGGGATAGTGCGTTTGTGCCCTGAGCCTGAGAGACAAGGCTTGATGGCAGGTGATGAGTGGAAAATTTATCTCTCAGAAAGGAAGAGAGATTGGTGAGAAGCAGCAGAGGCTCCTGGGATCTAGGAGGCCGTGCTGGTTCTGGCTGGGACTGAGTTAATTTTGTTCACATTAACTGGGATGAGGTCATGTTTTGGATTTGTGGTGGAAACAGCATGGATTACACAGGGTTGTTGTGGCCATCACTGAGCAGTGCTTGTACAGTGCTGGCAACAGGGGGATGTTTTTGTTATTGCTGGTGCAGAGTCAAGGCTTTTTCTGTCCCTCATCCCACCTCACCAGCAAGGGGACACAGGGTGCACAAAGAGTAAGTATGGGGCCAAAGGATGCCCCATACGATATGGTGTCATGTTCAATTTTTAAACTTGGGGGAAGAAGTAAAAAGGGGTATGTTTGTTGTTTTTAAGCATAGTGGGACCTTGCTCTGTCCATGGGAATTGGGGAATGTATTCCTTGTTTTGCTTGTGTGCATTACTTTTACTTTCCCTATCAAACCATCCATCTTGACCCACAACTTTTCTTGCATGTACTCTTCTGATTCTTACCTGTCCCACCAGGGAAGGGTGAGCGAGTGAGTGAGTGAGTGAGTGAGTGAAGAGCTGTGTAGTGTTTAGCTACCACTGGGCTTAAACTAGGACAGGAAACCAGGGATGTAAAAAAAAAAAAAAAAAGCCAAAAAAACCCTAACAAAAAAAAAAACCAAAAAAACCCAAAAATTAACAACAGTAAAAAAACCACTACTCATTTTTAGAAAAAAAAAAAAGTAATTAAAGAAGCTGTCTTTCTGCTTTCCATTCAGTTCCTTACAAGGAAATGAGTATTCTCTGTTTTTCTATAGCAAGGAATGAGCAAAAGGTAACAGTGGAACTTTTCAAGGAGAATTGGAAGTATTTCTGCAAAATCATTAAAATACTGATGTAGCATGGAAGTGACAGAGAAAGAGAAGAAATACCCAAGACAGTAGTTACAGCTTTGCAGTGATATAGTGTATTTCGGTAAGACTTCACTGAGCTCTTGTAAGACAGATGTCAAGCATTAGATTGGGCTTTCCAGTCCAATTTGCAGCACTATAAACCCATGACAGTTTTGTGTTCTCACTGAATACATGAGTATATAGAAGATGAAGCTACAATATTCCTGGATTCCTTATTATCCTGTAGGAAAAAAAAAAAATAAACCAAAAGATAAATAACAAAAATACAAAAAATTTACCTTGTATGTGCTCAGATATGACATTTTCATCTCACAAGAATCAACACGTATTATGTGGTCTTTTCTGTCACCTTGGGTGCTCTTCCAGTTATACAAACTACCTCTATTTTCATTTAGATTCCACTGTACCCTACCATATGCAACTTTTCTTTTAAATTGTTACTTTAGTCTTATTGTGAAAGATGCACATCAAAGCTAAAGTTGTAAAACTGACTAAGCAAGAACAATAGAAAAGCTTGTGTTCAGTTAAGATGCAGATTTCAGATTGCTGCATTGCTTGAAAACTGATGTTTCTCTCTTATATTAGTACTTCCTATTGAAGGGGAAAAAATACTATCTTAATTACGTTTCCAGAACATCTAATTTTAAAAAGGAACAAGCACTTACAGAGGAAGCAAATTCAGATGATTTAAAGGTTTTACTCAATATAAATGATAGATAGGATTTTCACCTCTCACATGAGACCTCTTAGCAATTTAAGGACATTCTCTTTAGCACTGCAGGCAGAAATGCTTGCCAAAGCTCAGAAATTTGAAATTATGAATCCTTGATATGATCAGCAGAGATGTCTGCAAGTTGTGACCGAGTGCATCGAGTATATAAGGTCACTAGCTGAGAAGGAGATTTAAGAATATCTCTTTACCCTTTCAGAGAACAAGATATTTAAAGCATTTGAAACTGAAGGAATAATTTTTGAAAGGAAAACCACGGGTGGGCAGAGATTTGTTTCTTACATGGTTGCATTAAAATTATGCAACAGATAAAGAAGCCAGTCATTTATTTTAGCTGTGAAACAAAACTTGTACTTCTTCCTTTTCATTCATATTAATACATAAGCTGAATTAACAGAAAGGAGATGAAAAGCTGATGTCAAATTTTGTGAGATTCCTTAGTAACTACAGGTACTTGTGATTTACCCTTTTTGATCATATTGGATTTTAGATCACACCTGCCTTGTGAAAAGTTTGCTGGGACAACTATTTGCACTCAGGATATTTCTTCCCTAATCAGCTTAGTGCCATTTGAACAAGATACCTTTTCCTCAATAACAGAATTCTGCCCTTACAACTTCATGCATCTGTGCACTGATGTGTAGATTTTGGCATCATGTGCTGTTCCTTTCCCCAAAGACAGAATGAAACAATTTTTTTTGAGGGGATTTCATTTTTTTTTTTTCCTACAAAGATTATCCCTATAAAGAATAACTGGATTTCTGTAAATTATTAATTGGTGAAGTAGAAGGCTAAACAAACACAAACAGGATTGTTATATATATATATATATATATATATGCATGAATGTTGTGTGTGTATACAAACACAGGAAAGATTTAATTTACAATAATATTAATTTGGTACTGAAAGTACAGGTGTTTTATCAGACTTTTATACTAAATCCATTCTGTAAACATGAGCAAAAGGATATTTACACTGCAGGCTCTTCTCTCTTTGCCGTTTTTCAGATCTTAAGCTTTATAGAGAACTGAGTGAAAATGCATATCAATTAGTTAGGTCTGTCCTATGTGTTAAGTGATGCCTGCAGGTCTGGAATCATCAGCATGGGAAAGTCATGGACTTGTTCAAGGAGGTTCAGAGAAGGACCACAAAAACGATCATAGGGAAAGAACACCTCTTCTGTGAGGAACAATTAGGGTGTTCAGACTGGAAAAGAGAAATATTTAGGGGGACCTTACAAGAGTGTCTTTCAATACCTAAAGGGAACTGACAAGAAAGACAGGAACAGGATTTTCAGCAGGATCTGTTACAACAGGACAAGGGGTAACAGTTTTAAAGCAGAAGAGGAAAGATTTAGATTGGATTTAGGAAGAAATCTGTCACTATGTGAGTGGTGGGGCATTGGGACAGGCCACTCAGAGAAGCTGTGGCAACCTCATCCCTGGAAGTGTCCAAGCTCAGGCTGGATGGGGCTCTGAGCAGCCTGCTCTTGTGGAAGGTGTCTCTGCACATGGCAGGGGGTTGGAACTGGATGATTTTGAAGGTCTCTTACAATCCAAACCATTCCATGAGTCTGTGATCCGATTACATAGGAGTTTGTGCTTTATTCATTAGATAAATTTAACCAAACACCTCCAATGCCCTAAAATGAGTAAGGTTGTAATTCCTTTCGGAAGTGCTTTATTAAAAAGGAAGCTGGGAAACATACAAGGGACTGCTAGTCAAGAGCTAAAGTGTGACAAACTATGTCTACCTCAGTAAAGCCTGAAAAGAGAGCAAAAACTCTCTGGACTTTGGTTCTACTGCTCCTGCACTGGAAGCTGGAATGTTTTACTGATACAACTCCACTTAATCTCTTCAGTTTCTGGAAAGAATAAGAGCTGTTATGCTCTGAGGATGATATGCAGGTATCCCTGCCTTCATGATAGACAGATAGATTTCTGGCAGGATGGAATAAAAGTGACACAGGCAGGAGTTCACCTGTTTAACAGTAAGGGTCCATGAAAACATTCATAACTAGGGTTATTTTAAAAGACTGATAAAATTGCACTTCCTTGCCTTGAGGCAAAGGCTTGCCTTTTTTCATTGTCCTTCATATTCAGTTTTCTGTAATTAAATGGGCAGTTAGCAATATTGCCACAGGATGACTATTCCAATAAATGTAAAAAGACGTTTTTCCTAGGACATTTCTCCTATGCAGCAGAATTATCATAACCACAATTAAAGGAAATAAAAACAAATTATAAAAAAAAAGAGCCAGATTGATCTCAGAAACTTTACAGAACAACAATTGCATTATAAAAACAATCTAAAAGGTTCTTAATCTGGATAAATTGGTTAGAAATCTTAACTAGAATCAGAAATAACTTGTTAACTGTGTTTAAAGAAGGAAAACATCTATGTCTTAAATCAATAGATTTACAGAAGCAGAAAGGGAACTCAAAATTCTGAAATTAAATAATAACTTTCCTCAGATTAACTTAAATGTATTGAATTTAGCCTAGAGAAACAGGCTTATAATGAATATTGATGGGTGAGAAAAGAATGAAATATTTGTGCCTTGCTTTCCTTTCTATTTCCTCCTTGTGACATACCTAAAAGACAATTAATATTTTATTATTCTAACACAGAACATTCTAGTACAATATTGCTAATGTAACTATGTTTTATAATGTACTAGGAATAAACCATAATATTGTTCCATGTAAAGCAAATAAATTTTGGCATACTTAATTACAGTGTGCAGACACTGAAATTTTTGATTTTTTATGATAAGTAACTGAATAGTAAACCTCCTGTCTTTACTTTATCCAAATTGTGTCCATCAATTATTCAGTTTGAATTTTTCCCTGGTTTCAGGATAAAAACGTTTTGTGAGAGATTTCTTTAATTAAAGAAGTTTAGCCAGTGTTTTAAATGTATTTACATATCAAATTGATCAAAAATGTAATTTTGGGGACTATGCATCCTGGTTTTAATCACAGAATTATGGAATATATCAAGTTGAAAGGAACCCTCAAAGTTTCTTGAATGTGACTCCCTGTTTCTCGCAGGGTAAACCCCCTAAGAAGGTTGTCTAGACACCCCTTGAATTTCCAGAAACTTCACTTCTGGCTCTAAAACTGAGCCCTGGAGAAACCCACTAAGTGACAGGCTGCCAGTCTGATGTAAACCCATCAAAATATATATAATAGACTTCCAGAATATAAGGAAAAGGTTGGGTCCTAATAACATATAACATGAATTCAATGTTATCTTGAATGGTTGAATTCAATGATGTTATTTCAGTTATGGTAGCATAAGGTCTTATGTCATGGAGTCCTTCATCCCTACCTTCTGATTTTTTATTTGTCTTTTTCTTTTGTCCAGGAGAATCTTCTATAGAGATCAAATGCCAGATTCTATTTCTCAGTTATGTAATATTTTTGAAGAGTTTGTATGACCATGAAATGTCACATTTTGCCTGTCTAAAGAATTTTAGAAAAGGAGGAATAAATACCCATTTTAGAACTACTGGGCTTTGAACATACACCTATGCATAGATACAACAAATTTCAACAAGTCAAAATGTCATTTCTTTCTGATGGTGCCTAATAGAAAGATCATAGTATTGCTTCTTCTCTCTTCCAGTTAAGGAAAACTGACCTTCATCATAAATTATTTTATAAAATAAAAATCTTAATTATTCCATAGAAGGAGTACATGCCGCCTTTGGACAACGCAATATATGACTGTACAGATTAACACAAAGTACTGCCATAGTGAACACTGAGCATTGTAAGGTCTAAGAATCACACACTGGGTCAGGTCTGGTCCAACCACCCTGAAACACATGGCACAGGACTGCACCCATATGGCTTTGGAATATCCCTAGTGAGGGACACTTCACACCCTCTCTGGGTGATCTGTTCCAGTGCTCAGTCACTGCACAGGAAAGAAGTTCTTCCTCATGTTCAGGTGGAACTTCCTGTGCATCAGTTTCTCCCTTTCCCTCTTGTCCCATTGCTGGGCACCACTGAGCAGAGCCTGGTCCATGCTCTGACCCCTCCCTGCAGACACTGACAGACATGAATGAGATCCCTTCCCAGCTGCCTCTTCAAAATCCAGCCGAAATGGTTTACAGCAATCAAGCTGAGCTAATCCCAAAGGGCAAAGGGTATCACAAACAAATGTCTTCCTCCCTGACAGAATCTAAGTTATAACATCCTAAAAGTAAACAGAAAATCTGGTTTCCATTTCTCTCTTCCAAAACAGCACATAAAGGAGGAAGGAAGGGAGAAAAGAGTCCAGTCAGCATTTCACAATTATCTTTGCACCTTATTATAGGTTCACACTCTACAACTTAGAGTGTGAACCTAGAATAAGGAATCAAATTTAAGCATATGTGCATAAATGCCTATGTGGAGAGAGACTGTATGTTCATCACAAGACGTATTAACTTTGCAATGATGCATATATATCAGTGGATGAATTTATACCATTTTTTCATAAAAGCATGCATATTAACTTGCACTGGGCATGTATGGACAATCATTATTACTCATATTCTATTTACCTAATAATTTAGACAACTGGTTCTGACTTGTGAACTTAGTTTAAAGTGCTGTTTTAGAGAAAATGCACATGTATCATTAGACCTAGGAACCAAACGTGATGTTGAAATACTTTGATAGGACAAGAGAATGACCAAGATCTTTGATTGTACTGAAGCCTAAGTACTTAAAAGAGTTGCAAAATAGTGTTAGCTATTGTTTGTGAAAACTTTGGCAGTCAGGTGTGGTAAAGGCGTACAGAATTAAAATATTATGCACTAACATACCCTTCCCTCTGTATAAAAATTGTTATACTGATGATGCATTAAAATGCCTTAAATTAGCATGAATAATTATTTGAATAATTTGAATTTGAATAAGAAATTATTTTAAAGCTTATTATTGTCAACAACTGACTATAAGCCAATGCTAATTACATTCCTTCAGCCTAAATATAATATATGGATTAGTATAATAGAAGGATGTATTACTTGCCTTGAAGATCTAGGAATGGCAGCAATATCATTTAAGAAAAATTCATTTCCAAAAATTTTCCAAATTTCAGCCCCTGTGAGAGAGTAGCATAACCTCTTTCTCATCTTCTCAGCTTCCCTCTGAAAAAAAACTTGACTTTCAGCTATGCTGCAATGCCCTGATGTTGTGCACTGTAATCTGCTGCACAGAAGAAAGCTGAAGACTATATGCCTTGAGTCTGGACTTGAGGCTGTAAAAAGCCTAAGATTCTGCTGTCAGTTGTAGTTAAGATCCTGGGTTGTGTACTCCTTTTTTTTTCTTCTTTATCTTCTTTTCTTTTACACATGGGAAATTAACTTATAAACAAATATAGAGGAAGCAAAGTTATCTGCAAAATCAGGTTGAAGTGACAAAAATTTCCATCTAAAGAAGAAGGGAAGGTCAGGTTTTGAGAGGACAATATTTTTTTGTTTTGTCAAAAAAGGTTTTTTTTCCGTTCTGAGCACTTGGCATTGGAACTTTGTTTATATGATAAAACTAAATTAAAAAAAATCTCGTTCCTTTTCTACTTTTAATGCTAGGAATATGTGTATAGATAGCAGCTGAAAGAACGAGATTATACCATTTTATGGTAGGAGAATGCTCCATAGTACCCCAACCAAAGAATTAACATTTTTTTATTCAAGCAATAGATTTTTGGCATAAAACTACAAGGTCACTCTGATGCTAGGGCTTTCTGGTGAACTCTGTGGCCATACCAAAGATCAACACTAACAAGAAGTAGGACAAGAAGCAACGGGCAGAAACTGATGCACAAGAAATTCCACCTGAACAGGAGGAAGATGTCCTTTGCTGTGCAGGTGACTGTGCACTGACACAAGCTGACCGAGGAAGATGTGAGGTCTCTGGGTGCAGCTGGGCTTAATTTCTGTACTATTAATTTGGCACTATAAGCTTGGTTGCATTCAATAAGAACCCAGAGGTTCAAATAGTGCATGTTATGCTATACATCTGATCTCGTTTATGATCACAGCCTCAACAGTAGTATGATTTATCATTTGAACATTGTCAGACTGGCTGAGTTCAACAGGAACTTCTATTCTCACAGATTCACAAATAGTGTAGTTTATTAAAGCAACAGATTATGGATTCCTGTTAGATTGCCAGTGACCCGTTCACTAGACCTAAAAAATAACACTGTATCACTGTGTACAAGTGTTCCTGGGTACACTCCAACACAGTCAGAGGCACAAATCTGATCTGTTTTGGGAAGGAGTGGTGAGCAGGCCCACTGACTTGTCTGCAGGATGGCTGCGTCCTGAATCTCTGACATGGAGGTCTTCAAATGCCAATTTATACTTTTGGGAGAAACAGAGGTGGGACTGCAGTCAAATATCCTGTGGCTGTCATACAAGGCACAGACGGGGGGCACCAATTTCATATTTAAAAGAGGAATATCAAGAGTTACAACGAGAGAGATTGTAAAGGCTGTGGGTGTCATGTGAGGGCAGAACTGAACTGGGACACGTTGGACCCTCTTCCATGTGGCCAGTTGCAACAATAAAGGTCATCTGGTCTCCTCCTGATAACTCATCTCCACCATCAACAGGCCACCCTGCACACTGTAATCCTGTCATCCCATATTTCATGGTGTGTCTCATGGAAATCCCTTCCCACCTATCTCATGGCATAGCTCACACAGTACCTCAGAGAAGCCAAGTACATTTTTTTTCAAATATAGGAACACTGAACCCCAGAAAGAGATCCTAGCAGAGATGAGAAATTATTATAAACATAACACTATCAATAGATTATAAACAAATGTATAATTAAATATCCTTAGCATAGCAGCAAAAAGCCAGACTTTTAGGAAATGCATGTTATTTCCTAATTTTCATCCCAAGTCAGATATTTACAATGCAGAAGTGTTGGGTATAATGTGATGTTACAGGGTTTTCATGAAACTTTCCATGAACATTCTCAAACGTGAGAGAAGTTAGCCTCAAAAACAGATTAGAAAATGAAGGACAAGAGCCATATTTTGATGGGGGAGGGGGGGGGGCAAGAGGAAGGACCTCCAGTCAGATATTAGTTTCACTTCAGAAATAGGTACATGGAAAAATAAAAATTAACAATAGAATTCCTATGAATGGTTCCATACCACAGAAAACACAAGAAAAGTGTAATTTGAAAGTACAAAAAAATTTATTCATTTGTGCTGAGAAGAGCAATTTGACATGACTATCATCTAGAAATATATCATGTCCTATAAAACTTAGTTTTACTTCTTAAAATGCCAGTAAGCCCAGATTTTGGGCTACTTTTGAAACTCTAAATTATGACAATCCAACCAAAACTTCACAAATATTCTTTGCATTTGAGGTACAAAACTTTAAATGATAAAAATATGAATCATTCTAGCACCTACTTTTATATCTACAGGTTTAAAGCTTCAATTTTTTTGAAATCTGTATTAAAAATTCATGCATTTATTAGTTGAATTTGAGAGAAAAATATAAAAATTAATCAGAAATAGCCTGTATTATAGGGTTTTATAGTATGACTTCATATCTAATTATATAAACATTTTCGAAAATTATTTATAAATCACTGGATGGAGAAATTAAAAAGAAAATCCCATAAATCATAAATCATTGCATGATTTTTTTTTTCCTATTCAGTGATATGGGATTTTTTTTTTTAAATAAGCTGCATTTAAGTCACTTCTA